>OY754879.1:17220000-17820000 GCA_963576445.1 Lithosia quadra
CAATCTATGATTAAACACTGACCCAGTTTCCCCTATTAATTTTCGAATGAAACTCTTGAACGCCAATTACGATAGTCAAGAAACAATGCACTTGGAATGCATCGTGTAACAGTAATCAGATGAGGAAAAAATACACATTGAATACTTCCGATACGACAGTAAGTTTCACTTTGTGACTATTGTTGTTATAGATAATTAATGACATGTCAAGATTAACAGATAGATAACGAAAAAACTGATCGGTTATAACTCTCTTTCAACTTGGATAAGCGATTTTCCTCTCTGTCAATACTCATATATTATGCCCATCATGATTACAGCCTTAGTATTGGCAGCATGCAAAGAATGATTTGCAGTTTAGAACCTGGGTTCCAATCACCTATTCTTTCTTTTATTAACCTCCGACGGAAATCCGAACGGGATGTTATAAGTTTCAAGTGTGTGTGGGTGTGTGTGTGTGTTTGTAAATCTGCCTGTGGCATCTTAGCTCCCAAACGGATGAACCGATTTTAATTCTGTTTCTTTTGTTTGAAAAATGGGTTAGGGGAGAATGGAACTTTGGAGTTAGTCAAAAATATGAATACGTAAATAATATAGCTACTTATAATAATAATAAAGGTTCAATACTTAGGGTAGAAAGGTCATATTATAATAGTTATTTTTTTACTTTTTACAGGTTTTTTATCATTCTTTTTTGTGAGGCGGGGGATTTTTAAATTTTTAATTTATTTGACTAATCTTAACTAATTATTATATTATTATTATTCCTTTTGATCTTGCTTAGTTTGGACCCCATACACTTCATATTCTTAATACACCATTCCAAGATTATCCCATTTCATTTCAGGCTTTCTCATCAGCAATAAGAGATCCTCTGCAACGTAAGTTCACGTAATTTGGTACTTCTAATTTCAGTTCTATCAGCAATTTTTTTTTATGTCGGTCACGTCAACATGACTTCACCTCGCCTGATGGTAAGCTGAAGGCAAAATCTCTGGAATGGGAGTCACCATTGCAAACGCCGATAATACCACAATGGTGGCTCTCAGCTTGACGGCCTCATCAAATGCTTTTTCACGCCCCGCTTAAAGGACCCGGAACTGTATGAGGAAGAAAACACGTTACTGATGTACACCTAGCCAAGAAAATAACTATACATCTTTATATGTGAAGGTATATAGTCATTTCCTAGGCCTAATATCTCTCTATAGCGTATATAGGAAGTGTAATTGATAACTAGCTCACAAGCGGATAGCTGACGTGAATAGATTTCCGCAAAGAAACAGCGGTACGACTGTAGCGGAATTTTCATACAATTAAATGATCCGTTAGGTTCGGTTCACATGCAATAATTGCAACACGCTTACACCAGAGAAACGGAAAAGTAAAAACTCGATAATCGTGCGAACCAATTCTCTCGCTATATTGTGCAAAATAATTTGTTGCAAACTATTAAACTGTAAGTTATTGAACGTTTTTTTGACCACATGTGTATGCGTATGGTGGTAGCACATTGAATCACAGTGATTCATTTATTTTTTACAATCATGATTAAGAAATTGGTTCACTTCTATAGTGTAACAGCCCAGATTCAAACTCTGGACGTCTCGACCGTAGATCCGACTCCTTAACCACTAAGCCACTGGTACTGTATTTTATTGTTATATTTTATCCATATTATTAACGGAATATAAACATTTTAAAACTTAATAAAATGACAATGTCATTACTAATTAAGATGGACATAAAATGAGTTTTCGCATGTCAATATCATGTTAACCGAATACTTTCTTTCAACTATAAATTGCTGTTTCAGAATTGAAAGTCTATCGTTAAATATAGCAGTCAATATCGAAGTTATTGTCTCGACTCGCATACATATAAACATTCTGAAGAATATTCATTCATCGCGACGTATATAATACGTAACGTACGTGATAATTGATAATAGGTATTATAATGATGTCAGACTGCGATGTCAGAGTTAGTGGATTCGATTTCCGCTTAGTGTAAATATGTATATTTGCATTAGTCTAAGTATTCCAAAGTTTAATTTATAAATACAAAAAAAATCTAGCACCCAAGACACAAGCTAGTTAAATCTGATTCTTTTGAGTTTTGAGAGAATTGTTTAGAATGTACAAGATTTTTTTAACGGATTTTCAGACTAGCTACTAAGCGACTGTACTCCGATATTATCCGAGAAGCAACTGCCAGTAGACCTCCACAAACCATTGGTGATACCGAAATTCTATAGTTACACCAGGGCCGGTAGACAAGTGTCACAAGTTTAAATCGCTAAGGAATAGAATGATTAGGTCAACCAATCACACTCCAACTCGTGATTCCGCCGCGGCGCGCGCATCGTACGCCGGTGACGAGCTTGGATGTGATTGGTCGATCTAATCTATTCGTTTCCTTAGCGATTTACGCTGTAACACTCGTCTACGGAATCAGTTAGCCCAAATTCTGTATCAGCTAATCTAGCTTCAGTTACGTCTCACTGAAAGTAACCAGATCAAGAAATCTTATGACCTACTTTTTCTAAAACAACTGAGTCACTTTGTATAACTAGATACAAATATTACCTACTTACAGCCAAATTTGGATGAGTTATTACGTACTCATACAAAAGTTCTAAGCATCCGTTTAGTCGCTTCTAAAGATGTATTCTTTTGTTCGTGGCCACAGAATACGATAAGGCATCGAGCACATGGAGGCGCGGGCAGGCCCGATCAATTTCACCGCGAACGATAGCCCAAAAGGAATCCTATACTACCAACGCACACGAAGGGCAAAAAGACCGCGCCGCCGGTGCGGGCGGGCACTGGCGGCGCTTTTTTTTCGCGGTGAGGGCAGTCACAGGCGTCGATGGGCAGACGCGGTCAAAAAGACCTGCCCGCCCCGCCGTCTGCTTAACGCCTAACAGTTTGTCAATGACGCTTGACAAATTACCTGCACTCATACATCGTAATGTGACTCAACCCAATAATTGCTTGTTATGTCAATTATCTACTTATGAATGGCGGTATTCTTGACAGTCTTCAAAGCCGTGGAGTATTTGTACACACTTTTAGCCTGTTAACTAGTTTTTGCGGCTCTTTTATATAGTACGTAGGTGGAGACAAGCACACGACTCACCTGATGGGGAGCGGTCAACGTGGCCTATCGACATGTGCAACTCCAAGGGTGCTCCGACATGTCCTAGATGTTCGAATTTCTCCGATATATTCCTCAGGATAATACCATCAGGAGATGGTAAGCTAAAAGTTAAAGTCTCTGGAAGGAGGTCCCCATTACATACACTGACAGTGCCATAATGGTGGCCCTCAACTTGACGGCCTCATCAAATATTCACTTTTTTCGATCAAAAATCATTAGGAAAACAGTAAGACTAATTTTATTGCTACAAAATTGCATTTAATTTATTTTTTCTCCCTTTCTTTTCTGCCCTTTTCTTGAAAATAAGTTTCTTTCAATTACATAACTCAAAATATGTGATTTATGGAAAGAAATCATATCAAATTAAAATATGAAAAGGTGTTAATTATTGTCACCAAAGCTTAACAGCCTTATTATCTGAATAAGTATGAATTATGAATAATTTCACTAAATTTACATCGAGTTGTTAATAATTTCTTTCAGAGGAACGGGAGAAAATGTGTCACATTAAAAAAATAATAAATCATGTATTTTATGATATACTTTTCAAATTTTCTTTACATTTTAATTAATCGTTGTCTTGTCTTAACATTTTTTAGTATAATTAACTTCCGATTCTCAGACCTACTGAATAGGCATATAAAATTTGGTAAAAATCGGTAAAGCCGTTTCGGAGGAGTACGGTAACTAACATTGTGACATGGAAATTTTATATATTAGATGTCTAACTGCTGTTGTCATTGACCACCACGAAATTTTTTCATTGTACCAGTTTTATGCCATCAGCGTTTATTATGCTATAGAGAATGTGCCGTAGTTTCTTTTTTTAAATTATATCCTTCAGCAAAGACATGATGACTCCTTATGTGGAGCGAGAGAAAAAAAATCCTTTCTCTTGAGACGCTTGTTATAGCTACATGCAATGATTTTATATACAAGATATGTTACGTCCATAGTAACTGACACCTCAAATCTGATCCACATTGACAATTGTTGACAATTAGCGTTAAAGTAGTATGAAAGATAGGATAAGCACGTGAGTAAAAAAGATGGCTATAAACATTATCCGTCAAAAAACGTCCCAATTGGGACGTTTTCGAGTCTTCACCTGGCGCGCTCTAGTAACATATCTGCCTCTTTTTACATGTATAATATCATTGGCTACATGTCATTAGTTTTGTTGACAGAGTGCCAGGATGATATTTGTTCATACTGTTTATTTATTCATTTATTTAATTGGTTTGTCCATAGTAAATGCGTTACAAATTGATATACATAAATATGACATGTTTAGCAAATGTGTTGAACATTTTGACTCGTTTAGAGAACTTTTCATGATATTTTATTGTACATGTACATTCATGTACGTTTGTGTACATGGGCTCTATGTACACGAACACCGGAGGCATTCACTGGGCGCACTGGGAAAATGAAATTTGACAGTAGAATGCCATCAATACAATAGAAGAAGTATCAAATTTGGATTTTACTGACGATTTTTAAAATGAAGATAAATTAGGGTCATTACTAAATCGAGTTTCATATAGTGTAACTGTCTGACCCTTGAACTGTGATAGAAAAGCCTGCACTCGTCTATCAATCATCAGGTGTACCAGCTCGCAGGTGAGGCTGGCTTGAGCCCTGAAGATCTTGGTATCTAAAAATCCCATCCGTAAAATGATATGTAAATATGAATACAACTCTGCCTACCCATATAAAGTTAAAAAAGCGTGAGTATAAAAAAAAGGGTTAGTAAAAAAAAGTTACCTGAACCAGGTTCAAAGGTGCTCGACCTGGTGGAGTACTAACTTGGTTCGCCACCAGCGATGCTAACGCCACTCTCTGGTTGCCGGACATTGCCCTAATAATTGGCAGAATCTGGGCAAATTTTCCCACATGATCCTTCCTCTCCAGGGCTTTAAGAACAGCCTCTTTGATCATCCCTTCTGTAGCCCTTATTTTGTTCGAAGACTTATAGTTTTTCACCAAGGTCTTTCGAGGTGTTGGGTCTGGATTCTCCAAACCCTCACGTGACCGGTCTTCGAATGAATCCACGTTGTATTGTGGTCTGTGGGAGTTTGTTACACCCGTAGGCTTAACTATCCTAACTGGAGGCTGTACTACAGTCTGATAATGCCTCGACTCCTGCGCAATCATCACCTCATCAGGATCACTGAATACAAAGTCATTTAAATCATCCTGTGCTTTCGTCAATACTAAGACTCCAATAAAAATTATAACTACTAATAAACGAGCCATTTTGAGAAATCACTTTTACAATATCATAATCACTATTCACAACACATAATAATTATTAATATTTTATTAATAATTTCGCCGCGCGCGTTGATGTCTTTTCCGCAGCGATGCGCGCACGCAGCTCACAGCGATTCGACGTTGAATGCAAGCATGCGCGATCCCCACACACGCATACAAACATACTCTCATCTTGTGTACAGGTGTCGGATAATGCCGGAACTCACAACTTTCACCTTCTAGAGGTCACTTTTGGTCAACATCTGATAAGTTCTATTCTTATCAATGTACAATTAAAGGCTTTGTCTGATGTACAAAAGGTGAGGTATTCAGATGTCTTATTACATAAATAAAAAAGAAAAAAAAATATTGTATTGTAGATGATAATGCAATAATTGTGATGTGTGTTATATAGATAATGCTTTCTATTATAGGTCTCATGATGATGATGTAATATGGTGAACTAACTGTGTCTCGCGGTTTTGCTTGTATAATACTAGCTGTTGCCCGTGGTTCTGTCCACTTGAAATAGTGTTTCTGTTCCCAGGCCATGATGGGCAAAAAATAATTGTACAATTTGAAAGGAAGGGGGGGGGGTTAGGAACGGGTAGGGGGAGGAGAGGTACAGTGAGCTCTGGCTACTCTACTTACCGGCGGGAACACAACTCAAGGTAATTAGGGCCGCAGTCTTCTGTAGGGTGGAGGCACTACCCCAGTCGGACAGCTTAGCTCATTTTGGACGGGAGATACCGTCGTGTCCTGCCTCCATAACTGTGATAAAGGAACAAACATTAATATATACATCCAATTTATAAACTTGTATTTATAATAATTGAACTAGAATATAAGCTATCTCTATTTTAAATTTCATCTCGAACTGTCTAGCCATTTCCGAATAAATGAGTAATCAACATACTAATGTCACACACACTCAAAAACTTTCGCATTTATCATATTAGCGTGATAAATCTAATTTATTGAATCGCAACTTAAATATTTCACCAATAAGGTTGATTTTCGAATGCAGCTTTGATAAGTAAGTTAGTAAGTATTCAAGTTAGGTAATACTTAAGCTGCTGTAAACATTATTCATATACCTGTTTAAGGAATTATAACTTTTTTAACTTAGACATATCATATTGTTACGTTATTTTGGACGACATAACTTTTAAATTGGAGAAAGCGGCCATGTTGCATACATACATACATAACATTTTATATAAAATCATAATTAAGGTATGGTCTGTTAGATTTAATTACACACACATACATATAGTCATGCCTGCGAGTGTATGGGCCCATTAATATTAATAGTTGGGACATTTCATTCTCGTCCTACAGGAACCCTTTGATAATTAGTAATATTTGAGAGAGTGGTCAGGCTCGCCAATTGCTAATTGTACAAAGTAATAATTTTTTTTTTATTTATTATCATACTCTTGATATTTTAATTACATGATTCAATTTAATAAAAAAAAAACAAATAACATAATTAATTAAATAATTTATGTAATGCGACCATAATACGAATAAGTAATACAAATATAATATTTCAATTGTTCGTTAATTGATTAATCCTTGTTTAGTCCTTGCCAGCATTCTACAAAATTCATTTTAATAGTAAAAAAATTTGGGGTAAAATATTAATTATAATAATGCGTATTAATTTAATTTTAATTCAAAAAGTGGTGTTTATAAATGATTAAATTTATCACTAACTAGCTGCGAACCTTGGCTTCGCCCTGGTGCAATTAAAGCAACATACCCGTGGACTTTTCAAACATTTCTTTCATACAAACCTTTTTCTGATAATAACAAACACACAATTAAATGAATTACGTGTTTGTAAGTGTAAATACATTTCGGTGATTCAGTTTCATTAAAAATTAAAAGTAAGTATATCTTATCTTACACATTAGTATAAGATAAGATATTAGATTTTCTTGTAGATAGATATAAGCTCATATATTAATATGAGCTTATATCTATCTACAAGTAAATCTAATATCTCGGAACCCGCGCCGCTTTTACGATACGGACGAAGACTTTTCCTTCAGCTTACCATCAAGCGAGGTGAAGTCAAATTGACGTGTCCTATATATAAAAAAATTGCACCTATTTCAAGAAAAAAAAGGAAAATTCCACAACCAAAATCGTTTACCCAGAAACGGTTCATATTCAGAAATTTGTATTTAGTAAACATCAATATACGAATGTTTTATTCATTTCATAATGTTCTGTGCAACAGTTCTAGTGACTGATTCTCAAGAGATTCGTGACAGTACGCGCTTAGAAAATACTCGCATTATGTATACATTCAAGCTCTAGTTGCTTCAGACATGAAACATAAACATAATGAACTCGTAATGCTCACCTAGCAATCCGGACAGGCTGTACATTGATACTTACATGTATTGAGACGTTCCGACTAACAACCTGAAAAAAGTGGATGGGATGGACTGGATGCGGAAGGCGGAGAATCGGGTGGTATGGCGTACATTGGGAGAGGCCTACGTCCAGAAAAGGACGTCGATTGGCTAATTGATTGTGCTTCAAAAATAAAAAAAAGGATTTATTTCAATGCACCAAGTTGCCCTAAAAATATGTAGGTAACGTTTTAAGCAAAAATACTTTTTTTATAGAACTCAAATGACAGACAAGTGCACGGTCTACCTGATGGGAAGCGGTCACCGTGGCCTATGGACGTGTGAAACAACTGAAGCGTCACACTTGCTTGCCATCTTGTAAAAACCTTCTAATGCCCTTCTTGTCTGGAGTGAACTGGAAGGAAGAAACTGGAACGAATGCGAGATAATTATATAATAGGTATATAGACAAAATATGAATTTACCCTGAGTTTATTAAAGGAAATATACCTACAGTTTATAAGAAACAATAGCAGGGTAGGCTTTGACCAAGTTTTTTTTTTATACTACTTAGGTGGCAGACAAGCACACGGCCCACCTGATGGGTAGCGGTCACCGTGGCCTATGAACGTGTGCATCACTAAGGGTGTCACACACGCGCTGCCTACCCTGAAGGGAACGGGGGAGGGCTGGGAAGGGGTCCAAGTCAAAGATGCTAGAAAAAAATGCCTTTTTTAAGAACTACATGTTTAAGACGCTTGGTAAAACCACGGCAGCGAACTTCAATTGACAAAATATTCCAAAAGAAAGCGAAAAAATATAAATATAAAAGTTTAGAGTTAATTTAATAGAACGTTGTAATAAAATTAAATCATTACACATGTGGGTCGTAATGTGACGCTAATGAATGTTAAAAAAATAAAAAGTTACGGCCGCCTTTTTAATCACCACACTACTGTATTGTTTTTTACAAACGACGAAAAGACAACTCGAGTTAGTAGGGTATGATTTTCACATCACTATATAGTAGGCCGGTAATAGAAGTATCAAATTTGACGGTAAATTACTATATGCTATAATGATAATACTTTATGGTGTGACTACCAGAGACCTGGGCCTCGATTCTGCTAAAGGCAAACCACTTTTATGGAACTGATACTCTATAAAATGCTATTTGATTGTAGACTTTACCGTTATACAGGTTAAAGTCTAAAATCAAAATGAAAATAATCAATAAAACATTTTCATTCGATCTACAAAATATCTTTTAATTTTAGACTTTAAATTGATAACAGCAAAGTCAAAATTAAATTGTATTTTTTTGAAGTGTCATTTGTATGACAGTGGCGTATTTTATCAGAATCGAGGCCCAGGGATCTGTAGATAAAGTGATACCCTATTAATGAAATCACTTCAAAGCGATTTGTTTTCTATTTATTACCAAAGAATCACGTGATATGTCCTTATTATTTTCGATTATAACAATACACACATACTAAGTTTGGCCCCTTCACACGCAGTTCTATCTGTGGTTCTATCAATTACAAAAATAAATGAGCCTCTTAATATTGAGGTATCCACTAACCATGAAATTTACCTCAGTAGTGTAAAAAACTGAGTAATAAAATAAAAATGTTAATTTTTTTACATATAACATTCCAAAAGAGAAAATGTAGCATGTGATAAACTGGTGACACTAAAAAAAAATATTTTTTTATAGTTAGGGCTGTCGAGAGGCATTGCCAGAAACAGTATAACTCAAACAACCACTGTCTCATATTATGAGGTTACCACCAAGTGAGTTTCCTGCCGGTCTTAATGGTTGGATTTTCAAATAAATTATGTGTAGTAAGATTTAAAAAAGGAATGCGGATATATGAGAGTGAATGTAGTAATGAGAGTTGAATAAAGTAAGCTGCATTGGATTTCACAAGTTGCAACAAGTGAGCGCTGTGGTATGATACTATATAAGGTGTAAAGTATACATATAAGTGTATTAGATAGGTGTGAGTGGGAAAGTCAGTTGGAGTCAACATCAGTCAAGTTATTTTCCGTCTGAAATGAGCAGTCCGATTGGGGCAGTATCTCCGCCCTACAGAAGACCGCGGCCATAATAACCAACGTGTTGTGTTCCTGCTGGTAAGCAAGGTAGCCAGAGCTCATTGTACCCCTCCTCCCACCCACCCTTTTCTAGCCTCCCCATCCCTTCCTTGCTGCCCCCTTCTCACCCTTGATGTTGCACATGTTCAGAGTCCACGGTGACCGCTTCTCATCGGGTGGGCCGTATGCTTGCCTGCCACCTACGTAGTATAAAAAAAAACCTTGCTATCGACGAAGTAGTCAATCAGCAGGTATACCGTTTTGCGGGTATAGTTACCTTGGTCCTCAAAGATTTTAGGATGCATAGATATAAATATTTCAAAAATGCCAGATTTTTGAAAAAGGAAAGTCCGTACTATATAAATGTACGCATTACTCAATACAAAAGCAAAGTACACTCCACCACAAATACACGGGGCGTGGCCGCTCGTGCGTCGGCAGATGGCTAAACATTCAATGATTGGGATAATGCTCGCTCATCACCGTGCACTGCTGAGGAGCCACTTTCGTTAAACCACAACGGTTGTTGCTCAACGCGTTTGACAGAACGTCCTTCGCTATACAGACTGCTGTAAAAATCATATTTAATCAACAATGCAGCGACTAATTCAACTACCTGGATACGTCTCCTTTCCTATACAGAACTACACGTACCAGGCTGAGGTATCACCCTCACACAGTGCAAACAATTTCATGAAGAACCAAGCGGTTTGGTGCATCTTTTCCAGCGCATCTTTCCTCCTACAGTACCGATTCCTTTAAGCGTGGTGTAAAAAACCTTGAGACTTTACCTTTAGCTTATCATCATGCGAGGCGAAGTCATGTTGACGTGTCTATTATTTAAAAAAACCGTCCTGGAAAGTCAGAATTCTTCTATATATATGACAGTAATGAGCCCAGATAGCTGAGGGCTATTATTTTATTCAATATATTATCTGGACAATTTATTATAAAAATACAATGAAAATTAAATAATATTTACACTAAAATAAAAACTAAAAACTAAACAAAATAAGTATTTATATGGCGTCAAAAAATTCCTCCGCATCCTCGCTGACTGGTAATGTGCCCAGAAGGCTGGCAGCATTGCCACGCTGAATGGCAATGCTGATTCTCTGTGCAAGATAGAGTCCAGCCTTCTGGTCACCTGTGGCGTCGATCAGCCGCTTCGCCAAGTCTTTGTAGACTAGGCGGGCACTTGGACCCCATGACCCCAGCGTCTCAACCCCAAACGGCTCAAAAATGTAATCACCAACTAAGTTGGAGTATTTACGCCGTTTGAGGTTTTCTGCAGATGCAGCAGCAGCGCCGGCACAGTCAAAATATAATGAGAATGGGTGTAAAACTCCACGCAGGACGAGACGCGGGCGACAGCTAAGTAAGTACAATATTTGTCAGTAATAACACAAAGGTAGACACCCTGTATATCCAGCGCCTAGCTCAGTGTTACGCACAGCGAACAGTTCAATCACAAAGAAAGTAACAAGTCATATCGCCAAACCGCAGGCTTCTAATAAACAAATTGTTTCCTTCTTTCGTTTACAGTACTACAACGGTAAGTAACCCCACTGTGCTGGTTGCCACTCTGTAGTAATACTGTGGTAGATTTATCTCTAGCTTACACAAACATGTTGTACCACGTTCATACATACTAGTTACCATGGAACACTTATTAACTTAGTCCACTTCCTCCAGAAAAAAGGAAAGTATAAAGTATAATCTTTTCTTCTCTTTTTGACCTCAAAACTACTTAATACTAAGTTTACCACCGCTTCCTAGGTGCTAGTGGAGAAGAAACGGCGCAACAAACTCCACTGTTGCATCTTCAGACGTCATAGATACATAAATTAATATCTTAAGACTAAATATGGACGAATGTACATTTTTGTCTCGTGTCAATATAAATAAAGGTATATAAAAGGATCCATTGTCACCCTAGCAGAAGCAGGCAGCGGTGAAACCCGGGGGCAAAACGGGGATACCGTGGTTACCAAACACTAGGGGGCAATCTCGAAACTGGGTCAGCCAGGGTGCGAGGAAAATGCCTTTTGGATCTCCTACATCCTGGCACTTGAAGACTCGAAACGGCGCGCGGTTTAAGTCGGTTCAAGTCCGACTTAACCATCCCCGATGGCTCAGCGAGAGTGGTATTCGTGGGCATTCCGCACGAAAAATAAAAGTTAGACAATTGGTACAATATTTTGTTTTAGTTATCTGTGGATCACTTTCTGTGATGTAGGGGTTGGGATAGTAATATTTGTATAATATACCAAGCTAGTAGACTGGTATACCTGCTCTGGCATAGGTCATCGTGGCCCGTATCAAGTTGCCACTCAACTCATATAGAATTTCACCTCAATTCATAATTTCAAGGTGATTAATAAGTTAACCGCGGTAGCCTAGTGGTATGGGTAATGGACTGCTAAGACGAGGTCTCGGATTCGATCCCAGGTTACCATGGCACACACCATTGACTTTTCTATGCTTTTCGAAGTTATGTGTGTATTTATCGCAGGTTTATAAGTGCCCGGTTAATGGCAATAGGCTCGCCACCTATTACATTGGGACTTAAACATAATCTGGCGAAATGTGGGTGCTAGCACCTCTGCCTACCCCTTCGGGGATATAGGCGTGAGTTTATGTTATGTTAATAAGTGAGTTGCAAGCAAATATAATAAAAAAAGTAGTAAACAGCGCCATCTGTTAGGTCATTCATAAAATGTCGGTATTTTCAAACTATCAACGGCATTCCACACAGTATTTTTAACGAAGTTTACAAAACGTATCATAGATGTCGCTAAAACAAAACAAGACGCATGCTGTGGACCCCTATTATTTCAGCATTGACCATAGTCGGTAGTTGGCATTAAACCAAAACTTTTTCGTTATTACTTTCCTACAGGGGCCCGAGTGAAGTGGCATGGCAGACAATTATCCACGTGGTCTGGCGGCTGCCACAAAACGCAAAGCTTGTTGACCCTCGATGTCATTCTTATGGGGGATTATCTCAACTTTTTCTCGCTCACAAATAGCCACAAGACCTGTCTGTATACCCGTTGAGCATTTGTTAACTTATTAGGATAAAAACGTGTAGTTGTATGGGTCTTGGGGTCCCACTAAGATCTTCGAAGTCCTAATCTTAACTCACCAGCAAGTCAGCACCTCTGGTAATTAACGGACGAGACTTAGGCGTATGCTTGCCTCCAGGAGGCAGTTGGTCAGACAGAAGTTGCTCCCGCAAAAGCCAAGGTAAGCTACATCAAGGAATAGGGAAGATGATGCGATGGATCATCTTCTCATCATCATCGACTCATCATCAGATGATGATGAGTCGAAAATTAACTTTTCATGTCAACAATTCTAATGTAGAAGATAATTTTACTGATACTATTGTTTTGAAATAATCATACACATTTTAAAATTTTCAATACATTTTATTATTGATAATAAAATAATTTCTCTTTAGACTTATAATAAACTCAAATCTAACTTCAAACCAATACTATTATACAATCATACAAATTTACGAGACTAGACAGTAATATCGAACTGAGACGGGATAGAAACATACTTAAAACTTTGAAAATATAACACCCTACGACATGTTATATAACACTGGCTATATAACATTTCATATAAAATGACATCTGTTATTTACAATATAACATTGATATAATTTTACATAGCACCATTATGATCCAACGTTTTTTACAATAATTTTTACGCTTACCATTAAGTAATACATTTTTGTATAGTAACATAAATTTTGAGTGTCATAATGTTGATCGCAAGACAACTGGTGCCGTAGACTTAATTCACTTTGGCTTATTCACCCAGGGTAATTAAGTATACTACTTAGTAGACTTAATTCACCTGTTTCTATTTTTTTTCCATAGGTGATTTATGTATACCTACTGTTAAGTAAACTTAATTCACTTGAGCTAATTCTCCTTTGTGACTTAATTCACCTGCTTGCGTAGGTGATTATGATACCTATCCTCCTTTTAGCCATGAACCCGGCCTAGCCTTTTTTTTAACATACTTTCTAATTTAGTCTTATTTTGCGCGGTGCATCCTTTAAGTTCCCTGTTTCCTTCACTTTGTGTAGCTTTTTGGGTTTTGGTGCGGAATTAGCTTGTTTGGTGCTTTTTGTTTGTTTAGTGGATTTTAATATTTTTTTTTTTTTTTTTTTTTTCAAGCACATAATTACATTAGTTATACGAGAACAGGTTGTATTTTATTATTAAAATGTTAATATTTTAAACATTTTCCTTAATTTACCCGAGTGCATAAACTATACTGTGAAGAAAACACTGCGAATTAAGTCTGCTTACTACTAGACTGGATTACCCTAGGTGAATTAGTCCAGGTTAATTAAGTCTATTAAACGGTATACCTGAATCACCTACGCAAGCAGGTGAATTAAGTCTACTAAATAGTATACTTAATTACCCTGGGTGAATTAGCCAAAGTGAATTAAGTCTACGGCACCAAACAACTTAACACAAGAAATTCAGATCGTTAATAGCCTAGCTCTAAAGAGAATATCTGACCGACTTGTATTAAACTCATAGCTTGTATCAATCTAAAAACCTATAATATACACATACGCAACAAACTTCTATTTACATTACACCCTAAAAACATCCATGACATACATTAATATAAAAATACTGTTATAAATTAACAAATTATTTACAATTATCAACAGTTTTCAAATTATCAAATTCAAATTTCATGCAATTGAAATTCAAATGTCACTAACTTGTATTCACACTAGTGCAGTATATAGTGTTATGTCAAAACAGGGCTAACGTTTGGCTAAAGCCTAGTATACACTAACTTACATAGACGTTCAGTCGAGATTCCTTACAAATTTTGGATGTACAAGTATTATAAAAAAAACTTAGTAGACATAACTTACTTATTGCAGAAAGGACTTCAGTCTATACGAATTCAAATTTTAAATTAAGGATCTGTCAATACAAGAACAGTATTTTGACTATCATCTACAATAATTGCCACAATATTATTAGAAACATCTAATAATTTAATCGCGTTTTTATATACCAAATATATAAGAATCAGCGATTACATTCTCTCATTAAATTTACTAGAAAACAGTGTGCCTAGAACACAAAGGAACGTTAACATTAGCCCTTACCGATTATAACTCAGTCATGTCTACTTTTTTCATCTAAATGTCACATTCAAACTCTGGAACCCTCTTATTTCTTCCGTCTGGAGCCATTTGAAAATGGCCATCCCTATCTCTGGTGCCTCCTACTCTAGGAAAACCATTAAAACTGTTTCTACTGACCAGAGAATTATCTCTTTCTCTTTCCCTATGAAAACTGGATGTTGATAGTTTTCCATCTTTTCTTTCATTAAAATTTGCCTCATTAAAGTTTTTATCGGAGAAACTTCTTTCGTTGAATTCGCCATCGGAGAAATTTCTGTCATTGAAAGGGACGTCCCGGATACCAAAACCACCCATGCGAGCTGTTCCAATCCCAAATTTACTGCGTAGTTCTTCGTCCCGAAAGTTGAAGGCTCGATTCTCGAATTTGGAAGCACACGTTGTGAGCCTGGAAGTATAAATAAAAATTACGGCTTTTGTTAACTTTCAAATATTATGCATGTTCATATTAATTCGGCAATACTATCACTTTCAGTGAGATCTTTTTTATTAAAAGAATTAGTCCATGAGAGGATTGTGTGCTATGTAGGTAGGTGCTTGGATTTATGTCCAAAACATGTCATGTATTGGTGCTTAGTTATCAATCATATAATTACTTATGTATTATTTTAAGTACAACTTTCTGATCTCTCTCTCTCTCTCACTCACTCATCTTTTGAATGTGTAACAAGAGATTATACTTATACCATAAAACAAATTACATTGATAGACCTGCTGACTTGTAACAATTAACGAAGAGGCAATGATGCCTTGAATAGACAGTCAAATACACTGCTACAAAATATTTATTTACTTCTTTGTCATAGATACGTCACCACTAGAATTGTACTTATGGATATAGAATAGAGTACTCCTACCTATTTAAATCAATAATATTTATTTCAGTAGGTAGTACACATCATTAAATTACTCACTCTCTAAAACACCGCCTTTCCCTGTCGTACTCTGCAGACAATCCTTCATCGTCATTGATAATCGCTGAGGGATCACTATACACTGAAGATTCTTGATAGAAAGAGTCAAGATCTACGTAATTTCCTTCGGAAGGTTCATTATCTAAGAGTTCTGCAAGTTGTCCTTTCAAAGCAGCGAAGCTTGGTCTTTGAGAGGGGTCTGCATGCCAACAGGAGTGCATAGCTCGGTACAGTTGAGGCTTGCAGTGAGGAGGGCGTTCGAGCCGGTAGCCTTCTGTAACAGCTGCTAAGACCTCGCGACCGGACATAGCTGCATACGGCGTTGAACCTGAAAGTGGCAAAATGATCGCATTAAAGAATGTAGCATTATACGACGCTGTTTAGAAATTTCCATTTCAAGATTCAGCCTCAACATTTTTCATAGAGAGTGGCAGAATTTAAGTTTCACACTCCAATTCCTTCAAATATCCGCAAGGGCAAAAATATGCTTCATACCATCGAATCATATTTAACTGGTTCTCATACCAATATTTAGTAATAACTACTATCAGTAACGAAAATAATTGCACCTACCGAGTGTAACAATCTCCCATAACAGAATTCCGAAGGCCCACACATCAGTATGATGACTGTACACGTTGTACAGTAAAGCTTCAGGGGCCATCCATCTAACTGGTAAAGCCCCTCTCGGTGCTCTTGCACCGGCACCCGCGCAACGCGACATCCCGAAATCAGCTATCTTGCAGAGCTTATTGTGGTCCACAAGAACGTTACGCGCAGCCAAATCACGGTGGACGATCTGAAAATAACACAGTTAAAATTTAGCAAAAAAACCTCAATAGCTTTATAATCCATAACAAATCTAGTAAATTTATCACTCGAGCTTTTAGCTTACCCCTTTAGAAGCGATATAATCCATGCCCCTTGCGACACAGTATGCAAATACAGTCAGATCTCTGGAGGTGAGTGCACCGCTGCCACTGAAGCGATCTGGTCTGGAGCGACGCTCTCTTAGATATGTGAGAAGCTTGCCACACATTACATATTCCATTATAAGAAGGTATGGTTCTGTGAAAAATATAAAATTTACTGTGAGACATAGCACAAAAATAGGACTAAGATGATATTCATAAAGAAAAATTTACGAAATTCTGGTTAAATCAATATCCTTTGACCAAGAGCCGAGACATTTTTCTCTAAATCACTTTCGAAATTAATGTAAAGTATCGTTTGCAAATAATAACATACCTTGTTCTGTGCAACATGCTAGCAACGTCACAACATTAGGATGAGTTCCGATCTTCTGCATAATGTAGATTTCGTGAAGTAATTCCTGCTTTTCCTTTTGTGAAGCCGTTTCTTTAATACTTTTTACAGCTACCAGTCTGGTCAACCCATCATGACCATTCAGGTCATCTGCTTCAGCTTTCCAAACCTAACACATAAATAAATAAAGTAAAAATTCTGTAGGCCCAAACTTAGCATAGCTTGTAATATGAGTTCTAGAATGCAGAAATATACTTAGATACAATTTATATATTTTTTATAATCTTTGTAAATACATAGAAATACATCCTAATACATAGATAAGAAGATTCTTTAATTAATAAATCTGACAATATGATATTATGAGAATTGAAAGACTTAGGACTTATTTCAATGAAATCTATCACATAAATATCTCACCTGACCAAAATTGCCTTGGCCTAGCAACGTCTGTAATCGCAACTTATTCCTTGGAAACTCCCATTTTTGATCAGGTTTATTAGTTGGTATAGGCAGCGGTGGTCTTGCAACTGGCGTAATTGGTGACTCCTTTTTGATATCACCATCGTCGAAGTAGCCTTCGTATTCCGTATCAATATCTTTGGTTTTTTTATTTAATAGACTTCTTAAAACAAAAACTACTATCGCTGCAACAGGCAGAAATCCCAATCCAGCTAATACATAAGATGCTGTATATGCCTTTTCAGGTTCTATAACGACTTCTTCATTCTGTGATGGTAAGTCATCAGAATTTTCACTACCAGTTTTATTTACTGATTTTCCTGATGCATATTTGGTTGAATTGCTTTGGACTATAACTGGGTTAGAACTTGATTCTGAAGATGTTCTGGATGTGACTATAAATGGTTTGAAGGCGGGAGTCGTATCTGGTGCTATTGTTGTTGTACGAACAGTAGAGAACGGTGTTGTAACCGAACTCTGAAGGGAAGATTCTGTAGAGATTTCTGGAGATGAAGATGGCGCTGGAGTTGTAGTAGTTGTCGTTGTAGTACTAGTAGTAGTTGAAGGTGTAGTAGTTGAGGTCGTAGTCGTAGGTCGTCTTCTTTTCAAAATATTCTTAGGTCTTATAGTACCATTTGTTGGATTCTCAACAGGAGGCTGCCGAAATAGGTTTGCCAATCTTTCTGAAATTTTCGATTCAGTTTCGTTTCGAATCGGAAGTATATTTCTGGTCGATAACTCACTTGCTTGTGGAGATTCCGTATTTGCTGGACTAGAATTCGGATTTTCAGTAGTCGTAGTTCTTATTCTTATTCTGTGTTTATACGGCCTTGGACTCGAAGGTGGACTCACAGGTGGACTCGAAGTTGTACTCGAAGGTAAAGCAGTTGTAGTTTCAGTAAAATTTTGTGGAATTGGTTTCAGCGTTGTTGTACCGTTTTCTTCTAAAGTTGTATTGTTTTTAATTCCGAGTACAGTACTATTATCTGCTTCTTTGACAGTTGCATCAGTTTTATTCTGTCCTTTCATAGAAGAAGTTATTGACACTGATGTTACAACCGCAGTATAAAATGATGTAGAAGCCTTTTCAGTTGTGGTATTGATTGGCAAAGTAGAAAGTAGTGGGATAATTTCAGTACTGAATGCTGAAATTACTCTTAATGGGCGTCTTCTTAGGTTTGAATAAGTACGTGTATAATTACGCGCTGTAGGTGTTACATTAGTTTTATTTACCGAATTATCTTTCAAAGTGGTAGTAGTAACATTTTGTTTAGGAGCTAAATTATTTACTACAGTACTGTTGTTGGTATATGTCCTATTACTATCTTTACTTTTATCTAACGTGCTGGGTGTCACATTCTGTACAATAGCTTCAGTGACGTTTAATTGTGCTATATTTAGAGATTTAGTAGAGGGTTGTGTGGTGCTTGGATATTTTCTATACGCGTTTACTAAACCTACGTGTCTGGCAGGTGCTGGACCTTTAACAGTATTTCGTATTTTATTCTTTTCTATAATATTTTTTACGACTGATACGTCCATATCTTCATTAATTTCTTCTTCTTCATCTACGCTAGTGTTCCTATATTTTTCTGTGGCAGAGTACCTTGAGTTAAATTTTCTTTTTTCCAACGGTGCTACAATAAAATTTATTGTTTTCGTAGATGCTGATAATGATGGAGAATCTGTTAAATTGTCGGAAATTACTGGTCCATTTAACTTTTGTCCAAAAAATTTGAAAGGTGCCATTTCTTCATCTGGTAAACCAGACTCAAGTGGACTAAAATGGTTATAAATTTCATCAGACATTAAAAAACTGCGATTTTCTTTATCACTTTCTACTTTTATAAGTTTTGTATTCACACTGTCCGCTACAGTACTGTTAGTTATAATGTTAGATTCCAGTTTCTCTTCTGAATCTTTTTCTTCAGATGCAAAAGTTGTTAGTTCTTTAAAAATTTCGTTAATTTGAGTTGTTATTTCTGTTTTGGTGCTATCTTCTTGAATTATCTCTCCATTATTGCTTATTGTGATATTATTTAGATCAGTATTTTGTGCCACATTTTCTGTATCAGAGTAATTAAGTAGATATAGGCCATGATTCGACTCATCTACTTGAAATTCTTCTTCGGGGTCTAGTTCGTCATCTTTATCAAGATTCTCAAACTTTTCAGGTGGGACGTAAACTATATTAGGTTCAGTTACTTCTAGTCTTTCAGGGACTGTAACCGCCTTGATGAATCCCTCTCGTCTTCTATTACTTAAGTAAGGTGCTTTATTCCTGTTTTCTTGATATATTCTTGGTATGAATAAATGCCGTATTTCATGTGGTTTAACATCTTGTCTTATTTCTTTTGTACCATCCGTTGTTGTAAGTTTCAATGTAGGCACTGGTTCTTTATTAGAATTGTTAAACGTAATCTTCTTTACTGTAGAACTGTTTGAGTCTCGTATTTCTAACTGGGCGAATGTGGTATTTGTTCTGAAATAGAGAAAATAGAACAATAAATATCTTGGCTTGTAAATAATTTCATTGAACATTTTTATAATATTAACATATACGGTTTACTGAACGGGGTTCCTATATATAAATTTATATAATTTAAAAAGGTATCGGATTATTTTATATTCGACTCTCACAAACAGGTTTTTTCCATAATAACAACTATGTTATTTCTAGATACTGTTATGAAGCATACCTACTCAAAATTATTTAATCAAATACAATACTAACTTGTTAGCTTTTTGTGCTAATGACGCAATTGTATTGATATGTGTCGCCACTCTTCCATGAAGGAGCTGCCTCCGGCGTGCAGCCAGTAAAGAAAGCAGTTGAGAGTCTCTTGTCGTATTCGCGTTACTTTGCGTTGTGGTCCTCCGAACCGAACCTGCAATAAAGAGATAGTCCACATTTAGGATCATGGTGATGAGGCCATTTGAAGCACACAGTAGTTTACAACTAAAGTCTTACATTCAATCAAATTTTGAAGTAATTCTTACTAATGATTTTGATCGAAAATAAATTAAGTAAAAAATTAAATTAAACATTTAAAAAACCCCCGACTCACAAAAAAAGCACAATAAAAAACCTTTAAAAAGTAAAAAAATAACTATTATATTATGACCTATCTACCCTAAGTATTGAACCTTTATTATTATTATAGGTAGCCATATTATTTATGTATTCATATTTTTAACTAACAGTTTGGCTCGTCGGGGGGACCGCTCTAGATCTTGCGAGACAGGCGATTAGGTTATGATTAGGTGAGGTTGGTTCATCCGTTTGGGAGCTACGATGCCACAGACAGACTTACAAACACAAACACACACACACACACACACACACACACACACACACACACACACACACACACACACACACACGTCAAACTTTTAACACCCCGTTCGGGTTTTTTTCGGGGGTTAAAAATTGTTTTTAAATTAAACGCTTTTATGCACTAAAATTACCATTTTGTTGGCAGCCATATTAAATTTTCTTTTTTTTTCACAGTGTATTCTATTAATCAAGCCCTTTCATTTTATATCCATATTGTGGTAGTTGTGGAAAAATATTTACGCAGCCATTTTGTAGCAGCGACCATCTTGGATTTACATTGATAGAGAGTAGATTAATTTGTATTGTCACCAGAACTAAAGATATGTGCCAAATATCAGAACAATCCGTCCACAGGAAGGGAGTCAATTTTCAATTACTAGATTTGACCCAAACAAACAGGTCAAGTTAAATACAGACATCCAGGACGTAGTTCGCAAGAATTCCATAAAATGTATCGGAATTTTTTCCCAATCGAAGAATTCCTATCTTGGATGATCTTTTTTTCCAATCTGAATCTTGCAATCGGAACACTGTAGTTTTTTACAACTCAAAAACATATTGAAGCTTCAGACCGTACAATTAGTCTAAGTAGCCATCATGCCATCATTACTATCGGATTTCCTCTCTGCAAAAAACAATTTCCAGTTTTTGCAACACAAATATGACGGAACCTTCAAACACATAATTATTACATCCACATCGAGACATCCGACAGTCAAATAATTACTGTGGTCCCATATACGACAGATGACCACAATAGATATAATTACACATAATCAAGTAGCTTTGATATGAGATATGAGGCCTTCACCTACTAACGAGTCTGTAGTAAGATACTTTTCAAAACGCTTTAACGTATGCTTTTCTTTGTATTTTTTTTTTGTTATATCGGTCACGTCAATATGACTTCACCTCGCCTGATAGTAAGCTAAAGGTAAGTCACCATTACAAACACCGACAGTGCCATAATGGTGGCCCCCAATTTGAAGACCTCATCAAATGCTTTTTCACGCCCCGCTTAAAACCCGGGACTGTAGGAGGAAGAAAACACGTCAGCTGGTAAAGAATTCCAGATCTTTATGGTGCCGCAAAGAAATAAAGAAATATCATAGGTATATGGCTTTGGTTCTAAAATCGAAGTGCCCCTGCCTATCCACCTATAAAGCTAATGTAATTTCTTGTGAATTGGAAACGTTATGTAGCGTCCCTGAACTATGGTATACTTAAAATCCATGTTAGAATAAAATAGTTACAAATAATGCCTTTCTGGCACTCTTTTCAGCAACTATTTTAGACTCATCCGGGAATAACCAGCCGGTACATTTATATTTTTAATACTCTTCTCCTTTTCTTTAACTGTCTCTTAATCGACGAGGCACCATAAATTTTTTTTGAAGATACATATACGATGTAACCAGCAATCATAGGTTAAGGTAACCGTTTACGATCAAAAGAACAGTTTATTACTACCTTGCTAACTAAATAATAAAATAACTACAGTTTAAAAAACTGACTTTACAAACTAAAAACGTAGTTATTTTTTAATTTTTACTTTTTAGTGTACAGAAATAGAAAAATACCTATTTATGAGGTTTCTTATCTACAAAGTCATGAAAAACAGAATTTTTGCCGTAAATTTAATGATTTCCACTCGATTATCCCAAGATCCCAGCATCCGATCCTGATACCCTGGATATGGGACCACCTCAGAAGTAGCCTCTTTCAAACAAAAAAAAATACATGCAAAAAAATAGCGTACGAATTGAGAACCTCCTCCTTTTTTGAAGTCGGTTAAAGACTACACCAACGTGGATTGAATATCGCAATCAAAATTCACGTTCATATAATCCTAAACTCTAAACCGTATAGAATCAGAACATCTCAGAAACAAATACCCAACAGAACTATTTCACACACTATTATCGAATTAAACGTATTTCCGTATGTTCGTGATATCGTGAGTATTGACTCCGGTTATGTAACGTTACGTAAACAATATTCGTGAGCTTGCAGTTACGAGTTCTCACCACTCACGGTTTTTTAGTAACCGATATTTATTAACCGTTATCACGATTTTGAGAAGCGCGCAGTATGAGACTATAGCGGATTATAATGACGTATGAAACAACTCATTGATCACTTTTAGTAATTTGAACTTCTGTTTACGGTGACAAAGAAGATGAAAGTTCACTTCATTTTGACTTTCAGAACTTTTAAATTTTATATTGATTTCTTCGTTAATTAGGCTTTAAGACTAAAGAATGAAGGCCATCATTATATCATAGCTGAAATACTGTAATAGTGATATTTCACAATTCCGAATGGTTTTTCAGTTTTTTAAGAAGATGGAAATATAAACATCCATATGCATAATTCTTTTAAGAACTCTAACCTAACCTCTTAACCTTTAACCATCTCGCTATAAATTAAATATAAAACGTATCATATCACATCTTCACTCTAGTACGCCCTTTACTTCTATCCATCTCCCCAATCCCAGCTTTAACCCTCTACAAAGTCTTCAACCTCCCCCTCCCACCAGCGTCAGAGTGACACACGTCAATAGGCCACGGTGACTGCTTCCTATCAGGTGGGTCGTGTGCATGTCTCCCACCTAAGTAGCATAAATAAAAATCGTATGTTATATATATATATACGTCAATTTTATTATTTCAAACACCATTCGATTCGTACCGCCCCAAGGAGACTGATACCGTTTAAATCTGACATTGAAAGAAATAACCTACCAGTACTGTAGATACGAGATTTTTCGTCCTTTATGCCATATCCAATAGGATAGATAAAGTAGTGCAGATCCGATGCGTTGTAACACAGACCGGTTCCCGGTCGCAATAACTGTAAATCTATTCGGTTGCGCAACGTTCTCGTGGAACCACAGAAGATTGTGTATCGTTAATGAAACGGTGGTTCTGTGGCCGTAAGAAAGTTGTGGATATGGTGTAATTGCTCGAGTGGTTACGTGTAGTTAATGGTTGTACATTTGTACCGTCACAAGTACCGTGCAAGGTACGCCACGCTGTAATATCAGCTAACTACCAGATTAGTCAAGTTAACCTAAAACACAAACAAAATTTATATTTCTTTTACATATAGTAAAAAATATGTTTCCTTCCTCCTATAATCCCGGGGCCTTTAAGCGGGACGTGAAAAAGTATTTGATGAGGCCGTCAAGCTAAAGCCACAACTGAAGCACTACTGGTGTATGTAATGGTGACCCCAGTCCTCAGACTTTACCTATACCATCAGGCGAGGTGAAGTCATTTTGACGTATCCTATATAAAAAATCGGAAATGGGACTTCGGACTTAGAGGTGGCAACGCAAGGTTGATGATGAAGACAAATAGTGGATATGGAACACGCTATTTCTAAAGTGGCAGTCGAATGCTCACAGGTCGTCAAGCAAAACTTACTAATAGAAAGTAAAAATTATAACTAGATTATCTTCAAAATTAAAAAGAGAAAACGAGCTCTCAACTAGCTCACATTTTGACGAACAAAAAATATAAAGCGAATTATGGCAATTGAGCTACTCTTGAGTTTTATTTTAGCTATTGTTCTTATAGGTACTGATTTGATTAATCTTGTTACCGAATAATAGGTATCAATGTAAGTACTCTCTGTCTAACAATACCTATTAACTATTAACTTACATAATCCAACCTAAGTTAGCTATAATACGAGTACACACAGACAGAACTTGTCTTTTTAGACAGTTGTATTGTAGAGTCTAAAAAGACCAGTTGCTACGTACCTATTGATTACCGCGTAATTGTTTAATTACTAGAGAATAAAGGATTAACACCAAGCTGTTATTGTCTTGAACGCTTCATCTCAAAGTTCTGATTACTATCTATTATAGTTCAATACTTTCAAGTTAGATAGTTAGATATTTGTATGCATGAATATATCTAATTGCATTAGTCTGGGTGTTTCTAGGTATGTATAATAATATGTATGTACTTATTTAGAAAAAGAATTAAATAAATAAATATTCTAGGACATTCTACACAGCGCTACCTAGACCCAAAGTAAGCATAGTTTAACTAGCTTGTGTTATGGGTTCTAGAAGGCTGATAAACATACTTATATACCTACTTTTTTTGTAAATGCAAAGGTACCTACTTATTATTCATAGAAACACCCATACTAATGCAAATAGACATCATGCATACAAATATTTTCACTGAGCGGGAAACGAACCCGCGCCCCCAGCGTAGCAGTTGCATGCACTACCGCTACGCCACTGAGGCCGTCAAGTATGTTTATCCACATTCTAGAACCCATAACACAAGCTAGCTAAGCTACTTTGGGTCTACAGAGCGATGTGTAAAATGTCGTAGAATATGTTTTTATTCATATACCAGACGGAGCTGTGAGCAACAGTTAGTAAATAAATAATTATGAACATGAGAAAGTTATTTAAAGAGTAGGGTCGGATAATCTAGGCACGCAGATCTATAACGTACCTACTTGTAAATCTAAAACTAGTATGACCTATAACTAACAGCGATGACCAACTATTAACTAGGTCCATTCTAAGACACAAAGTTTCACAATATGGCGAGCATTCGGTACCTATTCCAAGCCACTAAAGTCCGAAGGCTGGGAAAATTCGTCTTTCGAAATCTTACAGGCCTAAAATGTCGCTTTTAAGTTTTGGCAATTAGGCTACTAATTGTTTTTAAATACTTATTTCATTAAAATGCAACCTTGGTTTGTCTGAAGGTTTTTTTAAAATGTCCAACAACAACGGTCTAGCTGCAATTTTTCGATATCACCTAATGTCACCATTGGGTTGTGAAGGTCAGATGGCAGTCGCTTCACGGAAAATATCGAGGTCCAGCCAAATCCACAGTTAAGACTGGTAAAGCGGACCCCAGACTCCGAGGTGAAAGCTTTGGATGCGATTGGGATTAACGCTAGGTTGAAGTAAGTAAGTCATGTCAATATAGCTTCACCTTGCCTGATGGTAAGCTAAAGGTAAAGGAATCACCATTACAGACACCGATAATGCTATGATGACTCTCAGCCTAAAGGCCTTGCATGTAATCAAGCCTTGTGATAGAGAAATAGGTTAAGTCATTTTAAGCAACATTTTCCAAGCTATATGTTTTGATTTTTCGTTATATGAGTTGAGCCTATTGTCATCAAATGGATATTTTGGAATAATCAATTAAAAAGTAGACAGTATTATTTGTAAAAGTACAGTTAAACAATGACTTGAATGACTCAAATGTTTCAAATTTTATATTATTTTTGACTTTAACACTGATCTTCAATTCCATGACGACTCCAGGAAACCAAAGGTGTTAAAATTTATTGAGAACAATCTAGACCCGTTTTCTTTAATTTTTAGTTTTATTAAAATTTATTCAGCCATTTTTACCTGTTAAGGAACAAACAGATAGACAAACTTGAAAAGTGAAACTAGTTATACTGACTGGTTCTTTAATTAGGAAATACCTAAAGTACAGGTTTACTTAGATCTGCAATTTTATTCTGCCTTAAATTTATGTAAATTCATTATGTATGAATTTTTTGTATAATCTTTCAATAATCCAAATCTTAAACAAACAGAAAAACGGACATTAAACCATTATCTATTAAATTAATATAAATAAATAAATATTCTACGACATTCTACACAGCGCCCTCTAGACCCAAAGTAAGCATAGTTTAACTAGCTTGTGTTATGGGTTCTAGAATGCTGATAAACATACTTATATACTTTTTTTTTGTAAATACATACTTATTATACATAGAAACACCCAGACCAATGCAAATAGACATATTCATGCATACAAATATTTGCACTGAGCGGGAATCGAACCCGCGCCCCCTGCGTAGCAGTCGCATGCACTACCGCTACGCCACAGAGGTCGTCGTCGAAATATTACTAGCAGTTACCCGTAGCGCCAAAAAAGTAGCCCATATATAGCAGATGTGTTCCCGCCGGTAAGTAGGGTAGACAGAGCTCACTGTACCCCTACTCGCCCACCCCTTCCTAGCTTCCCCGCCCCTTCCCAGCCCTCTTCCCTTCCCTTCAGGGTAGGCAGCGCGTGTGTGTCACCCTTAGTGTTACCCACGTTCATAGGTCACGGCGACCGCTTCCCATAATGTGGGCTGTGTGCTTGTCTGCCTCCTACGTAGTATAAAAAAAGATCTGTTCGACTATTTGACATGATTGAGTAACAAACAGCTTCACAAACTTTCCCAATCATGATATTAGTTAGTATGATTACGAAACGTACCCAAATAGACATAGATATGTATACAAATGTTTGCACTAGGCGAGAATCGAACCTACAACCTCTAACGCACAAGTCGAACGCTCTACTATCACAGCGTGCAGGTCATCGGCAATTAACAGACGGAAAGTAGTGACGTTGATAAAGTGTTTCCTACCTAAGGAACTTGATTTCCTCTTATTCAATTAAGAAAGCATTCAATATTCAATTAAAGGTTCCTTGTTAGATAGATCTGCATTTTAGATTTTGCAAATTATTGTGAAAACCGCCCAAGTCACGAAACCGGTGGACTTGCATGAAAGGTTTAATATTAGCAGTAGAGGAAGCTTATAAGTTGTGTAAGGGTACCTAAGTAAATAGCAGATGGTTATTTCTGCCTATCGCAGGAGTACCTTTTTTTATCGTGCAGAAATACCCATGGATATCACCCCCGTCGGCCATCGGGTGTGGTTATGTCGGAACTGAACCGACTAAAACCGCACGTCGTCTCGAGTCTTAATTACCGGGGTGTAAGGTTACCCAATAGGCATATCCCTTGCACCCCAGCTGACCCCAGGCCCCCTTGACCCACGAAGTGGGGTGGGTCGAGCATCGCGCTACTTTGCCAACGGCGGGGTGTAGGGTGACAGGCGGCGGTCCTGTCACCCAACCGTCGGCGCGCAGACAATCAGCTCGCCCCCCACTCGCTCCCCACTATGCCCTCTGCTAGTCAGAGGGATACGTAAAGAGCCTCGGAGCAGCCCTCTAGAGGGCCACTTCCACTCCAGCCGGATTGGCCGCAGGCAACAGCGTCTCCCGTGACGATTGGGAGTAGAGGCATTACCCTCGTAGGTACCTCGGCTGACCCAATGCTGAGGGAAAACCTGTATTGGAGCTTCATCCGTCAATCATTAAGTGTACTAATTTGCTGATAAGACTAGATTGGGGTCAGAAATACTCATAATTTATTTGCTTTAAAATAATCCATCAAGCATGCAACATTTTAGTATTCTAGATTCGGTAGTCAACTCTCGAATGGATATATACCTACATCATTTTACTATATTGTGAGAGCACCTTCATTCCACAAGTCACTGAACTGCTTTTGAATGGGCAATAAAATTAAACTGTTTATTAAATAGCTTAGTCTGTGGATAGTGTTGCAATGGGCGAAGTTTCGCACGTATATTTAGGAAATGTGTGCATATTTGACGCATTGCGTTACAAATATTACAACTTTGTTTTGTTTAAATTTATTCAGACGTTTTTATGTGATTAGGAACAAACAGACAATTTTGCAAGCTAAAACTAGTTGCAAATATGCAAGTGTTATTAGTAGTGAACGACAACTTGTATGAAATTTACATACCCCTAATTAGTCTACATGTGACAATATATTTACTCTATACCTATTACTCTATAATTAAGAAAAGTGTACTTGTACGAGTATTCCGAAACTGTTGGTATATAAATAAAAATAGTTCACATTTATATATAAATTGATATTTGAATACATCTTGAGGTTAGGAGGAGGCATTAGAAGGTTTTTACAGGGTTGGCAGCAGGTGTATCTACCGTGAGACTAAATTCAAAAAAGGAAAAAATATCACAGAAGAAAGTGTAGCACATTATACAGTAGAAAGTATTATTTATTTTTCCTCATTAGCTGACTCTACAAAAAATCATTATCAGATGAGGTTAAAACGATAAAAAAAATTATACACGACGGTGGATTCTCCAATGCTTTGTAGACCATGAAAAAGTATAAGAATACTGTGACTAAAAGAAAAGGAAAGGAATTAATAAAGAGAATACTAGTTGCGCACGCGACTTCGTATGCGTGAATGCTAAAAAAAAGTGTAAAGGTCTATGTTACGCCTTATAAATTACCTTACCTACCTACCAATGAAACTTGCGTCAAAATCGACCCAGCCGTTCCAAAGATACCTAATTCAAACAATCAGAAAGACTAAATAAAAATTTGAAAAATTCCGTTTTTGTTACATGTATCGTACATAGACTTTAATGCATTTATTTCAAACCTGTTATTTTAATTACAAACAGACATTTCAGTTTCATTTATTTTTATATGTAGGTATACTTGGATGATATTCTTGGCCTTAAAGCGACGGGTGGAGGACAAGTGAGTAGATGCGAATGTTAAGGTTATTGTATGATATGATGAGAATGTAAAATAAAGAATATGTATATCAGAGGAAGTTGGAAAGTTGCGCTAGTGAATGAAATGTTTAGAAGCGAACGACTGTCATGGTATGGGCATATTATGAACAAAGATGGAAGTAATATTATTAGAGTCCTTTAAGCGGGGCGTGAAAAAGCATTTGATGAGGCCATCAAGCTGAGGGTTACCATTATAGCACAATCATTGTTTGTAATAGTGACTCTCATTCCAGAGACTTTACCTTTAGCTTACCATCAGGCGAGGTGAAGTCATATTGACGTGACCGACATAAAAAATAAGAAAGGCTTGAAGTATGAATGTAGACTCAGATAAATGATGAGCGATTCTCTCAAAAACCAAATAGATTTTTCCAATCTTTTTAGGGTCGGCAGTGAGAGTGTGATACCCCCTTTTTTTTTATCGTGCGGAAATCCCCATGGATACCACCCCCGTCGGCCATCGGGGGTGGTTATGTCGGGATCGAACCGACTAAAACCGCACGCCGTCTCGGGCCTTAGTAACGGGGGTGTAAGGTTACCCAATGGGCATATCTCTCGCACCCCAGCTGACCCCGGGCCATGCCTTGTGTTGCACACGTCCATAGGCCATGGTGACCGCTTCCCATTAGATAGGCCGTGTGCTTGTGTACCACCTAAATGGTACAAAAAATGTTTAAATGCTAGACCAGTCCATTCATAACATTTTCATTACTACCTACATATAGGCAAACTACGCAATATTGGTTCCAACGTTGGCCCATCCTACACACTACCCGACATGTTCCCAGTATAATTGTTCCGCAAGTTCCCACAGACAGGTACATTTGTAATACTATATTACATACCTTTTCCGTGATTTAGCAAAAAGCTCACAAGTCATACAGTTGCACAAATTACGCATTGTTTAAACAACGAACGTAATGAAAAAAAAAAGTTTGGAAATCTTTGGTATGCCTTAATTGTAATTGAATTAATTAATTAATTGTCGCAATGCATCGAAATTTTATCGCAGATTTGTGGGAGAAATTGTGGGAATATGCAACAGAATGGTAAAAGTTGAATAGTTTTGGAGAAATTATAATTTCTGAAAAATATGATATTTATGTTTATCAACTAACAAATTGACGGCTTTCTAAGGAGTCGACTTCAGAAAGTAGTCCACCTAGAGCATCTTTCCGAATAGCACCTAGCCTATTCCATGAAGAGCACCTGCCAAAAATTTTGATGGGTTCTCTTCATTGACTAGATTAGGTGCTATTCGCGCAGGTTCTATTCGCATAGGTGCTCTAAGTGGAATTCAGCGCTGTAGATTTTTGCAAACAATCAAAGATCGTAAATACTCTCAAATCTCAGTAAGTAGGGTAGCCAGAGCTCACTATAGCCCTCCTCTCCCCACCCCGTCCTACCCTCCCCACCGCTTCCTAGCCCCCCTCCCCCCTTCCCTCCAGGGTAGGCAGCGCGAGTGTGACACCCCTGGTGTTGCACACGTCCATAGGCCACGGTGACCGCTTCCTATCTGATGGGCCATGTTGTAAAAACCGAACTTCTATGATCGCTTTGTCTAACAAATCACACCACTGCATTGGTACTAGACTTTTAAAGATTTCTGATGCTTACAGCGGACTGACAACAACTTATTAAAACAAACGGTACCTATGCGTATCGAGGAAGCCACGATGTATTGCTATTATTAGCATACCCATACTCGTAAACACTAAATAGTGCATATATCAAGTGCACTATTGTGTTAGGACACACCGCATAATCAAAGATGAAGTTTAATATAACTGAATCGCATGCAAGTAGTTGGCACCGATAACCGTTATTATAGTGATGGGAACATAAATATCGATATGTTTAGTTGATCTGGTCTGATTGAGTATTCAACGTATATTACGTGAGGTTGGTTAATTTCTTAAAATGTGTATGAAGACGTTTCTTATTTATGCTAAAGGTGACAAAAGATAAAGGTAACATGATCTATTTTATTAAGACCGGAATAAATATTTTTGAATTAATTCAGCAAATTTATTACGACTTCTAATTCACTAATAAATTATACATACAATTTTCCAGGCTACAAAACTGTCATCTCTATTAATAATTTATTCATAGGTCTAAATAACCGGTTACATCAATCACCAATTAGTTGTTTGTTACCTTAATAGTATTGATAACCAAATATGATGTAACTACACCCCATACGTGCAATACAAAGACTTTGTTTTCTTGGTTCAGTCATTACCTAGTGAGATATTCCTGTAATAAAACACAATACCAAACTCTTATGGTACCTACTTAAATAAACAGTAAAGATAAACAAAATAAATTTTAAAACTAATACCACCCTCATTTCAACCCATGATACCACAAGTAACGACCCTTGGAAAGTCCCTCGGGTTAAACTATCTTAAAACAAGCATCAAAATTAATCAGAAATAAAGTGGACGAGTCGGCGAATAAAAAATCCACTTCCCTCCCTAACAAACAGGAGACAATTGTCCCAAAAAGTCAAACTAAAAAAGACAAATATACAAATACTATGATCATAATCATTAGTGCTCTTTTTTTTATTTTTTTTTTGTTGGTAATAGGCTCGCGTTTGACCACGATCTCACCTGTTGGTAAGTGATGATGTGGTCGACGGTGGAGCACGCTTGCCTAAAAGAAACCTATTCACTCTATACTTGAAGACTCCTAGGTTGTAGCTCGCTTTTAATTCTAAATTCTAATCATTCTTAGTCACATCACTATCAACACCTGCAGCCTCTATTCCCCGTACAGTGACCGGCAATGAGGTCGCCTATTCAACGCATGTGTGTGTACGTGTGCATGCATGTCATGTCTAAGTAGAAACGTCGCGTGTGTGCATGCGTATGTGGGTAAAGTATTGTGTTAATAAGCAACTAGATTTAAACGATTTATGTAAAGTGGAATGCTGTTGTACCGTTTATGATTTTTGTTGCTATATTTGTTTAACTGCTTTATTAAATTAAACAGTCTATTTGATTTATGGAATGTGATCACCTATCTCTTCCGAGAATTGAAAATATTTTAGATGAAAATTACGCCCTATTTTATTTTTAGAAAACTGAGTTCAGTTCAGGCCAGTTTCAGACAAAATGGGATCAGTTTTTCAAAATTGAATTTAATAGCTCAATTAAATAAACAGCCATTACTCATCAGGATACAGCGTTTTGATATAACACAGCCGATTTGCTTGACTCTCTAGGAACAAAACTTTTAACTAAACAATTTGTCTGCATTCTATACTTCTATAAGTGTGTGTTATCTAATACATAGTACGTCTGTCTATACGTGGTTGTGACTATGTCGGTTAACCTCAATGCTCCACTGATCTACGCAGTCACAAGTCACGATGCAGACTCAGGTTTCTTAAAACTGATTAATCTAACTTAGAAGAAAGTAAATAAAGTAAACAATAAAGTAGTAAAAGAAGTAAATATCAACTGCAAATGAAGTTTTTTTACATAATATCACCTACTATGCTTTTTGGTGATAAGTAATAGCAAGGTCATCCGTCAGGCACTTCTTCATTGATGGTATATTGAGTTTTTTTTATACCACTTAGGTGGTAAACAAGCACACGGTCCACCTGATAGGAAACGTCACCGTGGCCTATGAACGTGTGCAACACTAAGGGTGTCACACACGCGCTGCCTACCCTGAAGGGAAGGGGGGAGTGCTGGGAAGGCTAGGAATCGATGGGAGGAGGAGGGATACAGTGAGCTCTGGCTACCTTACTTACCGGCGGGAACACAACACGATGTTCGTGCACACGACGAGTTCAGTAGAGTGGGTTTTTAGAGTAACCAAAATTAGTACTACTCATTTAAAAATAGGTGCCGAATTCTATGAATTTGTTTGTATGTTTCGGGTAATCTTCGAAACCACTGCACTTATTGGAAAAATGATATCATCATTTGAAAGATACAAATTACGATGACTTGGGTTAAAAACTGCATATGAACCGAAGCAAAGCGAGGACGGTCGTTAGTAAAACATAGACGTGATTGCAAAATCATCAATGCATTTTGAAGCCAATAGGATCCTGCAGTAATTCGTTGCATTATATTGTAACTTTCTAATCTTTTCTCAACATTAAATCAAATTGGTACCAAGGCCTAACAACTGGTCTCTAATGTCATCAAGACAATTCTTAACAAGTCTTTAGCAACAGGACGCCATTAAATCTTGCAAAACAAATCTTAGTTAGATTCAGTCAGCATGAAATTAAAGTTTAGAATAGGACAGATCTCAATCCGGCTTAGATTCCCTTCACACTAGCATTTGTTCAGCGTAGACGTTTGATGAACGTATGCATAGCACAGACGTCGACGCTAAAATGCGGTCCCTTTTTTCGTATGCACATCCCTACGGATACGACTCCCTCGACCAGTGGAAGCGCGTAACGTTATCGCAGCGTATCCCCTGCAAATAATTAAATGATGAATACCGTAACGCACTCATGAGCTGCAGCAAAGACGCCGAGACTACTCAATGCACTTATCGCAGTTTCGCGACGTCTTTACTATGCATACGTTCATCGAACGCCTACGCTGAACAAATACCAGTGTGAAGGTAGCCTTAGGTAGAGAAATGAGCGCTGTCTGATTGTTATACCCAGAGACAATACAATTTAAACACAGCAGTTGTGATCTTAATGGATCTAATATGTACCTAAAAAAATGTTATCATATAATAGGACAGTTGAAGAATGGAAATACAATACATAAAATTCACCCAATTGACCTTATGCAGGTAATATTTTAACTCCTTAAATTTTATAGCCGTTATGAATTAGTTAGTTAGTCGGTTAGTTGGATAGTAAGTAGTCAACAAACTCCACCTAATTTTGAGTTAGTTGGTTACTTTATATCCTAACTACTAAGCCACTTAGAAAACCGCAAAGCGCATTCAATACAAAACAGTTTCTCTTGGATTGTTTAAACATTTAATGGATGGGGTACCGATAAGTAGGTATTGGGTACCCTATCTATTACATGTAAATTATAAATTAAAGAAAGCATATTATTATATATCACTGTATTTTAGATGGTAAGTGTGTGATAGGTGCGTGGGGTAATAATACCTAATTTTACTCATGAGTGGTTGTTCGTGTGCGTGTCCTTTGCACATGCACACGCATAACTAATTCAATACTTGCCTATGATGGATAAGGTGGGTAGGTACCAAGGATAATATAAGTTAGATTAGGTATTAAGTATTATTATGTGTGTGGAGGCTAATTTATAATGTAAGTACTTATAGCTAATTGATGAAGCAACGGGGGATGCAGCTGCCAACAAACTGCTGTGCAGTTTGGCAGAGGTGTGGATTGACTGGCTGTGATTTTTTGGGTACGAATAAACAGTATTTCATTTTCATTTCATTTCATTTCATTTCATACGAAAAATCTAGCATTCCTATTTTGCCCTACCTAGTTTATATTACTCACTCGCCATTACTAAAATCCTAAGAGTTACATCACAAACGACTAAGTAAATAATAAACGGATATTTGCCAGTCAGACCAAAACTAAACACCGTTACATTTATGTCTGTAATGAGTTAAGAAATCTTAATATTAACCTCATTTTAAAGAATGATAGATTTCCCAAAATCCGTTGACGGTATAACACAAAAGCTATTATTTTGTACGTCTTTGTGAGACCACAATGGTGGTCAAACGAATATTGTGTAACCGAGATTGTATCCAGATGTAAGGAAATGTAGTGCAGTGTGTCATTGTTATGTAGTCGAACATTGATTGAGGTAAAAGTGTAAAACAATCTTCGTTTGCATATCATGCTATTAAATTGGTGATTAGGTATTGTGTTGCAATAAGAAGCTGAGGTATTATTATTTTGAAGCCTTTATTAAGTTAATACTTATAATTTAGGTCCATGCAGACTGTCTTGGTATTGAAAATTATCTTCAAAGTATTGTTCCCGGTTGCATTATATATACCGCTATGAAATCTTTGTGCTGGCTTTCTGTTCTGGGTTAAGTGTTTGATTTTAAAGTAAATTAAATTACTAACATACAATATTTTTACCAATACACATACCACTTCATTCGAGGTAGGCAAAGACAACAGCCTGACATTTGATTCTGTCTTTACGACATGTTTTAAATCAAGTATTAATCTTATTTAATAGATCTGTAGGTATAAGGATACACTCCTGGGTGTACTAGAAAAATCTAAAACAAATCTTAGAGCATTAGGATTTTTTTTAATTTTTCGAAACTCTTTTGAAGCTGCATAGTAACCAATTTATTTGAAAGTTTGAAAGTGACTCTCTACAATAAATTAACATCTTATTGCCACGATACTTGTCTAATCGACTACCATAGCAACAGCAATACATTTTGAAGCTCAATTACTTTCAAAGACTCTTGAAGTATTCAGTGCCATAACTAGATTTTACAAGCAAAGCTGTTATACAAGAAAGCTATCACTTTTCCTTAGTAAATAAATTGACTAAGCCACTGAGAATCGATTACGAGCCTCTCATAATCTGTTACGTCACATTTTCACATTATATATCTCATATATGTATATGGTTATTGTACATTACCATTATATAAGTTATTCAAAGCAGTGCATGCAATGCATGGCGATTAAGTTGTCAACTAGTGCGGGGGGAAAAAGGATACTTCTTGGAAATTTAACCTACCTAACAGGTTTTCCTTATTTTGTTAAACTTGGGGAAATATTAAGAAAATATATTTTGTTGTAAATATAAATCACTTATCCAATGGAAGAGACGTGATGTGATTACAAATAGTAGGTACGTATAATCAGCGTCAAAAGACTCAAAAGTAGATACGAACCGATAGTTTACTACTGAACTGTAGATAGCAGATAAATTAATTAGATTGTTTAATTTATCTGCCGTTCAGTTCTGTTACAAATAAACTAACCAGATTATATATAAATTAAGTTTCGCCACTATTATGGAGTGAGTAGCAAATCGTGAAAGGTCTCGTATTTCGTATTTATTCGCTTTAATTATAGCAATTGATTGGTAGATTGGCAATCAGATTTACTTTACTTTTACTAACTTCCATGACTTTCAAACGATCCTAATAAAAATCGCAACCGGACGGTGTACTTCCTTTCCTTGTACGATAAAGAACTGGAACAATTTACACACTCAAGTGTTTCCTACTTTCTATAATCCCGAATTTATTTAAGCGTGAATTTTATAGAAACTGGTTATGCCCTGCGGCTTCGCCCGTGGCATACTTCGTACAAGTGGCAGGATAATTATCCTAGTTCTAAGCTACCTCCCCACCAGTTTTCAGCCAAATCAGTTCAGCCGTTCTTTAGTTATAAAAAGTGTAACTTATTTATAGATGGCGTACCGCGGCGAAGACGTGGCACAGGTAGAGTGCAGACATGAATTTTTGGTAAATTTCTCCATGCTTACAGTTAGATTTTGGTTAGAGTAGTCTCCCCATAACCATAAGTAATGGTAGCTGAATGGATAAGGAAGCGGCTTCTTCTCAGAGGTATCGAGTTCGAATCCGGCCGGACAGTACCAATGTGAATTTCACTTTGTGGAATTTATATGTGCTAATCACATGTTTTCCATCATCTGTTGACGGTGAAAGAAAAAACATCATGAGGAAACCCACATGAATTAGAAAAAATTCTAAGGCCATGTCCGATCCACCAACCCGCATTAGGCCAGCGTGTGTGGATTAAGGTCTTGAACCCTCTCAGCTCTCTCGTTAGAGGAGAGGAGACCCGTGCCCAGCAGTGGGACATAAATGGGTTGCTATCAACCATAAGTTTACGACATAATTATAAACACTAGTAACTTTCTTTATGAAAGTTCACAAAGATATTGCTTCGTCATATTATCACAAGTCGCAGTATTTAGCTAATGTCATTATGAGGATATTATTAGCTTTCTCTGCTGTATTGTATTATGTTATATACATTACCTACCCTACTCACGAGTTATTCACTCGGCAGGGTAGCCAGGGGTATAAAATATTAGTATACTGATATTACAGCATCAACTCTGTTTTAAGTCCCACGCTCAGAGGCTTAAAAGCGAGGTATCACCATCATTTTGACAAATAAGTTCTTTACCTAGATAAATAAATAATTAAGCAAGTGCAGGTGAAGTTGGCTTCGAGACCCAAGCCAACTTCACCTGCAAGATAGTAGGTACACCTGCTGCTTGATGGACGAAACTCTGACTACCAAACAGGTGGCAGTCACTCCCGTAAAATTCAAAATGAACCACATTAATGAAACGGGTATTCCGCCTCCTCCTCCTAACAGTGAACTTCGGAGGATTCGAAGTAACCTTCGAAGTCAAGTTTCCGAAGTCCACTGGTTTAAAGTAAGTAAATAATTATTATCGAATCAATTAAAATTAAAATGAAAGTGTCAATAACACCTAAATAGGAATTTATCTTAATAGTCTATTATTTCCGCTTAACCGTTAATGATAATCATTATAAATTGAATAATTTGCATTCTTTTATCGCCGTCTGTAGCCGCCGGCACCCGTTGAAATCGTTCCCCGGTCAGCCACCTCTGACGTTTTAAAGTTCATATGCGTTTTAGAAATTATCACTTGCTCTAACGGTGAAAGACATAAATGTGAGAAAACGAAAAAATCAGAGATTTCTTTATGCAATTTTTGGAATTTTGTGAAGTCTTTTAGAAGGGTAACCCGGCTGGTTAGATGACCTTTCCTATCATATCTTTCCTTGAACATGATCCTTTAGTTAGTATAATAGGGGTAAAAATCTTGAATTATGTTACTTTTGTATTTCTCTTCTCTTTAGTGGCAAGCGCGGTGGAGGCACAAACTAACAGTCAGAGATATATAAAACTAATCAGGGATTCTAAGGACTCACGCCATGGATTATTCAGTGTTTTTGTTGATGTTTTGATTGACCAGTTAGCGCACATGCATGGGACTTTTGACGTTTTGACAAGATTTTTATCTCAAGGTATATAAACTGGATACGACTTTTTTGGAAAACGCCACACATGATGAACCATACAGTACCTATATTTTTATATTCTGAGACCGACCCAAACGTCAGATATTTATAGGTATTAACTTCACATAAAAGACCGAGACCAATGCAAATAGACATATATTCATGCATACCCATAAATATAATAATTTCACTGAGCGGAAATCGAACCCGCAACCGCAACAGTTGAATGTTTTACCATCACACTACACAAATCGTAATTTTTTTTATATAGGACACATCAAAATGACTTTACCTCGCCTGATGGTAAGCTAAAGGTAAAGTATCAGGACTGGGGTCACCACTACATACAGCGGTAGTACTAAAGTGGCCCTCAACTTGACGGCCTCATCAAATGCTTTTTCACGGCCCGCTTAAAGGCCCCGGGACTATAGGAGGAAGGCAACACATGCGCTGGTAAAGAATTCCATAGTAATATTCTTAGCTACAATCTTCTTTAGTATAAAGGTTACAGCCTGAAGGTGCAGTAGCCGTGGTAGGCAAACACAGAGTCTAATCACTATCAATATATCACCTTACACTCAAACACCGCCTACAATTGACTCTGCATAGGTATATTATACTTATCAGATATTGCCAACACTATACAATAATATGAACCACTGACATTTAATTGCCAGCGAGCATGCGTGCCGCCCACTGAATATAATGTAAGTAATTAAGATATTTACATACCTACCTATACTATTTGAGATTTAAAACAATTAATATTAGATTTTATTGAACCAATTGAAGTATCAAATATATTATTTTTTACTTTTATGAAATTGTATCTGTATATTGAAGTTTTTTTCAACTTGAATTATGTTGAAATTACATACATACATACATTATGCTCAAGCCTTTTTCCCTCCGGGGTAGGCAGAGACAACAGACCGCCAACTGCCTCTGTCCAGACATACTTCACGCGCTTCCTCTACTGTCATTATTCATAATATCATTGCCTTTGATGCAAGCCCGCCGGTTTCGAGTGCTTTTGACCTGCCCTTTATACAACAACTGTTGAAATTAAATTTTTAATATTCAAAAACAAACTTACTTTATTTTAAACTAGCTTTTGTCCGCGGCTTCGCCTGCGTGGATTCCGGTTATCGCGACCAAATATAGCCTATGTCTCGAGGTCGAATCTAATCTACCCCTATACCAAATTTCATCAAAATCGGTTCAGCGGTTCAAGCGTGAACAGCGTAACAGACAGACAGACAGAGTTACTTTAGCATTTATAATATTAGTATGGATTCTTGTAGACCTATAAGTACCTAATTGATTTCATGGTAATGCCGCTACTTACGGAGAGGGCCCAAGGATAGGTATCGCTCATTGTGAAAACTTACTAGATATAAAACGGACGAAGTCGCAAGTACAACTACTAGTTTTCAATAAATCATTAACCGTAGGTATTATAAGCACACAAATGACTCGCGCTTTATTGCACTTAAAGTCAAGGCACACGTTATTTGTACTATAATATTATTTTATCTGTGACGATAATGGCCGTTCATAATTGATGCCTGACAGTATATAATGGATATGTACCGTGCAGCATTTTAGGGAAATAATAGAACGTTTTAGGAAAAAATCGAACAAAAAGGACATAATGTGTATTTTTTTTTCTAATTGCGGCCATGTTTGAATGTTAACTGACTTGTAATTGCAATGAGGAAATAATAGACTTCGAGTCAGAATTCAACTTTAAAGTTCGGTGGAACTTCGACACAAAAACTTGCAATATACTCGTACAATTTTTATTTATATCGGACACGTCAATATGACTTCACCTCGCCTGATGGTAAGCAGTATGTAGTAAGTATGTATCTATACTAATATTATAAAGAGGTAAAGTTTGTGTGTTTGTATATTTGTTAAATTGTAAGGGGTAATCTCGGGATCTACTGAACCGATTTTAAAAATTCTTTCACCATAGAAAGCCACGTCATTCGTGAGTGTCATAAGCTATATATTTTATTGGAAAACTGGAATTTACACACGGGCGAAGCCGGTTCCCGGGTCGCTAGTATATAATATAATAAATAAAAAGTAAAAAGGTAGGTAAGGAATAATTGGATGGCCGATTAGCAGTGGTCATTGCTGGAGCGAAGAAATATTATGTGTCAGCATATGCATGCGTTCTCGCTCATTGTTCAAAGCTGGCCTTCTGTAGCTAGTAATTTAGACTGTGGTGTGAACGATACACCAATAAATTTAAAAGCAATTACAGCATATCGTAAATGCATAAGAAATATAATAGTTAATCCTTTAGCATAATCGTATTACACCCGCGAGCGATTCTTGACGTGAAACGAAACTTGACATTCATTCCGGCAGCTCAGGGTACGGCGAAAGATATTACGATCGTACTTGACCGGTATCAAAATGGGTTTAATATAGTGATGACCTTATCAATAATGGTTTTGATACTTTGCTTTTCGTTTAATGATTATTTGAAAATTAGAAACAAAAATAGATAATTAATTGCCAGTGATCTAGGCTTTCGGTAGTCGAGAAATTGTCGGGTTTCCTCGAAAATTGTTGAAAAAGAACAAATTATTTATTTAAAGTACGTAGGTTCTGACCGAATGTTGCAATAAAAATAGAAAACCTCTTGGTTTTTTGGACACGTTATCAAATACTTCACCTCACGATGGTAAGCTAAAGGTACCTCACGATTGTTAGTAGGTAGGTAACGTTTCAAGTTTCAATGTTATTATTTAAAATCTTATTTTTTTTATTATTTCCCAGGAGCTGTTTATATGTAAGTATGGACATTCAAATTGTACCCATTACCTTGAAGAGTATTATAGTAAGTTAAATGAAAAAAAAACTCTTCACAAAACATGTCAGGTATCCACTGGCATTGAAATTTGGCAATAAACTCGGGATAATTAATCTTGCTTTATAACTAAAAGCTAAATACCTCTTAATAACTTCCTTACCAATTCCGGATTATAATAACTTGATTATAAACTACTCTTCTAAACATTAAAAACAATTCGAAATTCATTGTAATTTGTTTTAATACCTACGCATGGAATCAAACTTAATAATTAATTGGTTTAATCAATACAGTCATGAGTCAGAAAGCTTTAATTAAGTTTCGACTATGTACGAAATAACCGGGTGTAACTACGACTATATTTCCGAGTTACAAGAATGTAATTACAACACTCCAATCAATGCATCGTTGATTACATAAATGAAATTAATGACTGTACTTTAATTATAATTTAAAATGAAAGAAGTTAAATAGAATAAGTTCAAATTTAATTTAAATTCTATTAATTAAATTAACTAAGGAATTTTAACAATAGGAACTGACGCCCATGTTCTTTTTTTGAGGTGTTGAAACGTCTACGACTGCCAATTCGCCGGTGAATTTGTTAGGTCGGAAACAAACCGAAAGAAACTACACAATAGATCGTCACAGGAATTAGTATCAGAAATCCGAGTGATATAAATAGGTAGTGTACGGCATCTAACGTGGCCAGATTTTGGAGTAGTGTGGACCCCACTACTTCAAAACCTTACCAAGTTAGAGCTGTACACTATACTTGTTTCTAGGTGACGAATTTTACCACAAACTAGTATAGGGCCTACCCTATAGTTACCCTATAGTTAGATGCTGTACCTATACAGCATCTAACTTGGCAAGGTTTTGGAGTAGTGGGGCCCACACTACTCCAAAATCTGGCCACATATCTGTGAACCTCTATCAATCTTGACTTTACCCCGCTGGATGGTAAGAAGCTAAGGTACAGTCCAGAGGGTACGTCCCGGCATTCTAGACACCATTCTGACCATATACCATAGTTGCTGTTGAATATTCAGCAGTCCGAAATGAGCAGTCCGACTGGGGTAGTAACTCCGCCCTACAGAAGACCACGGCCATAATAACCATCGCGTTGTGTTCCTGCCGGTAAGTAAGGTAGCCAGAGCTCACTGTAGCCCTCCTCCACCCCACCCCTTCCTAGCCTCCCCACCCTTTCCTACCCCCGCCCGTTAACTTCAGGGTTGACAGCGCGTGGGTGTTGGTGTTGCACACGTCCATAGGCCACTGTGACCGCTTCCCATCAGTTGGGCCGTGTGCTTGTCTGCCACCTACGTGATATAAAAAAAAACGTCTTGTAAATAGAACGTAAATACTTATTCGGACGGCAGTAATCCTCTCAAAATCTACGCTACACTTACTACAGTCAATCATTCTCATCAATCAAGATAAAAATTGCCCAACGTTTCTAATCATGGCAATCTGCTAAAAAATGGCTCATGCAATACCGGTATACGTCACAGTTCAATGAAGTTAGTGTCATCTTTCCAAACATTTGTGAAACATCGCTATAGCAATGATGGTGTTTGTGCCAACTGCTTTCGATTTTACGGAGCAATCGATTTGCTATAGCGTGTTATGACCAACACCTCTTGAATTGTAATGTAATATTTACTGGAAAATTTCGGAACTTTACGTTGTTTTTTTAATTTAAAAAGCAGTAAACTATTTAATAAAATAAAAAAAATAAATTTAAAAATTCAAAAACCCGACTGCCTAAAAACTGAAAAGAAAAAAACAAGCACTTAGATTGATGTCCGGTGGTCAAGAAACATAACAACTGAACAGTCGGGATCCATTGAAAAATTAGATTGGCTGTAGATAGAATAATGGATCCCGACTGTTCAGTTGTTATGTTTCTTGACCACCGGACATCAATCTAAGTGCTTGTTTTTTTCTTTTCAGTTTTTAGGCAGTCGGGTTTTTGAATTTTTAAATTTATTTTTTTTATTTTATACTTTTTAGTTATTTACATAGCTACCCGGATAATAATGAAGTATAAAATCTATCTTTTATGGAGTTAATAATTTTCGTGTATAGTTTGTCTAATGAAAGCTGGACCAACAAAACCGCGGCAAATTTAAAAAATTTAGGGCAGGTATCACCCGTTATAGTTGGATAAAAACATTTTGACCGTGAACTAAAAGTATGTACCTATTAAAGTTTTACTGGTATTTTTAAAGAATTTCATCGCGCTTTATTCGGTGTCATTATTATTTACATGTTGATTTCTTTATTAAATACTATCTATTGCCCACGACTTAGCCTCGGGAAGAGAAAGAAAAGGTAGCAGGTTTAATCGTGTGAAAATCCCCAACGAATACCCGTTGGCTATCGGGGGTGGTTATGTCGGAATCGAACCGAGTAAAACCGCTGATGTAGTGGAGATATAGACTAGCTGTTGCCCGAGTGAAATTGGCCTATGAACGTGTGCAAGACATTTTGCCTGTATTATTCCAGACTAAAAACTATCTTCAAGCGGGCTTATAGGAATCAGACGAAGTTCATTTATTAGAAAAAAATATTATTAATTATAATCAAAATTAGATTCCAAATATTCTTCACCATAATCCGAGCTGCTTGATCCATCATCAGTCACACTTATAATTAATTACATTATTTAAATAAATATTGTCGAAAAGTACAAATATCTAATACAAAAGCGAATATTTATGGATATCGCATCTGAATCTCGTTAATATTTAACTTGAATACAACAAAGTATCAAAATCATAATGTCAACGCACAATCACAGAGAAATGACAGAAGGTGACATTTATAGTCTACTGGTGTTGCAAATCAATAAATGTCGTGGTTCAGCTTTCATTAGTCAGAGTCTAGTGAAGGGACATCACCGAAATTCAACCTTAATTATTATATTTTTGCTCATATCTTCGGTTCTACTAAACCGATTGTAATCAAACAAACGTAAGATTTTAAGTCTGAGCAAGACCTTTTAAACAAGTAAAACCGCATCGAAATTCGTTCTGCAGTTTTTGTGTCCATCGCAGTCAAATATTTGTGGCGCCAAAAATCCGCCATTTTGATTTTCTAGAAAATTTAATATACCTGGTGTCACTCACACAATCATGACGAATCAAACAACACCTTGTTTGTCAAAATCCGTCAAGCAGTTCAGGCTGTAGAGCGTGCAAGACAAATTTTCAAGATTTTCATTTTACCGCCAAAAATCCGCCATTTTGATTTTCTAGAAATTTTAATATACCCAGTGTCACTCACACAATCATGACGAATAAAATGATACCTCGCATGTCAAAATCCGTCAAGCCGTTTAGGCTGTAGGCCGTGCCAAAGAAATGGACATACATACATACATACATACATACATACATACATAGTCTCAAAAAACATTACCCTCCTTTCTTCGGCAGTCGGGTAAAAAGTTAAACTGACATAACTCCATAACTAAGTATGATATTGTATCTCACGAAGGCGGGTGAACAATTAAATAGTAGTACCTGTGTCTTGTAAATACGCGTACATGTGTGTGCGAAAGTTCATGTCACGTCAAAAGAAATTCATGTATCAGAGTAGTAAAAAAATTGCATTGCAAGTAATTCATTTGTAAAAGCAATTTATATTTATATATGTTTTACTACGATGACAGCTAAACCGCCTTCGTGAAATAGAACATCTTTATCAGATTTAGAGTTTTGCAACCTCACTCATCCTCCACCTCAATTAAACTATCATTATATTTTTATTGAAGTGAAAACTTCTTTAGCGGCGCTGAGCACTTTTTTTTGTATGGGTAAAAACTTTCAAACTCGCGTCAGGGTCACGTGATGCTGATCGAAAAAGCGTAAGATCGAGGGGAAGGGAGAGGAACTAGTATCTCCCACTCTTTCTACCGTGCCTGAGTGTGCTGCTCTGTTTAGGCGGCACAGGGCGCTTGCGCGAATGACCGTGTGTGTTTATGTACAGCGTCCCACGCGTATCCAAGGATGGTGACAGCTGATTGCTTGACTGTTGTGTAGTAAATACACTGTTGTGTATTCGTAAATGTGAATAAATAACAACATATAAATTGTCATATTTGTGTACGATAGCGCAATAAATAAACATTGTATTCTACCTCATAAATGATAGTACTTTTATACTTATAATTAAACACAACGTTAATATTGAAGTTTTCACTTCTGCCGGCACTCCCGGAGTGCTATTTTTTTCTTTATAATATAACGTAAGTAAATTCCGTTTGCTACATTATTACACATGTATAATTTTGATAAACTTGATAAATTAGATTAATAATGTATTAGGTAGTATCATTTAGATGAAATTCGTGTACAAAACTGGAATATCGATTATGTAATAAATATTACGTATATCGATTACTCTAATTTTAATTACGCATACAATTATTTCATTAATCCTTAGGTAACATGTGTGGAGAATTTTGTTCATCTACATCTTTTTTATAACTATATATCAATACAGAATAAAAAAATAGTTATTAACTGGAACTAATTTTAAAACACGATGAAATATTAATTAAGTACTTTTTTGTACACGCTAATTACCAGTTCAACTAAAAAAAAAAATGTTTTTTTATTGAGGAAGTTAAACCCGTCTGCAAAAATGTAGATGGCAGGCTATATGATACGTTGATGGGTGAAAATGGATCACAGAAATAAATAGCCTTAGAATTTGAACTGAAAACCTATTCCAGGAATAAAAAGTAGCATGTGTGCTCTGCCAGACAGATAATGTATCGCTGTATCAAATTTGAGCCAAATCCGTTCAATCATTTGAGCGTGATTGATTAGCAAATATCCAAAAATCTTCAAGAACTTTCACACTCAAGAATACTAGTCCAAAAATTACAAATATTCCTCCTAACGCCTCTAACTATTTACATTAAAGTGTAATGACCGGGATTCTAAAATGGGACCTCTCGATCGCAAGCCTGATTCCTTAACCACTGAATAGTTTTAACATCTAATATGTATTTCAATGATTCTCCACCAATAGGTATTTTTGTCTGTTGCTACGTGACCCAAGGACATACCATCCTACCCAACAGGCTTATAAAAACAGTACTTGAACATTAATTCATGTCCATACTCCGTCCGGTTTTCGGTAACTGATGATCGGTCAGTTGTCACGGAATGACATCAAGGCTAATATTTATACACAGTAGTTAGCCACTTCCTTTGTGAAGCTAATGTACTACAGAGACTAGCAACTCGCCCTGGCTTTGCTTGGGTTTATACGAGTATTTTTAATACAAGCCATCGTAATTTAAACAGAAAATACCTGACCTTACCGCTTTTGGCCATCATCGGGGATAATGTAGCTTTCAAATGCTGAAAGAATTTTTCTAATAATTACGAAGATTACACCAGATAAATAAACAATCTCACAAAATTCGACCTCTTACTTAAAAATATTAGTACGGATTACAAAAGGTACGTGGACCACTGTGATTAATACTAGGTTATATTTTATACTCGATCACAGGGACAGATATTAATCAGATCGCAATATTTTGTAGGTAATCATGGTGCGGGAGCTTAAAATGATTATAATGATGTTTTGATCACATTTATAGGTATACCTGCATCAGTACATTGTAATATTTATAGTTACTGTAAATGATTCTATTTTTATTGAGAAGAGCGGAATATTTACTGTAATTTTTTATACTATAATAATTACTAGCTGTTGCCCGCGGCTCCGCCCGCGTGGATGTCGAAATACGTTTCAAAAACTATCCTATCTCTCAAGTTGGATCGAACTGCACATGGTGTGCGAATTTTATTATAATCGGTTAAGTGGTTTAGGTGTCAATTGAGGACAAACATTGTGACACGAGATTTATATATATTAAGATGATTATAATTATCCATCAGTCAATCGTCAGAAATCCGCGCAAAAACTCCTGGGGGTTAGGAAGCAGCGTGGGTTGTTATGTCGGAGTCGAACCAACTAAAATTACCTGGTGTTTCGTCACAACTGCATGGGTGGCCAGGAAATCTGGTGCGCCCTAGAAAGGATATCCTAGAGATAGAGACCCCGATCGGTTTTGGCCGCCAACATAGGCAAACCCCGATGTGTTTTTGAGGTTTGAAATCCCCCCTTCCCGATAGAAAGGCGGGCGGAAACACGATGCACTGCCACCTAGGGCGCCACTAGGGGCCTGCTCCTGCTAGGGCCTGCTCCTGCTAGGGCCTGCTCGAGACTGCGCTCATAAAAGAGGGAGATCCATCAGTCGCCTTGCACAACGTCCAGAAGAATGATTTGGTCATTTTACGCCTGACGAAATGTACATGAATACCTACTTCATATCTAATCCTTGCAGGATATCCGTGAGTATTTACTAATCTTTAGTACTTATTAATCAAACTGATATTTTACTATAATACAACAATCACAAAAGCGTACATTCCCACATTGTATTGTTACGGAAGCGAGTCATTTGTCACAAACGCAGTAATTTTGAGCACATTTCCGATGCTTCCATTATGTTCTATAAATAGCTAGATCGAAACACGGGCTTTGTCAAGGTAATGGCTGAAGCAGCTTATTGTACCTACATGTCAGTTTGACCATCTGGTTCAATGTGCGCTGTCTGATTGATTGTGCGCATAATATTTCCTGGGGCATTTATGAAGATTGCCAAATAATATACGGATGTTCGGGGTTAAATTGAATGCGTTACCAGTAATGAGGTATTTGTGGTTATTTCTAACAATACGAGTAATTACTAGTATTTTTGTTAGTCGTTACTCGTGTTAGGAATAAGTGGACTTTTATAGTGCAATGACCAAGAGAAAGAGCCAGAATTTTCTACGCGCTCACGTTTCCTTCTTCTTACAATACCGGGTTCTTTATGTGAGGTGTCATCTATGAGGCTGTTAAGAGATCACCATTTTAGGATCGTCTGCATCATGGATGGTGGTCTGTATGTTCTGGACTTTACCATAACTTCTTAAAAAGCACTCGAAACGGGTGGGCTTGCATGAAAGGTTTAATGACAGTAGACGAAGTGCGTGAAGTAGGTATGTAAGGGCAGAAGCAAATGGCAGTCTGTTGTCTCTGCCTACCCTGGAGGAAAAAGGTGTGAGCATGTGTATGTATGTACCTATTGTATGTATGTACTGTATTTTTTTTTTTTTTATACTACTTAGGTGGCAGACAAGCACACGGCCCACCTGATGGGAAGCGGTCACCGTGGCCTATGAACGTGTGCAACACTAAGGGTGTCACACACGCGCTGCCTACCCTGAAGGGAAGGGGGGAGGGCTGGGAAGGAGTGGGGAGGCTAGGAAGGGATGGGAGGAGGAGGGGTAAATTGAGCTCTGGCTACCCTACTTACCGGCGGGAACACAACTCGATGGTTATTATGGCCGCGGTGTTCTGTAGGGCGGAGGTACTACCCCAGTCGGACAGCTCATTTCGGACGGGAGATACCGTTGTGTCCTACCTCCTGTATGTATGTATGTAAAACGAACTGGATATAAAAATAGAAAAAAATACTAAAGTTCGTGGGCTACCACTACAGTTTTATATTGGTGTCCGTAACGTCTTCGAAAAAATAAATAAATTTGGAAATACACTTAGGGACACAATGTCCGTAGAATTTGTGTCCCAAACGTCTTCGACTCATGACATTTGTTTCATAACACTATTTTTAATAGCCATAATGACAAAAAGAAAAAGAAACAATTTCACTTGGTCCACAACTTGTCACGTACTGCCCTTGCCCTCTTTTTTTCTCCATAAAGTGAAAACATAAATAATAATAGTACCATTTAATCCAACTTCTAAGTAGGTTCTTGACCAGTCCCTCATGGTTGGCAAGTTATTATCATCTTGCTTGAAGATACAACTCTTAAATAATCATTGTGATAAATGGCTGATAAAAAAGAGTAGCAAATTCAAATTCAAATTCAAATTCTTTATTTTTCAAAATAGTGTAACGTAATTACATCTTTTTGACGTCAAAAACTACTTAATACTAAGTTTACCACCGCTTCCTAGGCGCTAGTGGAGAAGAAACGGCGCAACAAACTCCACTGCTGCATTTTAAGACGTCAGGTTATACATAGATATCTTAAGACTAAATATGGACGAATGTACATTTTGTCTCGTGTCAATATAAATAAAGGTATATAAAAAAAAAAAAAAAAAATAATATATAATAAATTTTAACCGAAGTTAAACAATAAAATAATTGAAAATGTCAAAAATATACTAATGTCAAAAAAAATAGCAAAAAAGGTCGCGTGCCTACCACAATATCAATATATTGTAGTAGGCAAATGCCACAACTACAGCATTATGTAGTTGTAGCACTTTAGCATTCTAGGAGGGGCCTGCACCATGCTCAAGCCAGACATTTTTGTCTTCAAGGTAATCAGTAGTCCTATAGTATGCTTTTTTGCATAAGGTGGCCTTAACAAATGTTTTAAATTTATTGTCAGGCATACCAAGGACCGATTCAGGCAATTTATTATAAAAACGTATACCTTCCCCCCTAAAAGAACCACTAACTTTGCTAAGCCGATAACAAGGAAGGATTAGTTTATTTTTATTGCGCAGATTTCTGACTGTAATGTCACTTACTTTTGTGTAATTGGATATATTTTTCCTGACATACAGTATGTTCTCGAATATATATTGGGAAGCTACAGTTAAAATATTTACCGTTTTAAATCGTTCCCTAAGAGATTCTTTCTTGTCTAAACAATAAATGGCACGAACTGCCCTCTTTTGTAATATAAATATGGTTTCGAAATCTGCTGCATTCCCCCAAAGTAGTATTCCATAAGACATCAGACTATGAAAGTAACTAAAATATACCAGCCTAGCAGTAGGTTCATCTGTCAACCGCCTAATCCGTCTGACAGCATAAGCAGCAGAACTGAGTTTATTGGCCAAAGTAATTATATGGTCACCCCATTGCAATTTCGAATCCAATGTAATGCCTAGAAAAGTAGTGCTATTTACAAATTCTAACCTTTGCCCCTCCAGCACCACATTAACGTGTGCTTGCCTCACATTAGGCAATGTAAACTTAATACATTTGGTCTTTTCTGCATTCAACAATAGGTTGTTTGCATAAAACCAGTTTGAGATGGCGTTCAAAATACTATTAATATTATTCGCATCTGCACTACGCCGATCTACCTTGAAAACAAGTGATGTATCGTCCGCAAACAATACTATGCCAGCCTGAGATTCAATCATATAGGGCAGATCATTTACATACACCAAAAAGAGAAAGGGTCCTAGGATTGATCCCTGTGGTACCCCTATTTTAACGTTTGATCCGTTTGACTTGACGTTATTCACAACAACAGTCTGAAGCCTATCTGTTAAGTATGACTTTAATAGTTCTATTGATTTGTTATCAAAACCATATCGACGTAGCTTGAGCAAGAGTGTTTGATGGTCAACACAATCAAATGCTTTGGAAAGATCACAGAATACCCCAATAGCATCCTGCGATCCCTCCCAGGCGTCGTGAATTTGGCTAACTAAGGCCACTCCCGCATCAGTGGTAGATTTCCCGCCAGTAAAGCCATATTGTTGGCTATGGAAAAGATTGTTGGTCTTGAAGTACAGTTGCATCTGATTGAGCATCACTCTCTCAAACACCTTACTCAGAGCTGGCAAAATAGAGATGGGGCGGTAATTGCCAAGTTCCGACTTAGATCCTTTCTTGAATAAGGGTATTAATTTACTGTGTTTCATTAAATTAGGAAATGTGCCTTCATCTATACATTCATTAAATATGAGTGCTAGATCAGGTGCAATGATATTAATTATATGACTAATTAAACTAACTGACATGCCCCAGTAATCCTCAGACATTTTTATTTTTAGATTTTTAAATGCCCTTAAAATGTCATTGGGATCAATATGTTTAAAGTTAAATTTAGAAGAACTAATATTACTCTTAACAAGGGCCACAGCACTGTCAGCGCTGGAGTTAATAGAGGAAGTGAGTTTCAATGGGATATTGGTAAAATAATCTTCAAAAGTATTTACAATATCCTTTGGAGAGGTGATACTCTTGTTTTCTAATTTAATTTCAGTAACGGTATCCCTCATTTTACATTTACCAGACTCTTTGTGAATAACTTTCCAAGTTTCTTTCATTTTATTGGGAGCCTTAATTATTTTCCTTTTAATGTGAATGGCCTTCGCCTGTCTACATACCTTTTTGAATATCTTAGAGTAATTTTTGACATATTCAATGAAACTACTATCAAGTCTGTACTGTTTTTGGGCGTATAAATCGAAAAGTGTTCGTCTACTTTTATATATGCCTACAGTAGCCCATTCACAGAATTTAGATTTAGTACTGTGCCTTTTACATTTTTGTTTGAATGTATGTGAAAAAGCATCAGTTAATGTACTAAATAAACTATTGTAATGAACATCAGGATTATTGCCTAGGTATGCTACAGAATTGAGTTTGTTCTCTAACAAGTTTTTGAATTCTCTAATTTTGTTAGAATTTATGGGCCTACACATAATTTCCTCTTTAGGTTGATTGTTATTTCCCTTGGAAAATGATACTATTTGACCACAGTGATCTGAGGGCAACGCACTTATTACGGACTTACCTAGGCATACACTGTCACTAAAAAAATTATCTAAACAACTTGCAGTTGTAGCAGTGATTCTAGTTGGTTCACAGAAAATGTTTTCAAGGTTGTAACTATTGAACATGTTTAGAAATTGGGTACTTTTCCTACACTGTTCCAAGATGTTTATATTAAAGTCTCCACACACAATTAGATTTTTTCCACTACTAGATGCCATCCCAAGAATTTGGTCCATGACCCCAAGAAACATTCCAAAATCACTACTAGGTGGACTGTATACGCATACTACTACATAACTATCAAGCTCGGCACAGGCCACCTCAGCACATCGCTCAACAGAAAGTCTAACAATGTCAATCCGCTCTTTGCTGCAGAGACCATTTTTTATTAAGACCATGGAGCCACCTCTGATAGCAGACCCTCTGTTGAAGCAACTTACAATTTTATAATTGTCTATGCTGAACATCATCTCACTCTCCATGAGCCAATGCTCAGTCAGACACAAAATATCTATATTGAATTTCTCTAGGAATAATTCAATTATTAATTCCTTGCCGGGAAGACCTTGTATGTTTTGATGAGCTATCTTTAGCTCTGGCATTCCTGTTGTCTGAACACTTAGTTTAAATTGCTATTATTAGTTAAACATACAGAATTACCACTACAAGTACCTGGCAAGTCTGTAGGTATATGGTTATTGCTTTGTTTACAATGTAAACTCGTCCAAAAATTAATATTATATGCTACTAATGTAGCAATTTTGTATTTGTCCTGCTTTTTAAGATATATACTATCTTTAGTCTTAAAACAATAATTACTAATAAAATTATTAGTGTCAAAAAATATAAAAGTGTCACTATGACGACATGTCAAAGTATGAATAATATTATTCAAATAGTGTATCTTTTTGTTATGAGATGAAGGCTGGCAACACACATATGGAAATGCACATAAAATTATTTTAAATACTTTTAGTTTACTTAGGCTTTCTATACAGTATAATAATTCTTTCTTGCCTACCTTGCTATTCTCACCTACCAGTAACACAATGGTGGAATTACTATTATACTTGGAAGACACAATTTTGTCTATAATTTGAGTGTAAGATGCATTGGGCAGGGAATAATGAATACAATTTTTTAAATTTTCACTAAACATGTAGCCCATATTGCGACCCACACTGTCAGAAAATACCATTGTATTACTAGGTGGCTCAACGTTGTCAGAAGAGTCATATACAGTTTCCAGAATACTGCCACAATCAGAGAGAGCCGCTATGGAGTCATTGAGAGGGGGTTGGTTGATTTGCCCAGAGCTGCACTGTCGAGTTAACGAATCAAGTAGTTTTTGGTTGTGCCTGCTGTCATCAATCAATTTGTCCAAAGCCAACATGTATTCAGTATTCTGTTTACTTTGGTGGTTATATTTAGAGAATAAAGTTGAATAATCCTCTTGCAATTGTTTAATGTGTGATTCTAGTCTGACCCTCCCAACATCATGAGCCACTTGACTCTCCGCCAACTGATTATTACATATAACCAACTGCCTACTACACATATCTAGGTCAGATTGGAGTTGTGAATTTAAATTTCTAGTGTTTGTCAAACAAGACTTCAACTTTAGATTAATTTTATTAATTTTTTTGTTTATTTTTAATTTATTTTTGATTTTATTATGGCTCACTTGTTTAGGCAAATTGATACACCTACTATCATTTGTGAGATCAATCACAGATGAATCAGCTGAGGTAGGCACACAGGTGCTTTCAAGGAGTTCGGTATAGAGGTTGGACACCTCTACTGATTGGCGCGATTGGGCATCCTGCTCGTAGCTACTAATTAGCCTGTATGCCTCTCCCAGCTCATTTTCTAACTGGGTGTTACGTCTGAGGGTTTGCTCAAACGTATCACCGCATTGGCGGAAAGACTTAATTTCTAATTGCAGCTGGTAAAGTTGTTCGCTCAACTCATCCCGAGTAACTTGGCTTTCAGACAGCTTTTGTTCCAAGCTGATGTTCTTATTTCGCATTAATTCATATTCACGTTCATTATCTTCCCTTTCCATTATCAATTGCTCATTTTCTTTCTTTTCTACTTTAAGTTGTAATAGGGCTTCTTTCAACTGCATTTGTAGTTGACGTGCAGTCGCAGCTCGTGTCGCAGCTCGCGTGGACGTAGACATATTGACGCAATAGGCACTTATTTGAGTTTAGTAGGGAGGATAATGAACACCAGTAGCAATGCAGAGCCAACAAAACCAGCTGATTAACTACTAAGAAATAACCTATTCCTACCTACCTATCCAAGTTTATCAATTGTTTGACTATTCCGGAGTGTATAAAGTGGCCAAAAGTTGGAAAAAACAATATTCAAAGACTTGAGATACTAAAATAAGCAGTGAAATGACTATAAAATCACTGTTCTTACCTTTTAAACTTGTAAAAATAACAACCGGTATCTACCCGCTTGATAACAACTTTGAATACAATTTTAGTAGCAGAAGGCTAATTGTCGTACAAAATATATGCATAAAATAAAGTTCAGTATCATATCCATCCTCCTATAGTCCCGGGGCTCTTTAAGCGGGGCGTGCTAAAGTATTTGATGAGGCCGTCAAGCTGAGGGCCGCTAGTTTAGCACTACCGGTGTATGTGGTGGTGACCCCAGTCCTGAGACTTTGCCTTTAGCTAACCATATGGCGAGGTAAAGTCATTTTGACGTGTCCTATATAAAAAAATCTTCAAAATGTCAAAAAATTTAATATTCGAGACCAGACTGAGACTAAATTATGAACATATTTTTATTACGAAAAATGGCCCTCAGTTAATTCAGATTCTTATCTATTCTTTTCTCAAAGTCTATAATAATATAATAGTTTTACATATCGACTTTTGAAACACCATCCCATCCTAGCTATTTCCCAGTTGCGTCTAAAGCTTGCCGTTTAGAGCCCGACGCTTCACTCTTTAGTATACGATCTGTTTGGCTTATGTATGGTAAGACCCCAGATATTTCAGGTACCGAAATCACTTCTTTTTTTATATAGGACACGTCATAATGACTACCTCGCCTGATGGTAAGCTAAAGGCAAAGTCTCAGTACTAGGGTCACCACCACATACACTGGTAGTACTACAGTGGCGGCTCTCAGCTTGACGGCCTCATCAAATGCTTTTTCATGCCCCACTTAAAGGCCCCGGGACTATAGGAGGAAGAAAACACATGCGCTGGTAAAGAATTCCAAGTCTTCATGGTGCGGCAAATAAAAGAGGCACCGAACCACTTGGTTCTTGATCAAATTGATTCCACTGTGTGAGGGTGATACCTCAGTCTGGCGCGTGTAGTTCTGTATAGTAAAGGAAACTGTATCTAAGATACCTTTCATAACTTAATTTGCTTAGTTACTACATTCCCTTTGCAGTCCAATTTACATGCGCTTGCAAATTCGCATTCCTCTTTCTATCATCAATCTTACACCACGTTTATAATCCACGCAAAATTGCTTTGCACACAACCATTTCAACATTAGTCTGTATGCTCACCGGTTCAAACTGTTCATTAAAAGCTACATTGCATAGACAACGCAAAATTGCAGATAAATAATAGTTAGTATAACATGTAATATTGAAATTATACATGTAAGTGTGACTGGATGTCGACACTCGACACACTCATTATGTTGAAGTGTTATAATTGTGATGTTGTTGATTTTTGACCTTCTGAATATAATATGTGCTTGTTACAGACAACTATTGTGAATTTGTGAATCGCTTTTTTGTGAGATTAATCACAACCCTGTACGCTTGGTTCAACTATAGTAACCAACGAGAACTGCGAGTCATTTAAATCATACATAGAGATCAAACCAGAACCTATCATGAATAAAAAAAACGAAGTCGGATAGCACAAAATTTTACATTCTAAAGGTAATTCAATATGATTTTGATAGGAGGTTATCGAGGAATTTCCTTTCTCAAAATGTACCTTTCTCATACATTTTAAGAAAGGTACATTATGGGAAAGGTGCATTTTGAGAAAGGCGCATTTTGAGAAAGGTACATTTTGGGAAAGGTGCATTATGAGAAAGGTACGTTTTGCGCATGGGGTACATTTTGCGAAAGGTACATTATGCGACTGAGCCTTTTAAACTTAACGAATTTCATCATAATGCTTCTCAACATCAATATTAAGTAACCTTTTACTTTCGTTCTTCAGTCGAGCCACAGACAGAAAAAAAAACGTTTAAACTAGTGACATAAAAAGCTAAGATTAGCGTCAGTAGTTTAGTGGTTAAGGAGTTGGCTTTAGGATCGAGAGGTCCCGGTTTCGAAGCCACTACACTATCGGCTTCAACCAACTCCTAACGCAATTAATTGAGCATAGCTTGAAAGTGTTAGTGGGAATAGTAGTAACTGAAATTATTAGTATTCCCGCCAGCTACTCATTGAAAAAAAAATTCTAATACACTACTAAATAATATAATGCACTATGTTTTCACCAGTACTTTTTAAAAGTTTTTTTATTAAATGTCGATTCGCACGTGAACATGCGAATCGCCCACCAAAATATTTTAAAAAAGTCGATTCACCCTTTTTAGTGTGAATCGACGGCCAAGTCATTTTTTGATAATCAATCATATTCTCGTATCAGTGAAATCCATGGCAACATTAAGTTAAGTAGCACATAATATTTGCAACTTATACAATATTTTATCAGTCACCCATCAGTTTGTATACGAATGACAATACAAGTGGACTTAATGAGTTCGTTGTTGTAATGGGAACCGATGCAGAGATAAGTGCTGGGTTTGGTCCATTGTGGCCGTTTGAATAATCTCTTGAATTCGCTATTATAACATTGCGCTCGTGTGGGGCAACTGAGTTGGTCTACGTGTGACAGACGTACGCTGGTTTTGATTGAGCGAGCGAAACGTATCAATGTCAGAAGCGGCTAAGTTTTCGTGTATCTGTCAGTTATTATTTATTAGAGAATAAGTTTTATTTTTCAAAATGGTGTTACTCTCAAAGTGGTTCCCGAGCGCCGAAATGAAAGTCTCGGATGAAACTAGGACACTTTATTTCGTGCGAAAAGCCCCTCGGATAAAGGGTGGTTATATCGGATTCAAAACGACTAAAACCGTAAATACTCGTACACTTGTACCAGCAGGGACAGTAATAGCACCTGCAGATATTATGTCCTTAGCTTCCCTTCAACCAATGAAATCGCAGAAAAATGTACAGATTTGGGTTGGTCACGTGACAACTTTTTTCTGCGATTTCATTGGTCGAGAGAAAAGAAAAGATGTGTCTACGGACGCCATGCTGACGGGTCAGGAACACAATCACATCAGGTACAGTCACCCTCAGCAGTTGCTCAACAAGCGAGTGATGCCCAAACCCCAAGAGGATTCTGGAGATCTCATCTGTCAATCAGGAGGTTCACCGTCTTGCAAGTGAGAGGCACCCCTAATACACATAGGGTCCGTTCACACAGACCGGCTCGGAGAGCATCGGCGCGCATTTTTCTGTTCACACTGACAAATGATTTTCATAATCAAAGCAGTGCAGATGCAAAAATAAACCTTACTACAAATACTAAAAACTCTGTTTTCAACGTGATAAGAATCTGCTCTCCTCTCCAAGCCAGTGTGTGTGAACGGACCCATTATCGGATTGCGTCTCACTATGGATGCTTTTAAAGACGTATCCACACCAAAATGACGTACTTACAATCCTGTTAAGATCGTGAGAACTAGTAAAATTCTGAAAGATATCCCTCAAGTACTAAAATTATCATCATAAAGCAAATTTAATAACACGAATACATAATATGAACAACCAAACTATTGTTGTTATTGTTGGAGCTCACCTCGACCCACTAGAGTAGGGTCTAAACACATTTTTATAAACACGCTAAAATACTGTTAGCGCTAAAATGCTACGCATGTACCGTAATATTATTATCGTGTAGATAATAAAATTACATCAGTTATATCATGTCATGTCATGTTACCAGTTCAATAGTGACACCTTTTATGGAATCTGAGGTCGATATCCATCAACTTACTAATTCGTTTAGAAGGATTTTTTTTATTTTGAGGTAGCAAGCGCAAGGCAAGCGAGTGTCTCCTGTTATAGATAGCAAGAGAAGAAACTCTCTTCTCTCTTGATTCAAGTGCTAATAGAGATTTTTTATCAACATAGTACACGTCAACATGACTTAACCTCGCCTGATGGTAAGCAAAAGTAAAGTCTCAGGACCGGGGTCACCGCTACATACCTACATCGATAGTGCTAAAGTGGCGGCCTTCAGCTTGACGGCCGCATCAAATGCTTTTTCACGCCCCGCTTAAAGGACTCGTATTCAAAACTTTGAAGCTCGGAGATCGCTTTGCCCCTTTTTACTGCTATTTAACCCTCCAAACCCGACAGCAAAACCTTCACGAGAAACTGATCTATCAATCAGTAGGTGTATCGGCTTGCAGGTGTACCGACTTGCAGATGCACTGGCTTGCAGGTGTACAACTACAAGCCGATATATCTGAAAGTCGTTTCAGATATATCGGCTTGTAGTTGTACCGGCTTGCAGGTGAGGTTGACACGGCTCTAAAGAGCTGTGTGGAGATGTATGCATAACACCTACATAAGCAAATTATACTGTGATTATATGACGACCTTTATAATACCGTTATAATATGTTAATAATCCTAATACTAAACATAAATTCATTTCAAATTTCGTATAACAACTACAAGTTCTCCTTAATTATATTCGCCACGACGACCTACATTTTATTTATCTAATTTTTATTTATTTATTTGTTACACATTCTCAATTCAATGCTAATCACCGTTATGATAGAACAACAATATTTCCTCATACTCCTTGTACTGACAACATTTGCATTTATCAAATGAATATTATAATAAAACTGGAAGTACCAGCTTTTACATCGATACCTATAATGGCAACATTCAAGACAGGGTTAAGTTTTCTATACATTTTGTTGATTTCATATTTTTTTTCGATACTTAAGTATTCAAATGCGAATTAGATTTAACCGCATTGTAGTCTTCCTGATATTCTAACTAAACGAGTATTTACCAACATAGGATTTTTTCGGTAACATTTATGTTTTTGAGAATTTATTAAGGAATTCTTTCCTTATTATTTGCAATCCTGCTTTTAATGTTATTTACTGAACGACTTCAATAAACCTTTTAAAATACATTCGTGTCCGGTATAGTCATAATATGTTTTAGAATAGACACAAGGTATGCCAGTTTAATAAAATTGAACAAATGAATAATTAAGTTAGTTAAACTTAATGATGTAATGAAAAACATTTGACATCGGTGGACTTGCATGAAAGGGAGTTCATGAAATATGTACGGACATAAGTAAATAGTGGAGCGTTGTATTTGCCTACCCCGGAGGGAAGGTGTGAGTATGTTGTTTAATTATTTTAACAGAGAGACGGTAGCAAATTTTTTTCTGAGGTTTATTCTGAGAAGTAATACCCTCTTACTCAACCGTTGTCCAGACGAAGCCAGATGAAGCTTTCAAAAAACTATAATCATCTCTTCAAATCTAGCAATCTCATGCTTAGCTCACGTTCGACACCTTACGTTATCGCTCTAAAGATCTAAAATAAACAATTCACACCAAGCTATAATCTCGAACGTAAAACAAAACGTAAACCCAAATTCGTAGCGATAATCAGATAATCATAGTTTAACCTACTATCAAACAAAGAAACAACCTTGCAGTGTACTCGCAAGCAAAGCTATGAATAACTTAACTGCCACACATGCAGTGTTGCATAAAAGGGCCACTTCACACTTGTCGGGAATAATGGCAATCGAGATTCATTAGTGTACTTAACATACAAAGTATTTGGGTGAAGTTTTTTATTTTGTTTTAATGTGATAGTTTAGAGCTTTGAGCAAAACAACATAATTATGTTCACATTAACACCAACTATTAAAGTCCCAACAGATTTAGGCTATTGTGATGTTCTTTTGGTTTTCTTGTGTTTTCGTTCTTTTCTTTTTATTTTGAGATCTTTGTAGGTATTTAATTGTGATGTTTAGAAAATATGTAGAATTATAATTTTCCAGGAAAAATACTTAGGTAGATAAATTTAAATAAAAATACGTATGAACATAAAAAGCTAATTCTTGCGTAATTTTTAGTAAGCGTTGTATCTTATAATATTACTATTATTTATTTTGGTATAAATAACTCTTGATAAATAAACTTGAACCCGTTCTGCGAAAAACAGCTAATTTGCAATTTAAGTAAACATGACACATAAAATATATAACAGTAAATAAAATTTAAATATTCAAATGATTACCGGAAAAACTTGCTAAATACAGGATGCAAATCATGCCGTTGCCGATCTGGTTTAAGACGTTGCATATGCAGACAAGTGTAAATACCCCTTAACGGTAGAGAGGCTTACAGAATATGCAAATGGAGTGTCACAGAGATTGAAATGTTGATTAACAGTTAGCAGTCGGCATTGAACATGTGTGTATAACGTGCTTCTATGATAACAAGTATGGGTACTGATAGCACCATTATATGCTAATGGTTAGATAGGATATAAGCTAGAAGATAAAACTGCTGTAATAGATGTTGGTGTGGACTTAAAGGTGAACTTGTTAGTAGCGACGAATATGTCATATCTAGCTGTCCCACGGCGACATCACATGGAGGGGGAGTATCTTGTAGATAGATAATTTTACTGAAAGAAGACTACATTTTGATTTTTAAAAACAATTAAAGTGCATAAAATGGTGCAACCCACGCCGGTGGATGGGTTGCACCATTTTATGCACTTTTTTTTCATGCACTTTAAATTTTAACTAAAAAAGTACCAATCAAGATGCCGACCTGGTACTTTTTCACGGAATAGTAAGAAGAAGGATATACTTGGGTAGGGTAGATCGTGCGACAAAGAAAGAAAGTACCTATCCAACTGCTGGGCAATAACTGGTGAGCCATGCATTTGCTCCAACTACAAAAGGTGACGCCCATGTTGTATGAATGTTAGGCTTAGTTGACGATTGGCACATCGATATTCTCTTTTATTTAATTTGCAGTGTTTTAACAAATTTATTTATGCACAAACTATGTATCGCTTTTGTGCGCGTCTGTACTATTTTCATATTAGGAAATGCGCGCGAATAGTTCCAACTTTTTTCGAGAAATGTCATTTCGCATGCTAATAATATTAGTAGTGCGAATGGAGTATTAAAAAATTTAATTTAAACTAGTACGCTAATTTGAGCGCAAATCGACTAATAAGCGAATTTTTTTGCAACACCTACATATGACAACGTTTTAAACCTACAAGTGATGCAACTGCATTTAATGCAAACAACTAATACAGATCTATACCGTTACTAGAACTAGGTCGTGTAAAAGAGCACTTACTCCCGAAGGCTTTAGTGCGCTAATTAGCATACTCACTAAACTGATATTTAGAACTAGTCTAGGCACTAGACATGGACGAATAAACCTATGGATGCCACAAATCGAAGACGACACTATTTAACAGAAACGGTGGCGACTAAAAATGTATAAGTGAATTTGGGGTTGCAACATGTTACCCATGTTTTTATTTAAAAAAATACTATAGGCCACGGTAACCACTTCCCATCAGGTGGGTCGTGTGTTTTTCTGCCACTTAAGTGGTAAATTGAAATACTGTCACTACGTTTTTACACCATTTCGCTTCACAAGACATGGTATATATTCACTACGTAAATTGATAGAATTTCTGTGTAATGGCTTACAAGTATTGTGGGCGTATAAGCAAGCTGCCTGACTCTAGTATCTTTAGTAGATTCTTTGACGCGCTCCGTCCTTAAGTTTTATAAAATCATGAGTCTAGATTATGTATGTAAAAACCATATCGTCTCATAACCGTGTGACAGTTCTTTGTATTTAGAGGTGGGCGTAGTTAAATAATATTCTGTAGTCATTAGTCATGAGTCATTGCGAGACGTGATATATCAGATTAGCGGCGAAAATGAATAAGTAATTACGTAGTTTCCCAAAGTTGAAATATATATATTTTTTTTTTTTTTTTTTTTTATATAGGACACGTCAAAATGACTCCACCTCGCCTGATGATAAGCGAAAGGCGAAGTCTCAGGACTGGGGCCACCATATATGAAATAATACCTAGCTTGACTTATGAAATAAATAATAGAATCAAGATTTCCGGAGTCCGATCTTATCTGTTCTTAACTGGCGATCCTATAAAAGCCAAGATAAAGACTTTAAAAACGAAACCTAAGCGTTGAGCTCCTTATTGTCAAAAAAGGTACCTACCTATTCTTTTGTTTATAAAAAGGTAGTTTTTTGACATTTAAGAGATCGATATGAGATCGCAACTAGATTGATACTGAATTTTGAACTAATTTTTTTCGATAATTAACCCTCTTGTTACCTTACTACTACTATTACTAACTTATACTACTATGACTAATTTTAGCGGCCTTTCCTTTTAAGAAAGCGGACTAGGAACGCCTTTCTTACTATTATTTTAACCCCAGAGGATAAGGTTACATTATTTTATATTTGTTGACTTACCTAGTGTTCAATAAATTAGAATTAGTTAAGCTACTTGTGTTGTTAAGTGTACAATACAACATATTGCACCAGAGACCGACTCGGCTCGCGATCGATGTAATCGTTTGTAATCGATATTCCCTTGAACCAATCTAGTTGAAATAATCGCTTACATCCCTAGCCGTATCGTGTAATATATTCTAGCACTAGTTGTGCTCGCCACTTCGTCCGCGTGGTTTTATATTTTTAAGATTTTAGTTTTCTTTTCCTAAATCGAAGTAGCCTAAGTTACTATTTGTTACATCAGCTATCTTCCAGCGAAAGTACCGTCAAAATCGACCTAACTGTTTGAGAGATTAGCCGGAGTAGACAGACATACAAATAAACAGACAGTCAGATAGACAGACGAACAGACAGTCTGACAGACAGATAGACAGACAGACACACAGACAAACGGACAGACAGACAGATAAACAAAAATCAAAAAAAATTGTTTTGCTGTGTACTGTGATAAACATGCAAATGCACTTAGTATGATGCGTAAAGATTTTAATATTACAAACAGAAGCTCCAATTTTATTTATAGATGTATTAGATTTGCATACAAAACAGTTACAAACAGCTGGTTATAGAGTTATGACTTCCAATTGGATTTGAGATAACATCGAAATGCACTCGACTCTCCATTGGAGGGTTATGTAGAACAAGGTAAGTCATAGACGTGGCACTATCTTATTATCTTGAAGCTTTCTTAATAGTTTGTATTATTATTTTGATGATAATGTGAATTAATAATAGTAATGTGCTGATAGCGTAGCGGTTAAAGAGTCGGCTTCATAATCAAGAGTTCTAGGTTCGAATCCTGGCTAAATTACCGACGTGAACAGACTCCTAATACAAGCGATTTAGCTTTACTAGCGGGGTTAGGGTACGGGTAATACTAGAATTTTACTAATTTAGTCCACCGGATTGATTTCCCCAGGCAAAGAGGAAATTAGCTGTCCCCGAGGACTAGGAACTTACCAAAAGGTACTAATTATATTAATGCATACATAAACTTAATTATTACTTTAATAAACAAAACTACTAGCCACAAAGGTAATTTTATAGCACATAAAACTCGTGAGAAATAAATATACACAATACATATTATGTTCACGATTAAAATTATAGTTTAGTGTGGGATAGTGTTCAATTCAAACTCACATTCATAAATACTAGTATATAGATTTTATATGAGTCACAGATTATACATACTTATACATAAAAAAAATGCTACGTGATTCCTGGTGGAGCTGATTTATCCCAGCTTACCCATCCCTTCCCGTGGATGGTACACAAGGCGTCTATGGTATATAGGTATCAGATGGGGTATTCAACATCACTGAACTCGTCACGTATACACTGGGTTAATAAAAAGCCGACACTCATACACCGGGGTAATTAAAAGCTGACACTCATACATGGGGGTAATTAAAGCCGTCACTCATACACTGGGTTAGTGAAAAGCCTACACTCAAACACCCGGGTCATTAAAAGCCGACAGTCATACACCGGAATTATAAAAAGCCGACACTCATCACCCGGGTCATTAAAAGCCGACAGTCATACACAGGGGTAATGAAAAATCGACAGTCATACACCGGGGTTATAAAAAGCCAATACTCATACCCCGGGAAAATGAAAAACCTACGCTGAACAGAAGAAGAGAAAGGTAAATAAAGAACCAAAAAACGGTGATAGGTCATACTTATTATTATAAACTATTCATTTCCACCATATTAAGAGCCACAAAGATGACGGCATTTACATAAAGGAAGTTGGATTTTGTATTCAAAATTCTAATAGTAGCCAATTCAATTTAAAAATGTATATTATCCAAGTTAATTTGTGTTCTTCGAATAATCTGTAGGTGTTATTTAGCATAATTTTAGATAACAACTTAAACACAGATGTTTAGATTTTATTATCATGTAATATTTTTAAATTATATTTTTTTAATAGATACTGGTTCGTTGAGTCATCGTTGTGCTATGGCTAATCTTAACCATAATGATTTATTCATTTGTTTAACATAGATATACAGATAAATACGATGAGGTGCAATGTATGCGAATCGCTACTACACTTTTCTAGAGATACCTCTAGAAAAGTGTAGTAGCGATTCGCATATTAGGAAATTCTATTTGTGTTTGTCACTAAAGAAATAATAATTAACCCTACAAATGCAGTAGGTACTATATTATACCCAAATTATGAAAAAAAATTAAGCTAGATCTACACAGTAAAAAGTCAAAAAGTACTATAATTTATTAGTAAGAATTAGGTAAATATTTACAAGATAAAATCAAAATCATTATTATTTTATTGAAGCATGACAAAAGAGATATGAAAATGAACTTCAGACAATCGTATTAATGGTCAATTCAAAGTGTACCTACAATTGAAAAGATACTTCAAATAGGTCATTAGGTACCTACTCTCAATAACATTGCAAAACTGACCCATACCATACTTGACACTAATATCAATAGGCATCTAATCTAGAATTTTTAAACATTGTATGGTGACAATAGGAATAAACATTGTGCTGTCAAAATCATTGTTATTTTGTGACCTTCAAAAATATTAAGCACATTTTATTAATAATTTCAAATATTAATAATGCTATTATATATCCACTATATTTAAAAGGTATTTTTTAAGTTACTGATAATGATGGCAATTACATATACATTATGATTGAATGAAATTTTAAGCAATTGCATGCTAACTATTTACAATGATTTTCTGATCGGAAAAATGATCATCCAGGACGGGACTTGAACCCGCGACCAGTCCCTTACAGGGGGATACTCTGACCAACTGAGCTACCTGGACCTTATAGATATTTATTCATGAGCACAACTAATTATTTCGCAAAAAACCAAGACGCATTAAGCAGTAACTACTCGTAAATAGAAAAAGTGAGGCAAAAAAAAATGTGGTTCAAACTTTTAATTAGGGCGACATAACACATTATACATATTCATTTAATGTAAATGAAACATTAAACTGGTAATTTCTATTAAATTTATTTTATTTCATCATAATTATAATATACGCAGATATTATTAGTGTGTATCTACAGCGTATAAAATAACTAGCAAACAAATTCTAGAGAAATTTTGTACATGAAGTACCGACATAGCTCGCAGATTAAGCAAGTTGAAGTGGCAATGAACTGGTCACATCTCACAAGGGACCGATGATGGAATAAATGAGTCCTAGATTAGAGATGCGCAAGGCGCAGGATAGGTTGCTATGACACACATTGGAGTACCTACATGTCCAGGAGTGGACTACAATAGGCTAATTATTTTATCATCCGTGGTTCCCGCGATGGCTTAAATCAGCCGGGATGCAAGACTTTTGCGTCAGCTTACATCCCGGCGCTTGAAAACCCAAGACGGCGCGGCGTGTTCAAGTCCGACTTAAACGTCCATAACAGCTCAGGGAGGTGGTGTCCTTGGAAATTTTACCACGTGAAAAAGCAAATTAATTGATACGATTGATTGATTCACGTTAGTAGTATAATGTTCCGGATTCAAACTCAGGATCTCGATACTAAAGTACCTAACGACGACGCTATATAAAATAAGATGAATGACGTAATTTTAAATGAATGAATGAACAACATTTTAAAGGCAAGTCACTACTCGCCATTTAAGGGGTATGAACCATTTAGATTTAGGTATCGTATATATCGTATATACCTATATAATACCAGTTGATGACCATGCTGTGTGGCGGCAGAACGTTCGATTGCTTCTTCAGAGGTCACGGTTTCAAATCCCACGCAGTGCAAATATTTTAACCCGTAAATATACATATTTGCATTGGTCCAACACTCAAGATGTTTCTATGTACGCACAACGGAGGCGAGTAGCGCCTCCCACTTGCCACGGGAGACGCTGGTGGGAAAGGCCCTCTAGAGGGCTACTCCGAGGGTCCCCTCGTGTCCCTCTGACTAGCAGAGGGCACAGTGGGGAGCAAGCGGGGGGCGAGCTGATTGTCCGCGCGCTTATTTATTATTGCTTGCTTTAAAATGATGTTTGAATCATTAATTTCAATGACGTAGAAATATGCCCACGTAGAAATATGACGTAGAATGGAGACCACGTACCAGCAAGCGCAGTGTGGGACGGCCACCTGCCAGATGGTTTGACGACTTGGTAAAAATTTCTGGGTCTCGTTGGATGCAGGTGGCAATGGACCGGTCGCGCTGGAAATCAATTGGAGAGGCCAGCAGTGGACAGCGATAGGCTGAGATGATGATGATGATGAGAAATATGCCGCTGTTTCAAAAAACTTCACGCTTTTTTGCAATTGACTGAACAAATAAAGTAACAAAACGAATAACACAAACAAATTTATATAACTAAGTAGAATAGACCCATCTGTCGTCCATTGACGACCCCAGTTCAGTCAACTTTTATTCCCACTCCCATATCTCATTCATAAATCCATTGAATGGCCACCAACATCGCACATGACACACGCAATGAATCGAATTGTGAGAAACCTGCGCACGAGTGGACTGCACAATTTTGTACTTATTTTTATATTAGCTGCTACTTTTTCTGGGTGGAAACCTCCTCGTATACCCAATTATGTTAACGGTAAGGTAGCTATATCCAAAATGAAAATAGAATCGAGTCGAGTTTTAGGGTCGGCAGCGTCCCTGGTATGGTACCTATATATGTCCATAGGCCACGGTGACCGCTTCCCATTAGGTGGATCGTGTGCTTGTCTACCACCTAAGTGTTATAATAAAAGGAAACCAATATGTTATAGACTCGATTTTTGATAGTTATCCTAAATGCCAATGGTCCATTCCATGATTATGTTTTTTATCTCTGTGTTTGCATAAACATTATAGAAAAACCCGATTGTGCAAATAAATTTCATTTTGTCGTTCAGTTAATTGATATTTGATCAAAAAATATTTGTTTAAATCAAATGCGACGGTTTCTAACAAAATGACAGGTATACAATGCCCTACCAACAGTCTTGAGGTCCAACTTCACTCCTGCAAGTCGGTGCTCCTGCTTAACAAGGGACGAAGTTCTGGTGCAGACTCTCCATTCCGGCTTGGAAGTTCAGATGGAAGTCACTTCCAGAAATCGACCTTACCAGACGACCTTAAAATCAGTGTTTGTAATGGTGACTCCCATTCCAGAGACTTCACCTTTGGCTTACTATCAGGCGAGGTGAAATCATGTTGACGTGACCGACAAAAAAAAATCAAAAAGCGGATCTCGGTCTCCAAAGTGCAACAGGCAAATCGCTGAGGATATTGATGAGTTTCTAACTAAATTAGTGCTCTCCCGCTCCGCCTCCGCTACCGCTGTGTGTGAGGACACAGCCTTAGTATTGATTTTTAGATTTATAAGCAGTGTCAGTGATCAGTAGACGGACAGACTATTACGTAGATTTATACTACGAGCGAGGTATCAATACTCCGGTGGCAGGCTTCCAAGAATGCTGGAATATGGAACAGCCGTTAAGGAAAATGACTTTATATGTTTATTTTTATGACCAGGATTGAAGTTATAAATAGAAAACTATACTTATTGCCTGTATACAACTGTGGTAGGGGTAGGCAGTAATGTATTAACACCTATATTTTTCAGTCATATTGTATTGCCGATAACAGGTATTTTATGGGCTCTGCATGCGGGTAACCCATGGCGAATCTTCAGCTTCAAGATGGCACCCTCGGGTTTGGCTCCCGACAAAAGTGGGGAGGGGGTTGAGCATCTTGCCGGGTCGGATAGTAGGTTTACAGGTGGTTGGCGAAGTCCAAGGACACCGCCAGCATCACCTCACCCCGGGCGATTTGGTATCCTCTAACCTACTTGCTCTTTCGATTTGGCTATCATGACTATTTTGGGAGCGGTTACTATCTGATCCCCAATCGTCGCATAAAAGAAAATACATATTTTTGAGGATTTATAATTGAAAACACTTTCAATATAATTATTTCAATTAATAATTTAACTATCCGATTCCAGGCCAACGCACATCCACGTCATATTAAAACTGACAAATTGAGTACGACTGCGTGTTACCGACAAATGATCTGCGGAATTAGTGGGGCGCGACGATGAACACTGGGTAATCATGTGGGACAACTTTCCAACAACACTGACACTATGAACTTCAGCCAAAAACGTCTTATCCTCCTACCGATTTCCAGGAGCGTCCAAAGTTCGTCCAAAATTTATCGTACGAGGTCTGCATATTGTTTTTGATAGCTATGTCAGCTTTTACAGGCACAACTGCCGTCTGTGCTTCGAACCCTAAGAGAAAAGCCTGTGCCAGAGTCTCGTCTATTGTTTAGCAGGTACACCTAATGCAGGTGAAATTGAACCTCAAGGATTTTGGTAGGATCCTGTACCTATACTTTTTCAATTTCAGCTAAAAATAATTTATTTTTATTTTCTCAGAATTATGAGCGTTTGTGTGATAACTTTAGGTAAATTTTTAGAGGATCCGTGTTTGCTATCTTCGTGGTGTAGAAAATGCAAAATTGATCCTCAATGTATGAGCATTTATATATCTTTTGCTATAAAATATAACTAACCCACTTATGAAACGATAATTATATCTGGCTAGATAACAATAAAAATATATGTGTCATTGATACTCATAATATTGTTCCAATAAAAATATTTGACTTATAATCTTTCGAATCGACTTTTTTTCACGATACGTACACGCTACAGTAAGCTTCTTAATAATTGTACCAAGTTCGCAGTTTATTCACTTTCTGTAACTGCATGTATTCGATTTCATGGTCCAAATAAAACAGCATTCATGGAAACCGGATGTACAGGAGACTATACCGCCATACAAACATACATACGCAGTACAGGAAATTAACTCATATTATGTTCGCATTTACGCATCACATGTCATTCATTTTATGAAAGTATCAACTGTTTACGCATTATAGTTACTGCATTTTACCACTGAAACATCTTTTAACTAAACATTTCTTTAGGAAATGCCTAGATTTTAAAGCATGATATAGGTACGCAGATAAGTAATTAAAGTAGATTAATTTGATCTCGGCTTTCGTCAAGTTGAATTTGCTATTTAGTAATTAAGTAAAAGTACTTTTTTTGAAAATGTCTTTTACGAAATCAGTCAAGTTCACAAGGATAAGTAAGATCATTAGTAGGTATAGTGCGCGGCATCTAGTGGCCAGGTTTTGGAGTAGTGTGAACCCCACTACTCCAAAACCTTGCCAAGTTAGATGCTGTACACTATACTTGTTTCTAGGCGACGCATTTTGCCACAAACAAGTATAGTGCACAGCATCTAACTTGGCAAGGTTTTGGAGTAGTGGGGCCCACACTACTCCAAAATCTGGCCACGTTAGATGCCGCACACTATAATTAGATATGATGAGGTTGCTAAATAAATAAAAGGAAATCCGAAAATGAAATGTCGCGAGTTCAAAGTTTATGCATTCTAACCATTTTATCACCAAATTACGCAAGTGTTGTGACTAACAATTAACATTTAACGTCCGGAAGTTCAAATGCACAAGTGCACTAGACGTAATTCATTTGTTTAGACTAGCTACAGGTCAGGGTTCAACGACCTGCAATCAACCTCTCTCACTCACACTTACAGCTGTAATAACAGAGTATTACCAACAAATTATACACGACAGTTCCTTAGAGGAGGAAAGAAACAACTTTTGTTATTCATAATTTGTCCACATAATGGAAATATGGAGACGGAGTCAACCGCTTTCACTCCAATCGTTCGTTTTTACGTAATAGCTTACCTCTATAGGATATTTGGCTTTATGATTAGGTTCATAAGGCATATTTTTCGTTGGGGAATCGTTGTCTTACCTGCAAAAGAAAGAGATGGTCATTAGATTAATTAAAATTACGACTGCACTTTATCGAACAGTAACAAATGATTTGATACGGCAAGCTTGATTTTGTTGTTAAATGAACCGAGGTGGCTGAACACAATGGCGTTACGAATAAGTTATGCTTATTGTTGCGTTAAAGTATAGAAATAAAAATATTTTTTAACACCCTAAATCATGACAATAATAAAGTACGAAATTTCTACACGTACCTACTTTAAACCCTATTTTTACCCAACTGCCAAGAAAGGTTGTTTTTCGCGCGTATCTTGTATGTATGTATATTTGTAAGATTCTTTATTACCTCATATCTTCCAAACTGGAACGGATTTCTTTAATTAACATATCGTTAGATACATCTCGGTAACCCAAGTGTTCTTAGATAGGTGACACGAAAAAAACCAACTCTAGATAGGTACTCTTACTATTGATATTTGTTACTAATTATATTTATTTTTTGCGCGGAATAACCCACGGATACACCCCGCTAATAATAAGGAAGTATATTGTTAGATAAATAAATTATCCAAACATATAATTATTATCCTGATCAGATTGTAGGTCTATTCAAAATCCTGGTGATACCAAGGAATTCTTTAAACCTTAAAAGCACTTTTAAAACTTTAACCAAATCGCTATACATTTTGTTCTAATTTTTACTTTTTTAAAAGAGCTTGCAGTAGCTCCTATCTATATAAGTACCTGCAGTCACCGACAGAAATTGTTATGAGTACTAATTTTTTTTTATTTTTTTTTATTATTTTATGTCAGAGCTAAGGTGGTCGTAAAACCAACTTATACTAACAGCTATATATATAAATTACATATAGTTGACACACACTATTTATATAAATTTATCTCATTTATCAAGAAAATTAATATGTAGATCTTAAAAGTATTAATACCAGATGTCAAAATAAATGTCAAAAATACACGTGTCAAAACTATCCAATACCGACGGTGTTTGTACGAGATAGTGACCACCTCATACCTCGCACCTCAGTACTATAAATACCTGGACGTCCACATAATATGAATATCATATCACGGACCGCCTACTGATGAGCTGCGACAATAAGTGACGACATATTGACGCAAGCTGCGTACGCGCATACGAAATTAACGCGTTATAATGCAACCGCGTAGGACTGCGGGCTAACCTACTGATGTAACTTGCATACTACTAGGTCTGTTTTATGGGTTTCACTGATGCATACATGTCAACATTAACATTGTTATTGTTACCCCTCCCTTCAAATTTTTATTAATTGTTTGATAAATGTAACAAGATTGACAGACGGGATAACAGGCACTTTGGAGCCCGCAAAACCGAAGAACAAATCATTTATTTTGTTTATTTTTTATGGGAGTAACTACCATAATTATAACGCTCCCAACCCTGGTAAGAAGGCCTGTTCAGCGCTCTCTAGATCCATGATAACCATAGTTAACCAGTTTGTGTTATGGGTTCTAGAGTACGGATATTTTTTTGTAAATACATACATATTATACATAGAAACATCCAGACCAATGCAAATAGACATATTCATGTATACAAATATTTGCACTGAGCGGGAATCGAACGCGCACCCTCTGTCGTAGCAGTCGAATGCACTACCGCTACTCGCTGATCAGTTATAGTGTAAATTCTGAACCTTTCATCCGATTGAGGGTCACATCAAAACTCTATGAATGAAAAAGTCAAAGGTCGGGTAAAGGTACTTATTACAAGCCCGTGTGTACTTATTAAAATATATTTCATAACAGCTTACCAAACCTTTAGGAATTTACTACAAAACAACCAATTACAAAAAATTACTATATTGAAAACTATCAATTTATTTCCACAATGGTTTCCGTAGACTTAACCAAAACCATGCTATCAAAAACCTGTATAAAACACCTTATTTCATTAGCATAAAGTTTAAAATCGAAAGATATAAACGAAATATGAACTCATAAGGTAAGGTTCGTCGTGTTGCAACGTGGACGACAACTTGTAGCCTACTATTGCGTACACGCATGTTTACCAATCAGTGTTAGAAAGACAAACATGCGTAGCATTGTGCGTTTTATTCCTAACATGTTTAAGTTCTTTACAGAATGAAATATTTCCAAAAATTTTAATGACCACAAGTTTTCTTAACTATTGGTGAAATAAGAGGATTTGTAACGGTGCTTTTTGTTTCTTCGCTTGTGAAGTTTTGTACATGAGAACAATAGTAATTTACGTATGGTTTAATAGAATCCTGCACGTAATATTTCATATGGAAGCACCTTTCACTACATATGTACATTAGAAAAAAAAAATTGTCAATGTCAAACAGAATAGAAACAAAGAAAGAAGAAAAGATGTATTTACGTGAACTGCAACGCAAGAACTAAGCAAAAGCAACCCATTATAGAATTCGATAACATTTTCTTTTGAATATACCTACTTTATTCTTTCAAATAGACAAAGAAGAGAAAGATTTTAAGCTAAAGAGGAACACGATGGTGTGTTCCGTTCGAATTGAGCAGTCCAACTGGGGCAGTATAGAAGACCGCGGCCATAATAACCATTATCGTGTTGCGTACCCGGCGCGGTGGTAAGTAGGGTAGCCAGAGCTCACTGGAGGGATTCTTTGCTGTCAGCAGGGAGACCTAAGGGTCCGTTCACACAGACCGGCTCGGAGAGCATCGGCGCGCATTTTTCTTTTCTCACTAACAAATGATTTTCATAATGAAAAAAGCAGTGCAGATGCAAAAATAAACCTTACTACAACTACAAATACTAAAAACTTTGTTTTCAACGTGATAAGAATCTGCTCTCCTCTCCGAGCCGGTCTGTGTGAACAGACCCTAAGTCTCCTGCGTTGTTAGCACAGAAACTCTATCAACTCACCATCATTCGTCAATGCTGTGTTCGTCAGTCTGTTGTTACTTCTTGTACCTGACCCATGCTGGCTTGAAGTTGTATAATAGCAATGAAAGTTATACAAGAATATACAAGCATACAAATAACACGGACAGATTTAAATCTAGTCTAGATTTAAATAAAGTCAATTTATGGCTCATAACTGAAAATTATTGCCAAACTAATTCAAATTCATAACATAACATAAACTCACGCCTATATCCCCGAAGGGGTAGGCAGAGGTGCTAGCACCCACATTTCGCCAGTTTATGTTTAGGTCCCAATGTAATAGGTGGCGAGCCTATTGCCATTATCCGGGCACTTATAAACCTGCGATACATAACTTCGAAAAGCATCGAAAAGTCATTGGTGTGTGCTATGGTGAACCTGGGATCGAACCCGAGTCCTCGTCTCAGCAGTCCATTACCCAGACCACTAGGCTACCGCGGTATATAAATTCAAATTCATCCTTTATTTAAATTTGAGTGTGGATCACGCTTTAATTTATATTAAAATTAAAATTAAAGCGATGAATCAATCTGATTCTTAGTAATTAGTCTATGAATTAATAATCACAAGTCTGACCTAATTATATGATACTTCTTAAACCGTATAATATAGCGATTAAAATTAATATTCACGACACAGTGATTCAGATCGATTCACGTACCAACCTAACCCATAACGCAATTTGCCAACGCGTGCAACTACAGTAGCCACAACTGATCATGAGTTGATCATTAAGTAACGATCCATGATCGTGAATGATCATTGGGCAATGACGATCCAAGATCGGCGTTGACAGTCGATTCTTTGATGTTGCTTAATTACTATAATCGTTTGATTCAGTAATTGAGTGGTCACGACATGTTATTGAAAGTGTTTTAACAAATTATAAGAGCTTATTTGTTTTAGACGTCAATGCATTCAAAGTATTTTAAGTGTTGCTTTCAAGTTGGATGGACAGACAGATAAAGAATTTTATTGTGTAGCTAGGAAGTCAATACATTAACAGCTATAAAATTAATTTCGATGTAAATGAAAATTCGAGAATCACAAATTGATCAATTTATTAACTTGTTTTCTTAATTTGCCTATTAACGTAATAGCATCGCGTCCATCAGTATTCTTAGTAAAAACATAAATATCAATAATGTGAATATATAGTACTAGCAACCCGTCCTCACTTCGGTTTATATAATTTTTTTTCTAGCTTAGCTCATTGATGTCCTTTTACGCTTTCAAGTTCATATACCTTTCAAATAGTGAAAGATTTTTCCAATAAGTACAGTGATTTAGAAGATTACCCCAGGCGTATAAACAAACGTACAAAATTTGACCTCTTTCTCATTAATATTAGTATAGAAGTAGGTATAATATGTCTACCTACTCAAGTCTAGACAGCAGTGACAGACCGCAAGAGTCCGTTACAATACCTGTCGTTCCATTTAGGTCTTCGGTCAAACACCTTTGACTTCTCGACATTCTAACTCGAAATTAATAAAAACAAATGCTTGAAGATATTTTCTATATCTAAATAGGTTTCATAACGATAACATGTATCATCATTAGGCCAGGAAGGTGGACCATATCCTAACCTGTCTCAATACTTAGAAGAGCACGGGAATCAAAGCAGGCCAGTTTACAACATACCAAGATCTACCCCTTTTATATTCACACAATCTTCGGTATTGAAAATACTACTTCACTATCTAATATTCAATTCACGTTTACCGATGTTGAACAGCAAATATTATTCATTGAAGTAAGAATAATAACCCATCTAAACCAACGGAAACCTATAGAATTCGATGGTTGAAATAGTGTTATGTGGAATATAATATTTGCGTAGAATTTAGACGATCGATTCGATTCAAGATTCAAATATAACTTTTTTTATGTCGTTCACATCAATATGACTTCACCTCGCCTGATGGTAAGCTAAAGGTAAAGTCTCTGGAATGGGAGTCACCATTGCAAACACCGATAGATTTACAATGGTAGCCCTCAGCTTGACGGCCTCATCAAATGCTTTTTCACGTCCCTCGTAGAGGACCCGGGACTGTATGAGGAAGGAAACACGTGAGCTGGTAAAGAATTCCAGGTTTTGATGGTGCGGCAAAGGAAAGAGGCACCGAACCGCTTGGTTCTTGATGGAATTGTTTGCACCATATGAGGGTGATATCTCAGCCTTGCACGTGTTCTTCTGTATATAAAAGGAGAGTGCCTGACCAAGTTAAGTACTTATATTTTTAATTTAATTAATAATTGCGACTATAGCAACAGTCAATGATATAGGGCCAGTCAGAGTATTAACCATATAACGTAGCTTCTTCTAATGAGAGAGCTACACCTGACTACCTACACCTATCCAAATAATCGTCGACAAGCATGAAATGAAAGCTGAGTATCTTTACTAACCTGGTTACCTGCCATGTCTGTGCAAATGTACCTACATAAGTAGTGTTAGTGTTTTTGATGGAGGCAGGAATCGACGGTATGTCCCGTCCGAAATGAGCTGTCCAACTGGGGAAGTACCTCCGCCCTACAGAAGACCGCGGCCATAATAACCATCGTGTTGTTTTCCCGCCGATAAGTAGGGTAACCAGAGTTCACTGTACCCCTTCTCCTCCTCACCCCTTCTTAGCCTCCCCACCCTTTCCTAACCCCGCTCTTTCCCTTCAGGGTCGGCAGCGCGTGGGTAACCACGGTGACCACGTCCCATCAGGTGGGCCGTGTGCTTGTCTGCCACCAACGTGGTATAAAAAAAAACACCTGACTGCACCTTTCCAAATAATCGTCGACAAGCATGAAATGAAAGCTGAGTATCTTTGCTAACCTGGTTACCTGCCATATCTGTGCAAATGTACGTAAATGTTGACCCGAGTCATGCTAACGGGGCCAGGCAGAAAGTGTATCGCTTTTTTAGCCTAACGTATGATCAACCTACTGAATACTTCGAGACTAGATCAAATTGAGACGGTAAGTATGTCGGCCAACGGTAAGGACATGACTATAGATTTTAGAAACGACTTTTTTGTCAATTAACTTGTCTTTTTCGTAATGATTAATTAATCAACTAACTGTTGAGCGCAGCTACGCCCACGATTATTGTGTTTCTGATCCCGTCCCCGCTCTTTTTTTATACTACGTAGGTGGCAGACAAGCACACGGCCCACCTGATGAGAAGCGGTCATTGTGGCCTATGGACGTGTGCAACACCAAGGGTGTCACACACGCGCTGCCTACCCTACTTATCGCCAGGAACACAACACGATGGATATTATGGCCGCGGTCTTCTATAGGGCGAAGGTACTAGGTACCCCAGTTGGACTGCTCAGTTTGCACGGGAGATACCGTCGTGTCCTACCTCCATCTACGCTCTTTCGCGTTTTTAATAGTTGGATTCACATGTCTATGTAACGAGACAAATATGAATAATAATTTTGAATGGGCTCTTGTAATTTTTTTTAATGTCGATACCCCGTTTTTGACCACTGTCTCACCTGATGGTAAATGAGGATGTGGTCGACAATGGAGCACGCTTATCCAGAAGCATAGTCATTGGTCTAAAACCGATCGAATTTTAACCGCAATTTTGAGAGTGAGGGGTTCAGGGTTGGCAGCGCGAGTGTGAAATTGCACACGGCCATAGGTGACCAGTTCTCATCAGATGGGCCGTGTACTTGTCTGCCACCTAAGTGGTATAAAAATGGAAAATAAACATATAGCTCCATCCCTCTTCATGCTTATAACACGTCATGGTAGGTCCACAGTTAAAAAAAAGTGACCTCTGCAGGTTATTAACTGCTCTAAAATATCGTCTGACCTTTAACAACTTGTCAAAGCATTTTGTCACCTATTAGTGTTAATCATCAGATATCAATAGTAAATGCCGCATAGAATTACCACTTTGCTCGTGCTAATAGTTCAAAGTATTACGATGTGCGTGTCACACTGCATGCTAAGTACGCATAATTTCTGTGACTAGTCGTGGTCATTGCGTAATGGTGCGGGTGTGTTGCGAAACGGCCGTGTAATCAGGAGCGCATTGCTAAAGATGGTGCGATTGATGTGCTCGTTTTAGAAGGTTAGGTATATGGAATTGAAATATATTTAATTGTATTTTATACTAGTTACTACCCGTGGTTCCGGAGTGACTTGTAATAAGTACCCCCCTTTCTTTCTTTTTCTTTTTTTCTTTCCTAACCTTTCCCTTTCCTTTCAGGGTCGGCAGCGCGTTGGTGACGCACTTGGTGTTGCACACGTTCATAGGCCACGGTGACCACTTCCCATCAGGTGGACCGTGTGCTTGTCTGCCACCTAAGCGGTATAAAAAAGTACCAGTCGATTAGCCTATTGCAGTCCACTGCTAGATAAAGGTCAGGCAATAGGTATTATTAATTATACATAATTCTGTCATTGCCTGACCTCCTAAAATATATAAATAAAGATCAAGTGGCAAGGGTTAATTGCTTGCCGAGGGGCACATCTCGAAACCAGTGATGGCCTTGGGTCAGCCAGGATGCGTGGGCAATGTCTTATGGGAAGTGCGGTTTTAGTCAGTTCGTTTCCGATATGAAACCACCGCTGGCTAGCGTAGGTATTTCCACACGACAAAAAATGCTATTATCGTCAATTGGGCACTTTTTGTGGCTGTTCAATAAGATCAATAACCCTATATTCGTAAGACGAGACTTTATGGTCGCTTCATAAGAACAACAGTCGTATACTACTACTGCTGTGGCAAGCGAAAGACAGTAAAAAAAAATTGTAATGTGGGTCAAATATTTTGAAAAAAAAATGCGTATTTCGATAGTACACACTTCAAGATATTTAAAAGGTCAGAAGCACACCGAGTGTTCGACGTTCTAACTAACATTACCCTAGGCGCACACTTGGCGACAGGCGACAGCTCGGCGTCTAGACGCGACGACAGGCTGCGGCCGACAATTTCATAGCGCCACTAGACGCGGCGACTCCCCTAGCTTGTCGTCGCGACTCCGCGTCTCTGACACCAAGAAGTGTGCGAAGCTTAGAACAAAATACATGAAATTGTCGGTCGCAGTCTGTCGTCGCGTCTAGACGCCGAGCTGTCGCTGTCGCGTGTCGCTAAGTGTGCGCCTAGTGTTATAATTTATACAATACATTCCCACAGTACGACGCGAGGGCTACAGCAATGTCAAATGTAAACAGTTAATGAATGTAATGTAAAACAATTGTATTGTCTAATTTAATAGCTGTTAAGACGGTGTGGTTGAATGGCCCGCGGCGATCTGTGTTGGGAACGCAGATAATGATAGCTAGTTTGATTAGCTACGCGTATAATGAGCTAATTGCTCATTAAGATGAAGAATGCACTTTATATTTCTATGAATGCTATTGTTGTTTCTATAAATAAATGCATTTTATTGGAAGCTGTTGTTCTAATTTTCAAACATGCCTATTGTACCCGTAGTATTTATGATAATTAGTGGAAGGGCGGAATAAATTGCACTTAAATCTTCACTAATCCCCAGGAATGGGGATTAGTGGATTTAAGTGCGATCTTGATACTTGGTGTTCGATTCATGTGTTAGACTAAGTTATTGAGATAAATTAATTATTGTAATTTTCTATTAAGCAATTAAATAATAAAATAATCAAACGAATAACCCTTATTTTATTTTATTTAGATATATTATAATGCTACCTTTTAATTTTGACTTAAAATTACCTTAACCTTTAATTTAATGGTGACCCTTCAGCTTACCATCAGGCGAGGTGAAGTCAAATTGACGTGTCCTATATATTAAAAAAAAAATAGCCGGAGTGTAGTCAAATGTCTATCTGTCTACTCATATGTTAGAAGTATGTGAAGAGCAAATACTCAGATTAGATCTTTATTTATTCTAGTTAGAATAGTGAAGCATTTAACAGCACGATACCTAAGTCTAAGTACAAAATCGTGTCATCCATTAAGACAATGTGACTTAAGTCATGCTGAGAACTCTCTCAGGGCAGCTGACTAAGTCATTAATATTCATGGCTTAGAGAAGTTTTCGTGAAGCAATAATCGGTACAATCATGATGTTATTTGGTTTTCTGATAGATTCCACCTCGTTAGTCCTTGCCATGAGTTTGCGTTAGGCATAAGTAATAACCAGCTCACTAATGAAATTAGAAATCTAAACATATTCAGTGAAAAGTTTTATCAAAACAACCATATAATAAAACGGCCATAATAAACACTGTGTTGTGTTAACGGCGGTAAGTAGGTATGGTAGCCAGAGCTCAGAACCCCTCCCCCCACCTCACCACTCAATCCCTCCTACAAACCCCAAACTATCCAACCCTCCCCACTCCAGGGTCAGCAGCGCGAGTGTGACCCTTTTTTTTCGTGCGGAAATCCTCAGAGTGTGACACCCTGGTGGTACACACGTCCATAGGCCACGGTGACCGCTTCCCATCAGGTGGGCCGTATGCCTGTCTGCCACCTAAGTGGTATAAAAAATTACCTATAGGAACATATAATAGGGCCATATACTGTAATCCACCGGATACCACACCCACCAAAATAACAGTACCAAATATTTTACATTCGCAATAACAAAATCAAATATTTTATCACAATAATATTTGCTCGATCTTAACTACGCATTATAAAACGGGTTTTATGTGAACAAACTTTGAATTCGAGTCACAAACAGGTACCTTAGTTAACAAGATTTATGCGAGCCACAGGTATTTGGGTAAGAAGTAGCTGGTATTAGGTAGTTGACAAGGCACGTACTGTAGGATAAAGTGCAGTTTAGATATAAATTAGGTTGGCAGCAACCTGCCTTGGTGACGTAGAGACTCCAAGGAAGTCTCGATTCGAATCCCGTATTGCGGTAATAGTTATAGTGTAATTTATAAATCTTTGATGACTTGTGTGGTGGGTAAAATATTCGACTGTTACGCTGCGAGTCGCAGGTTCGATCACCTTTGTTATCTGCTTTTGCCTTTTGCCGCTACCCATAGGATAGGGATGAAAAGTAGCAGATGTGTTATTCTAAAGTATAATCTATCCCTGTATCAAATTTTTTTTTTAAATAGGTCTGTTTAGCTGTTTCTGCGTGAAAGAGTAACAAACATCCATACATCCATCTATATTCACAAACTTTCGCATTTATAATATTTGTTTAGCCAATTTACATTTTTTATAGTAGTAATTTGAGTTTGTCTACATAATAATTATAATACCTATGTAAGTACATATTTACAAAAATATTTAATAAAAGCTATCTTAAGTTTGGTTGTTATTGACGCTTCTATGAAAACTTTTATATCACAAAGAAAAGTTTTTAAAACCTCGCTAAATTTGAAAAAAAAAAAAAAACAAAATAAAAGTTATCGATAGTTCAAGTCTCACTGACGCTTGAAAACTAAAATATAATAGAAAGTGCCAGAATTTACTTTCATCTCTACCAAATTTAGACACATCTCACTTCACTATAGAGTCATATAAAGAACTAAACTATTATAAACGTTGCCTGCCAGTATAATTACGCTAAATATACTCAAATAGTTTACGTCTATTACCTGCTAATTAACATCTACTTACCGCAACTTCAAGCTCAGCGGTCACACCATTCCACAAGCGAGGCGTGCTAACATTCCTAGCGTGCCCAGAAGCCTACGCTAACAGCTGTTATACTGACTACTGCTTGCTATAGTAACGCTTACTAACAAATAAATGGTTATCTTGATGAATTTCTTAAAGGATTAACTTATTTATTTAACTAAAAATGATCAAAAAATAAAAAAAACCCGACTACTGTTGAAAAGCCTGAAACAAGTTTGATAGCAGGCGGTGCCTTTAGCTTTCCATTAGGCGAGGTGAAGTCATGTTGACGTGTCTGATATAAAAAAAATCCATTAATTTTGATTTGTGATCTGCAAATGGGTACCGCCTGCTTTAATTTGGGACCTCATTTATTGAAATCCGTCCAGTCGTTAGGCCTATTAGAGGGGAACAAAGAAAACTACATACATACATAGGTACATACGCGTGAAACACATTACCCTTACTGGCACAGTCGGGTAAATAGGCAAAATCTGGATCTACAATATTTTATATTTTCATATCGGTCACTCGCGCTGCCGACCCTGTAAAAACCTTCTAATGCCCTTCTTGAAGAACCCCATATTGTAGTCGCTAGGGAAAACCACATCAGAGAGATCATTCCACAGCCTAAGCGGGCGCGGAAGTATAGATAAAATATCTAAACCAGTATGTAATTTATTTATAATAATAATAATAATAATCACCATTAACATTCAAAGAAAGAGAATGCAACATGTCCTTAGGTTTACCTAATTACCATACGTACAATCACTTCCATAGAAGAATCTAATTCATACAAATAGTAGCATTCAAGGTACTTCAAGTACGCAGTGTGCTTAGGTACTTGAAGTAGTTCAAATAGAAAGGACTTGGTTGTCAACTTGGGTACCTACGTCCTACAACCTTATCGAGGTCACATGTGAACAACGTACAGTCAGCGGCAAAAGTCTATAAAGATTGCACAGATTTCAAACTTAAAAATTCGAATGAAAATGATTCTTTAAGTATATTGTAACCAAATTAAGGAAAAGAGATTGAGAGAGTCCGCTCTCCTACTCTCCTTTCCGTGTCCGGATTAAACACAAGATAGACCTTTTTTTTTTTTTATCGTGTGGAAATCCCCATGGATACCACCCCCGTCGGCCATCGGGGGTGGTTATGTCGGGATCGAACCGACTAAAACCGCACGCCGTCTCGGGCCTTAGTAACCGGGGTGTAAGGTTACCCAATGGGCATATCCCTCGCACCCCAGCTGACCCCGGGCCATCTACGGTTTTAAGATGGCCCCCTCGACCCCCCGAAAGGGGGGGTGGGGCGAGTATCGCGCCACTTCGCCGACGGTGGGGTGTAGGGTGACAGGAGGCCGTCCTGTCACCCAACCGTCGGCGCGCAGACAATCAGCTCGCCCCCCGCTCGCTCCCCACTGTGCCATCTGCTAGTCTTAGGGACACGTGGAGAGCCTCGGAGCAGCCCTCTAGAGGGCCACTTCCACCCCGGCCGGATTGGCCGCAGGCAGCAGCGTCTCCCGTGGCGAGTGGGAGGCGCTGCTCGCCTCCGTTGCCCAGGTGCACCACGTGGAGGTTCCGGCCCGCACCCAACACAAGATAGACCTCACAGACGCCCGGTATAAAGCGTATCCAGTTTGTATTATGGGTTTTAGAAAACGGATAAACGTACTTAGATACATCTTTTGGTAAATACATACCTTATTATACATATTCATAAAGATAAAGTTTATATTCACATACTCGTAAACACACAATAGCTCGTGAAAATTGTCTTGACTAAAAACACTTTCTTATTGCAGTATTATTTAAACAAAAAGTATTTAAATAACATGGCGTTACTTTCATTGTTCTACTGTACTTACTTTATAATTAATTATCACTATGGTTATTAAAAAAGATGTGTGTTTGTACAGTTTGTAACCAAGCAGTATTATAATGTAAATTGCGTTTTTTAATGTGTAGTTAACGATGTCATATGTTTTTTAGGTGCAGAGGCCCCCACTCCAAGTTTTAGGGTTTAAACCAACCTCAGGTTACTAACTTACTTAGGTACTAACTGGTACACGTTGATTGACGGACGAAGTAGTGCCCTCAAGTACGAAAGAAAATCCGCAGGAGTTGGGAGCTCAGATGACAGTCGTGCCCGTAAAAGCGAAATCAAGAGAAAGGGGCTACAAAATGGGGTTCTTCAAGAAGGGCATTAGAAGGTTTTTGCAGGGTTGGCAGCGCGAGTGTGACGCCCCTGGTGTTGCACGCGTCCATATAGGCCACGGTAACCGCTCTCCATCAGGTGGGCTGTGTGCTTGTCTACCACCTAAGTGGTATAAAAAAGGAGTAAAGTCATTTTGACGTGTCCTATATAAAAAAGAGCCGATTCCGATATTATGTGAACTTGAATAATTCGGCCGTCCCCATTAAATTTATTTTTTCTGCTTTTAGTATTTGTTATTATAGCGTCAACCTTAATATATTATCATTATATATATGTACTTCATTCATTCATCATAATATACAGCATGGTGATAGACAGACACACAGACAGACGGATAGCGGATTCTTAGTAATAAAGTTCAAAAGGAGTCCCCTTTGGATACGGAACTTTGAAAAAATATGTTAAACAACCCGATATTAGTCGTCCTAATTTAATATGAATGTCAATCTCAACTCATAATCATATATCATCAGTGGCTCTCGTAGCGGTAAAATAATTGACAGACAATTTTGGTTAACCGGCAAGAACTGTTCATCAAGTTAATAACCAAGCATGAAAGGTTAAGTATTGCGACACTGGCGTACCGACTTAATATACCTAAAGACTCCAGCTAATAGCATTAAAGTTTTTTTTTTTGACATTCTACACAGCGCACCCTAGACCCAAAGTAAGCTTAGTTTAACTACCTTGTGTTATGGGTTCTAGAATGCTGATAAACATACTTATATACTTTTTTTTTTGTAAATACATACTTATTATACATAGAAACACCCAGACCAATGCAAATAGACATATTCATGCATACAAATATTTGCACTGAGCGGGAATCGAACCCGCGCCCCCTGCGTAGCAGTCGCATGCACTACCGCTACACCACAGAGGCCGTCAAACTTTGTCCTGAACTTTATGTTAAAGACGCTAGTTAATTTGCATACAAGCGCAAAGTTTCACATAGTTGTGCTTTCAGATGTACCCTCATACCTACTGTATAATGATGTCAATAAGCGATTACACTGACTTGAAGTAAAGACTAATCATGAGTAAGTAATCAACTTAATCACATTTTGATTAGCTAATATTACCTGTGGGGCGACCACGAATTTTCTTTCGTATCGAGTTCGTAACGTGTGCGACAAAAATTGTATGAAATTTGTACAGCGCCCCTATCGTGCGTAAAAGGAACTGTACAAATCTCATATAATTTCTATCGCACACGTTACGAACTCGATTCGATATGCTTAACCGCACTGTACCGTAGTTGTAGGACAACTATATACCATTATGAGTATTTTAGATTAATATCGAGCGATAATTTAATTGAGCGAATGACACACCAAATATGTAGGGCACATGTAAGTGGGCAGGCAAGCCGGGGTCGGCCTCACAGAGTATACACTGACCAAATTAATGATTTATTGCAAACAGGGCAGGTCCAAAGCACTCGAAACCGGCGGGCTTGCATGAAAGGTTTAATAACAGTAGAGGAAGCGCGTGAAGTATGTAAGGACAGAGGCAGATGGCGTTCTCTGCCTACCCCGGAGGAAGAAAAGCGTGAGCATATGTATGTAGATGAATTAATTGACTTTTTAAACATGACGTCCAATAGTGTGAAGAGACACAGATGTTTCTTACAATAATATGAGTTAGAAAACGTTTTATTTTTTTTTGTACTTATAGATTTATGAACACGTAACACCTGAGTAATAAATCTAAATAATTTGAAAAGCTAGTGGGCAGATGAGTGATGTGGTCGAACTAAGGGCAGCCCTAAATCAAAAACACCGTGGGATGATGATTAATGAACTCCACGATTTGCTGCTACCCTGGTACTATGATTGTACCTTATTTAACCTATCTACCCGCGCCTCCGTTGTAGCAGTTTTGGAGGTCGTACGGGTACCAAAAAAGAGGTCGTAAGAGCACTTTTGAAAAAGGGTCCAAACTTTGTTCAACAGGATGAAAGCAGTCTACCAGGATATCAGACCAAGGTAGGAAGTCCTCAACGTGTAATAACCTCATACAGTTTCTAAGCTAATCATGAAATACTGATCTATTAAAGTAAGATATAGTCCCGGGTCCTTTAAGCGGGGCGTGAAAAAGCATTTGATGAGGCCGTCAAGCTGAGAGACACCATTTTGGCACTATCGGTGTTTGCAATGGTGACTCCCATTCTAGAGACTTTGCCTCAGCTTACCATCAGGCGAGGTGAAGTCATGTTGACGTGACCGACATAAAAAAAAAAAAAGATATAACTCCAATAATTAGCATTGCCACTTACTTGAAAGGTGTTGACCTTATACACTCGAGAGCAATGAATCCGGGTCACTTAAAGAATGTTAAAAATCTCGGAAACTAAAAATGATAGGTTAATGCAATAAATTGTATTTAATAGACAATGTAATACTCCTTAAATGAAAGTAAAAAAAATATGAGTCACCATACATTTTATTAACACAAAATTACATAAAGAAAAAAACTGCTGATCTCTCCTTAAAACAAAAATAGGAAACAGGGCATATCTTAGTCTCGAAATACGATGCCCACGCTCCAGTTTAGGGCCGTTTGCAGGTCTAAGGGGTTTTAAGTTAGATTCAGCAAGCCGACGTCTTACTGTCCATGCACTTGGGTTACTTCCTCCGAGGCGTCGAAACTGATTGGTGAGTTCAGTTCCTGTGAGAAAGCGATTTCGAAGCATGGTGTTCACCAAGTATCGGTCTTCTCGTGCTGTGGTACACCTGGTTCTGCCCGTTCCTGGTCTGCGTAGGTTAGAACCAGTTTCTTCGTTTAAGTGACCCGGATTCATTGCTCTCGAGTGTAGTTGTTTTGTTCTTCCGTCGTCTTAGTAACTTGTTAGATAATATTTTACTTAAACGCATAACAACGTCGATTATTCTTTATGAGCTTTTAGCTAGAGGAGGAGATGGACACGACGGTATCTCCCGTCCGAAATGTACTGTCCAACATAACTGGGGTAGTACCTCCGCCCTACAGAACACAGCGGCCATAATAACCTTGAGTTGTGTTCCCGCCGGTAAGTAGGGTAGCCGAAGCTCACTTCCACACCCCCCCACCCCTTCCTAGTCTTCTCACCCGTGCCTAGCCCTCCCCCTTCCCTTCAGGGTAGGCAGCGTGGGTGTGACACTTTCAGTGTTGCACACGTCCATAGGCCACGGTGACCGCTTCTCATCAGGTGGGCCGTGTGCTTGTCTGCCACCTACGTGGTAAGTATAAAAAAATATCTGTCGAAAAATCTATTAAATTTTTGACGATTCATCTAGGCCACAGGTCACGTAATTGCATCGTGACAAAGCACTAGAATTTCTTTTTTCAGCGGTTATATCATCTAGTTTGAATTAGTACACTTCACACAATTTCTAAGACGTTTAATATCTTGGAAATGAAGCCTGTATAATAATTTTATCTTCTTTAATATACTCGTTAACATACTTCCAGATTTTAATGATACAATGACACGAGTTTAAGTATATTTTCCACCAATTAACAACTGTCTTTATAAATCCAATATAATTGTTTTACCACCTTTAAGAAATCTTTTATAAAACCCAACGGTTTTAGCTGCTTCCATTTACCCTTTACCAAAAAATCCACGTCAACCACGTACATTTGCTATTAGATTATTCTTCATCATTCTCCATCATTTATCAAATCTATCGCCATTGGTCATAATAACCATTGGTTGTGGAGGTCAGATGTCAATCGCTCCACGGAAAATATCGAAGTTCAGCCGCATCACAGTTAGACTGGAAAGCCGACCCCAACTGAGTTGGGAAAAAGATTCAGAGAATGATGATTCTCCATCATTTATCAAAAAACTTGTACTTACTTTAAGTCTACTCTTTTACAAAGCAAATATAATACCTACAAAATTAGGTATTATATTGACTTTTTCATTGCTCATATAACACGCACCTTCTTCTGATCTTCAAAAATGACTCTTCTTTCCATCGTATTGTAACGTCTGTAGTATATCTTCGTCAATGTTAAGTGTTAAACTACTTTAATTTAATCTGTAATTTTAACATTGTTCCTACATATACTTAATCTTAATTAATTAACTAAACGAAGATTAATACTATAACAGACACATTTCATCAGCAATTTACATCAGTGATCCAATTATAGCTGCAAGCTCACTGATTCTAATCTATGACCTTTAAATTCATAATTAAATCATACTCTGCTAGCAGTACCTTCATAAATCGAGTCCACGCCGACCAGCAATGTCACGAGTATGACTGTTTCCCGACAAAAACCTAACACATCCATATATAGAACCTACAACTGGATCTCAGCCACACCTTATGCCTCGATGTCAAGAAAATAGAATATGGTTATGTAATGAACAGATGAATATTTTTATCCTATACTGGCATAGTATAACCGCGGTAGCCTAGTGGTATGGGTAATGGACTGCTAAGACGAGCTCTCGGGTTCGATCCCAGGTTACCATGGCACACACCAATGACTTTTCGATGCTTTTCGAAGTTATGTGTGTATTTATCGCGGGTTTATAAGTGCTCGATTAATGGCAATAGGCTCGCCACAATGGGACCTAAACATAAACTGGCGAAATGTGGGTACTAGCACCTCTGCCTACCCCTTCAGGGATATAGCCGTGAGTTTATGTTATGTTATACTAGCATAGCCTCGGCATCGATTTAACGTTCAGTTGATTGTCATATTTATGTTTAAACAATTGTTTAACTATTACACAAAGTGTAAAGAGGTAGGACACGACGGTATCTCCCCTCCCCCAATCCTCCCCCCCAAGGTCACACCAGATGGGCCGTGTGCTTGTCTGCCACCTAAGTAGTATAAAAAAAACACACGCTAAGTAACTACTTCAATTTTTTCAATAATATTTACTAATCTCTTGGAGCATTAGGCAAGTTTAAGGCTAGGAGACGGTAACATTTCGGCACTATTTACTGGCTGATTTTATTGCGATAGCATGTCTAGTGCACGCCTTTAGCTTGCCTATTTACTCACATTTTCTGAATAATGTATGCCTAAGAGAAGAGACCACCCTTTTAGAGCTCGGAAAAGATCATAAAGCATCTCGAAACAAAGGGAATGAATATGTGTATTTATGACAATGTCAAAAATAAATAGCTTCCGAGAAAATTCTCGAACCTGTCCGCCATATTTGGTGAAGCCCTGGTTGCCCTCCGCAATATTTGCGGTACAAGTCATTGTATTGCGTGTATTTATACACAAATATCGACACTGCGGTGAAACCTGTAGTATTATATACATGATGTATGTTTAACAAAAAGTCATGGTCACCGGGACCGACGGCTTAACATGCTCTCCGAGGCACTAATAAACCTGCGATAAATACACACATAACTTCGAAAAGCATCGAAAAGTCATTGGTTTGTGCCATGGTGAACCTGGGATCGAACCCGTGACCTCATCTCAGCAGTCCATTACCCAAACCACTAGGCTACCGCGGTTATAAATGAAACAATATCTTAACTAAAATAATAATCAAGAGTGTTAACAAAAACAAGCGATCGGAAGTCATATAACAGACTAAGCCCATTAAAATGGCAGCTACTAAAATTGCATAATTTATTGAATGTCCATTATTGAGTGGCACCTTAATGATATCATTCTTTAGGTGAACGAACTATGTCAGATAGATTTTTAGTGCTTGAAGTTTTTAGTAATTCTTCACACCTATATGCCCTGGAGGAGTAAGCATAGATTTTATCGCAATCGGTTGGTACGGACGATAGCGATTTAAACACAAACATTGATTCCTTGATCTATCTGGTAACTTTGCCTTTAGCTTACCATCAGGCGAGGTGAAGTCATATTGACGTGACCATTATAAATAAAGAGATTAGCTTCATCCCAAGCTAACGAATGCGTGAAACTTTTGCTGTCCAATTTTTTTATACATGAAACCCTAAACAAAAGTATTCTAAACCTTACAGTTCCAGCTATCTATCAGTGAAAATCCCGTAAAAATTGAGCCACCCATAAGAGATTAGACAGAACAAACAGACAGACAGACAGGCAAGACTAAAATCTTTATTTGTTATAAGTAATTACATAAATAAACTCTGCTATCCCAGATTGTTGGAATGTAGTACGGGAGAGAGAGGTAGGCGGATTTGGGGGGAGACCTTTGCAAAGCAGGGGGAGAAGACTGACTAAATAAAAAAAGTAACTTTATATCCATTCATCAAAAGCTGTCATTTTAATATTCACAACCTTTAATTTTATTAATCACACAGAATATAATACAACCAATGAAACCGAAACCAAGATACCTAGCCAGATTTTTTTTTATTCATGATAGGCTTACGTTTGACCTCAATCCCACCTGATGGTAACGATCTGGTCTACGATGAATCCCGCTTGCCTAGAAGGAACCTATTCACTCGTGACTTGAATACTCCCAGGTTATAGCTTTCCGGAAACACAGACTCCGGCAAGGAATTCCACTCCTTAGCTGTACGCATGATGAACGTGTCAATAAGAGTGACAATTACTAAATCATTACACAACACTTGTATCGAACACTATACAAACATTAAGATAGTCATCTAAAACCTGGTTCTTGAAATAATCGTACAACACAGCCACGAACTCGTGACGATATTAAGACAATAAAAGAAACTGCTATTAACACGTGGAGAGCGAATAAACACATGCTTGACCTGTAGCGATATGTACTTGTTAGGTCATAAGTCATATCAGGCGATAAGAATATTAAAAGTATCAGATGTCAGATAACGGTTTATATAAATTTTAGATCTTTTTATTCCGTCATCTTTAGTGAAAATAACCGCGAGCGTCAAGCTAGGTAGGTAACAAATGCTGGCCATGCCGCCTCCATTGAACTCTGGTAGGGATAGACATAAAAGAAGTTTGAAGTTATAAATGTATGTCAATGATCGCTACACTATGAATGTCCAAGCCCGTACGAAGTATAGAAGTAAAAGCCGGAAAGATGACCCCGGACTCAAAGGTTATAACCAGATAATAATTATAACAAATGACTATAAACGACTATGAAATAAATAGTCAAAAACTCAAATTTTAATTCGAGGCTCAGTCTCGATTTGATACGCTTTCCCTCCTTTTGTACATCCCTTTTCTTTCCTATAAAGCTCCTAAATCTATCATGCTCAATGAACGGCAATACTACCCCTACTATTGCCATAAGGAAAAGGAAAAGAGGAAAGAAAAAGAAACTACTGCAGTGTCACAAATCATACCAAATAACACTTAACTTTGACATTTTGGCTTTGACATTTTTCAAGGAGGTAGGACACGACGATATCTCCCGTCCGAAATGAGCTGTCCGACAGGGGTAGTACCTCCGCCCTACAGAACACCGCGGCCATAATAACCATCGTGTTGTGTTCCCGCCGGTAAGTAGGGTAGCCAGAGTTCACTGTACCCCTCCTCCCCCTCCCCTTCCTAGCCTCCCCACCCCTTCCCAGCTCTCCTCCTTTCCCTTCAGGGTAGGCAGCGCGTGTGTGACACCTTAGTGTTGCACACGTTCATAGGCCACGGTGACCGCTTCCCATCAGGTGGGCCGTGTGCTTGTCTGCCACCTACGTAGTATAAAAAAAAATTAAAGTAGTACTGTCGTAATTTCCCAGACAAGAATCGTCTATTCGTGCTCCGAAAGGCATGGCTCTACTCCCAACTCAAAAAAAAACAAAATAAATCTAAAAGTATAAAGATTTATTAGTTAGTCCTTCCATATAAGTGGTACCTATAGCTTCTAAAACCAAATGTGTTCTTACATATTTGAGAAAAAGCGAGATTTCAAGCGAATTCTTAAATAAAAAACATTTTAACAAATGCGGACTTTGACCTCAACATCCGTCGGACGACGTTTCATGTTTCTGCATATCATTATCAAATACATACACACATAATTCACAGCTGGTCCTTATAGTGACATTAAGTGTCGGTACTTTGTTGTTTCGGAGTATGATCGTTCTTTCCTAGCCTTCCCAGTCCTCAACTCTTCCCTTCAGGGTAGGCAGCGCGTGTATGACACCCTTAGTGTTGCACACGTTCATAGGCCATGGTGACCGCTTCCCATCAGGTGGGCCGTGTGCTTATCTGCTGCCTAAGTAGTATAAAAAAAATCGTGCAGTCTCGAGTTTGAATCCTGACTATCGACATGAATCCACTCTTAAAAAGCTGGTAGGTTTAACGTAAACACAAAGTACTTCTTAATAAAACATACCATAAACCATTTCACCTGCATTTCACAAGCTTTATTTTTAGGTGCAAGTTCTATTCAATAAAAAGGTACAACTGCAAGTGCAAAATCCGACATAGCACCGTTTAATTTTTTCTTGAAGTATTATTGCTCGTTTTGTCGCCATCAAAGTGCTTTAAAATTACATACATTACATAACATAAACTCACGCCTATATCCCCGAAGGGGTAGGCAGAGGTGCTAGCACCCACATTTCGCCAGTTTATGTTTAGGTCCTAATGTAATAGGTGGCGAGCCTATTGCCATTAACCGGGCACTTATAAACCTGCGATAAATACACACATAACATCGAAAAGTCATTGGTGTGTGCCATGGTGAACCTGGGATCGAACCCGAGACCACGTCTCAGCAGTCCATTACCCAGACCACTAGGCTACCGCGGTGTCATTGAAATATTTAAAAAATTGGCAACATTTTATGCCTCCTACTAGCTGTTTCCGGAAAAGTTTGCCGCAGACTAATGTCTACAACTCATTATTTGGTTATCTATACTAATATTATAAAGAGGAAAGATTTGTACCTATGTTTGTATGTTTGTAATGAATAGGCCGAAACTACTGGACCGATTTCAATAATTCTTTCACTTTTTTTTTTTTTTTTTTTTTTTTTTATTGGTATACTTATAGAAAGCTACACTATCTGGGAGTAATATAGGCTATATATCATCACGCTACTACCAAAGGGAGCGGAGCAGTGAGCATTAATGTCAATAAATCGGGCAGATTTCCATACATCTTTACTAATAGCACGAAAAAATGTTGGAACAAAATCCGAATTCCACGCGGGCGGAGCCGCGGGCAACAGCTAGTATTCTATAGTTTTATTATTCTACCACACTTGTGTAAATACTTAACGGTATTGAGAGAAGATAACCTTGCAAATGTCAATATTATATTACGTGAACCCACGTGTCTTATGAAGGTAACTCGAAGGTTATAGCTAAACTTGTGCATCAGTGAAAGAGAATAATGTTACTCCTTATTCATACTGTGCTGATGGTAAGTGGTTGTTTTGGTTGGTACAGCCAGAGCTCACTTTAGCCCTCCTCCCCCACCCCTTCCTAGCCCCACTCCCCTTCCCTTCAGGATTTCAGGGTAGGCAGCGCGTGTGTGACACCCTTCCATAGGCCACGGTGAGTGCTTCCCATCAGGTGGGTTGTTTGCCTATCTGCCACCTACGTTGTATAAAAAAATAGTATCTTAAGCTGATAGTAATCTGTGTAATACCATGCTCGGGACAGAAATCGAAACACTCTCTCAAAGATTTGCATTTAATTGTAATAATAGACTCAGCAGAGCCTGAGAGAAACTTGAGTGCGGTTGTAGGTAGTTGTAGACGTATAATTAACCAAATTAGTAGACCTCGGCTTTCAAACTAGATGCGTGAAAGGGGGGTTCATTTCCTCATTCTTAATCGTATAGGTACCTATATATAAAGCAAGTTGTTTTAGTTAGAAAATAGACAAATATGGGGTTCGTCAAGAAGGGCATTAGAAGGTTTTTAAAGGGTCGGCAGTGCTAATGACGCCCCTGATGTTGCACACATCCATAGAGGCCACAGTGACCACTCCCCATCAGGTGGGCAGTGTGCTTGTCTGCCACCTGAGTGGTATAAAAAAATCACCTTTCTTCATTAGTCATACACTTTACAGACAAAAACGTAATAAATAGAAGGCTATTATATAACAAAGCCATATATAAAAACGATCTCTATATGAACGTACAATGGCGCCTACACATCGGCAATAACTCCAAAAGCCTTAAAGGTTTCGTATAGAAAGTATACTTGTTTTGGAAGTCGCACAATGGCATCATATTGATCGTTATTGCTAACGATAAGAAAGTTTCACTGTCTTAGCCGATCGTTAAGTAAATGGATACAGTCTCACGATTCAATTGTTTAAGTGATATTTAAATGTTGAATGCTTTGTAGGATGACGATCTTAAATGCAAATTTATAGGATGACGAACCTAATAATAATAATTGTAAAGTTAAAATATCGTGGCTATTGAAGTTTTTATTATATTTACAATGAAAAAAAAAACAGAATTTCGAATGCATTCAAACAGTGTAATGATGAAACCACACTTTGCTATTCGATTTTCGCCTATACTGTATTCGACAAAATTCATATAGACAATTACCCTTTACAATTCGTCATAAATAAGAGCGACTAAGTCGAATATTCGTGCGAATAAAGCAAATATAAACGAATAAGCCCTTTCCACTTCGATACGTGAATAAAGGCAAATAACGAATAGCGAATAACGAAGTTGGGGGCCGCCATAAGACGAATTAGCTTGATGTGTATACTTGCTTGTGTCTGTAAAATTGGAATAAGACTAAAATGTACATGTAAGTGTAAGCTATAATACTTAACTTTACAACCCTTCCTCTTAATTCCATCACCGAACTCCCAGACGTATTGATGACCTGACATGAACTTTGGCACTCACATGTAAGCGTATTTACAACACACAGGTAGGTACCTACTACTATTTAATTGTTCACCCGCCTTCGTGAGATAGAATATCTGTACCTATAAAATATGGTACCTACTAAAATCAATACATGACAGTGTAAAGACCTCTTCAAACTCATGCACCTTACAAAATGCAGTCAAATGAACTCCGGAGCTTCACTTGACCCATTTATTGAACATTGTCCCGATAATCACTCTTATTTAGTAACCAAATAAAGTTGATATCAGCTTGAAAGTTTAAGACGGGTCGGCCAGCAACAGTTAGAAAGCGGTCGTCCTTGTGAGTAAAAGTTATCCAGTGAAAGTGGTCAGTGGAACAAATATATGTTGTACATCGTGTTCGTTATAAGGTCACTAGTGTGGGCGCTGATTAACCGAATTCAAAAAAGAGGAGGTTCTCAATTCGTACGCAATTTTTTTTTGTATGTAGGTATGTTACGCGATAGCGGCGACAATTATGGATGGATTTTGATTTTTTTTTTGTTTGGAAGAGGCTACTTCTGAGGGGACGACCTCATCAATGCTTATTCACGTCCCGTTTAAAGGCTCCGGGACTATAGGGGGAAGGAAACACATGCGCTGGTAAAGAATTCCAAGTCCAAGCTCATACGCACGCAATAACAAAAAAAAAAAAAATTTTTTGTTTATCTGCAGTCTAAAACCCATAATACAAGCTTACTTTGATCTAGTAGCGCTGTAGCAGCAGTTTAGTTCCGATTGCATGTAATGCTTGTGCTTTGGAGCCCGAGATTTTGGTAGATCCCTACATATCCTTAGTTGCTTATTTACTACCTTAGTAATATAAACAATTTATGAAACAATTTACACTTTTTTATTCTAATAGTTATGTACCACAAGATCACAACCATGAAATACGTGGCAGTTATTTAGCAAGATGTCTGAAAAAAAATTGAGGTACGAAACAATGGAGATGTTTACTGTGTTTGAGGAAGACTCCAGTTTCCGGCGCGTGCGCAAAAGGTAGCGCACGTAAATCGTTCCGTATTTTTTACCATCATAATGTATTGTAATTACATCAACATTTTATTTTAGACTAACTCCTGCCCGCGGTTTCGTTTGTCTCAAATTTGACAGCTCCATCTGATAAAAGATTTCTCAACTTAATGTTGTTAGAATAACATGAGACGGTAATTCGATTAGAACACAAAGCGTCAGTACTTTAGAGGTTAAGAAGTCGGCCGTACGATCGAGAGGTACTGGGTTCGAACCCTGGTCTTTATAGTATCTATATTAATGAACACCACCCACCACTAATACTAGCGGTACTACCTTTAATTTACTTTCAAAGGTTAGCGGGAGTACCTACCCCAAATTAAAGTTACTATGGATCTTTTCGAAAGAAAAAAAATAGTAACCTACCTAACCCATAATAAGTTTACTTAAATCTTGTTATGTCCAATCTGTATGCCAAATTTAATCGAAACCCGTTCAGATGTTTTCAAGATCTTGAGTAACAGACATAATAACAAACTTCGAATTTTTATACACATTCATAATGTTAGAAGGAAGCCCTTTGTGTAAAGAAGGAAGATGTTTTTGCTGGCTGTACAATTGATTTAGAAGATAAAGTTTTATTAGTGTAATGAAGATTGTTACAAGTTAATTTTCCTTATCTACTGTCAGTACTTAGTGGTAGTTGATTGTACTTTAGGTAATAAAACGATAATTAATTTTAACTAACTGAGATTACTTGGTTGTTAACTGATTTGCTTGACGGATTTCATACTTAAGCACCTTCACGATTACTTATACGCTTTTTAACAAACTCCCAAGCGAAATTAGAGATTTACGTAAATTTAAAAATGTTGTTAAAAGAAAACTCTCCCAAAAAGCGTACTATAAAATTCAAGATTATTTGGATGATAAAGAAGCTTGAAGGAGCCGGGTCCCGGGTCGCTAGTATATTATAAATGTTATAGGTACGAGTTGTTTATTGATACAACGCACAAGCGATATTGCAGGCGTAGCTACTGTTTCCTACCTTACTAAACTTATACATATAGGTACCGAAAGAAAGTTTCAAACGCAGATTTCTTGCATTTTTTTTAAATATTTTTTTAAAACTAATTTTATGAAATGTTTCACTTTTACATCATAATTTTATCCTACAAGGTTACCAATATTTCATAACACGTAACATATATATACATATAATAGATACATGTTCATTGATAAAGTTGTAATTTGTATGATTTAAGCGCATAAAAATAAGTAGGTATACATAAAATACTGACGGCCTCTGTGGCGTAGCGGTAGTGCATGCGACTGCTACGCAGGGGGCGCGGGTTCGATTCCCGCTCAGTGCAAATATTTGTATGCATGAATATGTCTATTTGCATTGGTCTGGGTGTTTCTATGTATAATAAGTATGTATTTACAAAAAAAAGTATATAAGTATGTTTATCAGCATTCTAGAACCCATAACACAAGCTAGGTAAACTATGCTTACTTTGGGTCTAGAGGGCGCTGTTTAGAATGTCGTAGAATATTTATTTATTTATTATTATTATAAAATCAGACATCCTCGTACAAAAACCTTGTAATATGATCAAAACATATCATACTTCCAATAGGAAATGCGCCAAGATATCTTATCAAATATGTATGACTGCCAACGACTACCGAATTTTGTGAACGACATTAATTAATTTAAGAATGACCTGGAAATGAGATGAGGGTCAATAGTAAAACATAATGTTTGTTACTTACAATTCGTACAAAATAAATTTATACAGAAGGTCAAGTTAGATTAACGCGCAGAAATACACACATTGACACATAATTTACTTACCAGAATTTCAGCACGGTTCGGACTGCACTAATTTAGAATGCATCCCACAATTTTTTTTATATTGGACTGATGGTAAGCTAAAGGTAAAATTCGCATAATCGGGGGGTCACCACTACATAAACCGATAGTGCTACAATCAGTTTACCATACTACCAGACGGCATACTACCAGAAGCAGAGCCAAGAAAGTGGTATAAAGGAGGTAGGACGCGACGGAATCTCCCGTCCAAAATGAGCAGTCCGACTGGGGTAGTAGGTACCTCCATCCTACACAGAAGACCGTTATGTTAGTGTGGGCCGTGCTTGTCTGCCACCAACGTAGTATAAAAAGAAAACGTGGTCCACGCGCACCTTTATGCGAATGTAGGAAAGTAGGGTAGGGCGTAGGTTAGGTTAGGTTAGGTTAGGTTAGGTTAGGTTAGGTTAGGTTAGGTTAGGTTAGTAATTTCCTTCATAGATTACCCGAGTTCTCGGCAATAGATCCCCAGTCAAGGAACGCCGTGTAAGTTTAGTGGGTTAGATACTAACATAACCTTCTTACCGTGAGGGTTCCCACAGGAACACATAAAGAAGCACAGTTCAATCTCCTCACCAGTTGCAAGTTCCCACGCTGTGAAGTTAAACACTTGCGTGTGAATGTAAGTGCGCTTTTTCGCTTGCTGTATAAAGTAAGCCTTCTGTGCAAATTATTTATTGTGACACTTCTATGGATTTCTTAATTATATCCTACAGAATTGTTAAATATAATTTGACGGCCTCTGTGGCGTAGCGGTAGTGCATGCGACTGCTACGCAGGAGGCGCGGGTTCGATTCCCGCTCAGTGCAAATATTTGTATGCATGAATATGTCTATTTGCATTGGTCTGGGTGTTTCTATGTATAATAAGTATTTATTTACAAAAAAAAAGTATATAAGTATGTTTATCAGCATTCTAGAACCCATAAAACAAAAGCTGGTTAAACTAAGCTTACTTTGGGTCTAGGGAGCGATGTGTAGAATGTTGTAGAATATTTATTATTATTTATTTATTAATCAATTTTATATTTTAAAACAGTTCTGTATTGTCTAATCTTATCTCTATTACATATAATATTGTATAAGTTTCATAGGTTATTTAACAGGTAAAGAACAAAAAGTGGTGTATAATACAGTACAAACATTGCCTCTCCTGAGATGACCTATAATTGTTTAGCCAATTAATAAACGTGTTTTAGAATATAGCTTCGTCTAAAAGGTTTTAGATATTTCTATGATCGAAAATCCTCATTTATACTGCGGTATAAATGTTCATGGATACTAAGAACTCCCAAATTGGCAACCATTAACTGCAAATGATAAACACGTATCCTGGAAGGAAACTCAAATTACTACAACTGATGTTTTGGTAAAGGCGATAGATATCCGTACAATAAAAATTGAAACAAATGTTAAAATAAAACAAAACATGTTGTGTTTTAATGTTTCCGTAACAAAGTTGTTTTTTATCCGGCATTGTTTGTAACAAAAACAGCGGATATTGACTCACTCATTCATTACTCTCATTACAAACGCACCTACATCCTTTGCATTCGTTCAATAAACCTGTCTCGGTTATTTCCCACGGCTGTGCTGTTAAGAAGATAGGATGTGAAAGTGATACAATAATCTATTATCACACATCTTTGAAAGGTTAAACAGGAGAATGTGCCGTAGTATTGAAGACTATTTAACTTATAGGTCTCAAAAATTGGTGCGGTCGGTTTTGATGCGACTTATGAAGCTAAAATTAAAATAAATAAATATTCTACGACATTCTATACAGCGCTCCCTAGACCCAAAGTAAGCATAGTTTAACTAGCTTGTGTTATGGGTTCTAGAATGCTGATAAACATTCTTATATACTTTTTTTTGTAAATAAATACTTATTATACATAATATAAAGAAGAAAGAAAGATAAACACAGTAAAACACAAGAAAAGCCCAAAATATTAAAACGAAATAAATAAATACATACGAGTACACACATATAATATGCTCACGCCTTTTAATTTCCCGCCGGGTGCTTCTGTCCTTACATACTTCACGCGCTTCCTCTACTGTCATTAAACCTTTCATGCAAGCTCGTCGGTAAATAAATACATAAATAAAAAATTAATAAACAAATATAAAAACAAATGAAAATGAATAAAAATAAAACTGCGAACGTGAATAAGGTCACCATCTTGCATCAATGCTGTACATAACATTATTATTAGCGCTGATTTACAGATTGTTATGTTAAATCTACAATCCAAGGAGTTCATGTTTTAAAAACTTTGTAAAAACTTCGATATAATCATGAAACATGTTTTAGATAAACAAAGATTGTAAATACACATTACAGGTAAAATGTTTTCAAATAAAAATATGCATAAAGGTTTTCGGGTTAATAGTACCTACTAAGATAGCTAAGGCGCTGCGCAAACATAGACACTTTTGTTTCTTGTGTCAGATACAAGCTACCGATGAATATTTGAATTCTATAGAACAAGTATGAAATCATTCAACTCCCTACGCATACGTGAGTCCAGCTGCTTCCACTGAACACTATATTCAGGACGATCAAAAATTGTTCGGTGTCGGTAACTGGAAACTAAAAGTCGTCAGTTGAAGACACAAGCAACATTCACAAACGTCCATCATGAGACTACAGAAAACAAGCAGATACAGCAACTACAGCTACAGTTTCTTGTGGTGTGCCGTGTCGATGACAGGGAACCGGCAACTGTGTCCGGTTGTCGATACGGGAGACAGCAACTACGGTTTTCTGTGGCGGTGTACTGTGTCGGTAACAAAAGTGTCTACGTTTGCGCAGCGCCTAAATACACAGTGAGAATTAATTTTACATAACTATCCAAATGATTCAAATTATTCGTTCCATATTTAAAGATTCAAGATGCGACCTCAAAAGATTATTCACAATACCTACTATTATTACGTCAACAATTTTAATTAACAAGAATATTAAATACACTAGATAAAACGCCTACATACACGGTTTTATGTTAATAAACTATGAGCTTACGACCGCCATGTGTTGTAATACCATTTTTATCTTATTAACTCAGAAACGATCTCAAAGATGTGCACAGCAGCTAAAGTTTCATCGCAATCGGATGAATGGAATAGGCACACTAAACTGATAAAAATCAAAGAAATCTTATGACACTATGTTCGTACATGCTGACCTGCGAAATCGCTTAAACATTACATTGTGATTTTGGAAATATGTACCGGTTTACTTTTATTTTATTTTAGTTTAGTACCTAGTCAATTCTTTTCTATTTTACGAAATTTTACACAGCGCTTTCAGACCTAAAGATAGCATAGGTTAACTAGCTTGTGTTATATGATCTAGAATGAAGATAAACATACTATATTTATATTTGTTTTTTTAAATACATGAAGGTATATAAACACTTAGACCAATGCAAATAGACATATTCATGCACTGCAATGGTATTTACCAGTTCACGTCTCAAAGGTTCAATAACGGTTATGATTTATGATCTAATTCCAACAAATCGGCAAACACTAGTAACTATATTCAAATTCGCGTACTATGCAAGTCACTAGGTATTTCACCACAATATTATGATCTAACTTCCGATCGTGATATAACCTCTTAATCGTTTAGGTTATTGTCATTATTATATAATTAATTTATTATAATAATCTGAATAATTATGGCATTTGATTGATTGATTATGTTTTAAAAACTTTTTATTATCGATCAATCATATTCATCAATAAACCTACTTTTCTATCATCTGTTAATTTTATTGCGCTGTCGCAATTAAGGAAGTAAAGACAGATTTCGATTAGTTTGTTTCTGGGTGACTGTTATTTGCGGCCTCGGTGATAAGTCAATATGCCACGATAAATAAACATCGTATAGATACAGTCAACACCAAAAATCGCTTGGCACTAAATACTTAGAAACCTTTTTACACTAAAATATAAATGTATATTAATTTAATAATCTTCAAAGGAAATAGTTTTTCAAACTAGCTGCGTAGGCTTTGTCCCAATGCAAATATAGCGTAGATTTCCAGATTTTTTTTTTCGTACAAGCCGTGTCCTGAGAATAATGTGAAATTGCCCCTGGTGTTACACACGTCTATTGACCACGGTGACGGCCACCCACCAGGTGGACCGTGTAGGTACTTGTCTGCCACTTAAGTAAAAATTTTTTTTTTACTGCAGGCGGGAGCCTGCAGTTAAAAAAAATAGCGAACATAAAAACATAATTATTTAATTTGGCACGATCGTTCAGAATGTATGCTATACATTTCGGTTATTCATTTTTATTTGTATAAGTTTTGTTACTTATTTTATGAAAGGTTCATGAGATAAGATGATTAGTGAAATATAATTATTAAGTTACTTTTTTCTTTGACTGTACTAGCTAAAACACATAGGTATAAGTGACATCTTCCGTTATTGAGGTGCTAATTTAGAACCGCTCGGTTTCTGATTTGTTTACTAAACCAATAAACATGAAGGACATACAGTCGTCTTCAGTAGTTTAATAACGATCATTTTATTAAAACAAATCTATGATTTTTTTTTATTCAGCCGAGGGGCTGAATAAAAAAAAATAAATTGACTTAACCCCGCTAGATAGTAAGAAGCTAGGGTAAAGTCCAGAGGGTACGGGCCGCCATTCTAGACACCATTCGTCTCAAAACGGCGGTCCCTACCTTGACGACCTAGATAGATGCCTTTTCACGCCCCGCTTAAAGAACCCGGGATTGTAGGAAGAAGGAAACACGTGTGCAGGAATTGCATTCCAGTTTTTAATTGTGCGACACAGAAAGGAAGCACCGAACCGCTTGGTTCGAGACCGTATGGTCTCGACTGTGTGCGGGTGGCACCGCAGCCCTGCACGTGTTGTTCTGGATCGGAAGAGAGACGGTGGGATTAGTTGGAATGAGTTGAAGTTACGTATATTTAATTTTATAATCTTCGAAGCAAATTTTAAAATTTTCAAAAATTGACCAATTACGTAACTGTTGTATGACATAATTAGTTATAATTTTATGTGAGAGTTAGCTGATCTTTAAGGGCACTTCCTATTGGTTTTAATATTATTTGGATTATATAATAAGAACATTTGTTACAGTAACCTATTGAACTACTATCCCTCCCTGCGCTACTTCAACCTTTGAAGTCGAAGATATTAAGCTTATTATTTCATCTTTTATAGCTGTATCAATTGACTTAGTAATAGAAAGTTGTACGGCATAAATCGTTTATACATACTTCTTTTAATTCACATCTTTTCAACCATAGGGTAGGCTGAGTCAATCATCCGCTATTTCCTTTTTTTCCTTGTCATACATACGCTACGAATTTCCTTTACCGTCATAAGCCTCAAATAAGCATTAAATACTTTCCAATGTCATAAAATTTACGGAAAAAAAAGGTAAGTAGTCATCATCATCCTAAAGTTATCTATTCTAAAGGTATCCTGGTCGTATCCGAGGCTCTCACCTGGAAGTCCGGGGTTCGATTGCCGACTTTTACTTTTCCACTTCGCACGGTTGAGTACTAGGTTAGTAGCAGTTATACTATACTGCTACTAACCTAATAATTTGTACAGTTATCAATTTTTTTTCCTATTGTTCCTAGTTTTGAATTTCACCATTCCTTCTCCATCACCAATCATTCCATTTATAACATAGCCAACAATTTGTACCTCTTGTGAGAGTTACATTTTAATGGATTGGAATTAACTAAAACATCAATTATTTCAACTCTCACACTTTCTACAACATAATAGAATGTCATATTTAAAACTAGAGTTATCATAATCTATACAACTTATATAATTTATAAGAACAATACCTTCAATAATTTTCTATGCGCAGTTTCTGTAAACCTAACCTAAGCTAGTAATTGTCTACACTACAGATATAATAACAGGTATAGAAGTGCCATACGTATTAAGAGCGCGAGGCGCCCTTGCATCTAAACTGACGTTAGTTTAATTTCAAGTCTAATTTAAACATCAATATTTAACGGGAGACACTAGATCCCGTATAAGTTACCGCATATGCCGAGATTCGTCTTCATGAGCGAACCAAAGTTACTGACATAGCTCGCAGAATAAGCAATCTGAAGTGGCAATGGGCTAGTCACATCTGTAGATGGACCGATGGCCGTTGGAGCAAACGAATCCTAGAGTGGAGACCGCAAGTCAGCAAGCGGAAGATGGGATGTTCTCCAGCCAGATGGACTGACAATCTGAAAAAGGTAGCTGGGATGGACTGGATGCCGAAGTCGGAGAATCAGGTGGTATGGCACACATTGGGAGAGGCCTATGTCCAGCAGTGGACGTCGATGGGTCGGTCAATCAGGTATCAAATGGAGTTTAAGTATGCGTTTTGTTGCAGTTGCAAGAATATGGCGACATCATATCTATAAAACGCTAGCGATAACACTTCTATTCTCTTATTAGTACTATGGTCTACACCAATATCAACAGTGTATTCGCATACAATTACACAACCTCAATATTCTTGTGGTATTATCGAGACCGATCCCCTTTGACCCGTGATGAGCCTATGATAGGTAGGTACTCGGGGAACCTATTAAATTTCTATAGGTTGCATCATTTATGCTCGGTAGGTTCATAGTTATTGTTTCTGTAACTACTGTAGGGCGAGCACGAGATTATACTCAAATACCTAGTAAGCGTGTATTCGTAACGGGAGATTGGAGACAGTCAATATATTTCGCGATCTGGTCAATAATATTGATGATATCATGTATGTATGTTGTATGACAAACAGGAATCACGATATACATAAGGTAGGACACGACGGTATCTCCCGTCCGAAATGAGCTGTCCGACTGGGGTAGTACCTCCGCCCTACAGAACACCGCGCGGCCATAATAACCATCGTGTTGTGTTCCCGCCGGTAAGTAGGGTAGCCAGAGCTCACTGTACCCCTCCTCCCCCACCTTAGGCTCCCCGCCCCTTCCCAGCCCTCCTCCCTTCCCTTCCCTTCAGGGTAGGCTGCGCGTGTGTGACAACCGTGTTGCATACGTTCATAGGCCACGGTGACCGCTTCCCATCAGGTGGGCCGTGTGCTTGTCTGCCACCTACGTAGTATAAAAAAAATATAAAACATTGTCTGTCTCCAGTCTCTTATTGCTGTTTTGCTTTGTTGTCGTTTCATCCACCCCTACCATAGCTATTGAGACAGGTCCCATCATACCGATATAATTGCAGTTAACATTGGTCTAATCTTCACGAATTTAATGTATCACGACCAGGTCAAGGTCAATGTACCACCGTTATGGTTGTCAACCCCTGAAACTATTCAAATTAATGCGTGAGCTTCGCATTTGATACGATTAGTACAACAGTTTTTTTTTTAATTCTTGATACGCAACTTTTCTTAACTTGTTGAGATCTCGCTTTAGACCATTAAAGAGGTGTAGAAGGCCTTACTAACAACTTAACCGGACAATATATATCCTAGCGTAGGTTTTCCGCTGGTTTGGAAGATCAGACAGCAATCGTACCCGCAAAAGACGGCATAATAATTGAACTGACCCTTCCTGAGACTTTACCTTTAGCTTACCATCAAGCAAGGTGTAGTCCTATTGACGTGAAGGATATATAAAAAAAAACTAAGCGGATCTCGGACTCTATCGCTATATGACGATCTAATATGAAAAAGGGACTTGAAGAACTTCAAAGAAAGTATAATTTCTTTTGAAAGCAGCCAAGCATATTCGATATTCAATGCTCTATTATAAAAGCTAGGTAATTAAGAGAAGGTTTTTAATTCAAAAAGTGTACGTAACCGAGCAATGACGTCACAAAACCATGATTCTGCAAATCTAATTGTAAAAGGTGAATGTAAAATCTCTTAATCTTGACGTTCACAAACATTTCTTTGATTTGAATTCTTGTAATGTCTGAGCGGATTTCCTTATTTTTTTAATATATTTATAAAGTACCTACTTTCACATCTATTACTATCGTAAAATTATAAATCAGTTGGATCTGTATATTGGAAATATTAAAAAAGTAATACTTGGATTATGTTTTTCTTTTTATATAGGTACCGGTCACATCAATATGACTTCACCACGCCTGATAATAAAAATAAATAAAAATAAAAATCATTTATTGACACAGATAAAAGGTGACATAAATAATATTAACCCTGCCTCCTAAACTAGGGGAACCCTGTGACTTAGGAGTCAGTGTTCTGCTGTTACATCGTACACAGATGATCCTTTACTATGCTATTATATTAACTTTAGATATTAAGGTATGTATGTAAAGTAAGTAATGTATGTATGTAAGTGTAAAATCGTTAGTGTATAAGTGTGTGTAAGTGAGTGTGAGTGTGGGTAAGTGAGTGTATGTGTTAGTGTGCTTGTCAGATTATGAGGTGCTTGAGAGTGGGTGTGAATTATTTTGTTAGCATACGTACGGTAAAACATATTATAGATGTACAGGGGTGTTGATGTGATACAGTATATATTTGTGTGCATATAACTACATGCCTACAATGTATAGGAAACTAGTTCCTCTGTGCGAGTGTGTAAGTAAGCTCTGAGTGATGGTAAGCTAAAGGTAAAGTCTCAGGAAAGAAGGAAGAGATTAACAATTCTGAACATGATTTTTTTAATTTCTCGCCTGTTGTTCGCGATGGACGCAAAAAATTACCAAACAGATTTTAATGCGGTTTTTCAATTAGTCAGGATTGCAACTAATTTAGTAGAAATGGAGATATGTCGAAAAACGATAACCGATCTCCGCGCGGGCGGAGTCGCGGGCATTTACTAGTAGTTCTTATATATCTAATTTTACTTTTACCAATTTCATATTAAACTTGGTAATAATTGAAAACAACATTTAAATCTTACCCATCAAATCAAATATGGACACAATACAAATGCCAGAGGATGTAAACACAGACTTACAGTTTCATCACAATACAAGGATCAACATAGGTCAATAGAGGGCGGCACTGTCGGTACATCGCTGAATTAATTCGCTACACATCGATTCGGCACACCCCTACGTCACATGTAGGTAGATACACGTTTCTTTATTATTTGCGATTCGAGTAAGTTATGCGTTCGTAATCGATTAAATGAGTCATTCGATTAACCTTGAACGTGAAAGCTGGTATATTGTTTACAATGAATCTACTGGAAACAATACCTAGGTTGAAGAATGATAAATTGTTTCGAATATAACTGAGGTAGGTAGGTAGGTATATTGTTTTCGTATCTAACAACGAAAACAAAATAATGTAATTTGGAGATAGGTATATTCCGACAATAAAATGTTATGATAATAAATACGAGTATGAACGATTTTGAAAACAAAAATATGTTTCTAGAAATTTTTGTCTGTTTATTCGCGATGGACGCTAATACTACTAAACGGATTTTGATGCGGTTTTTGTTTCAAAAGTCTTCGTCAGGCTTAAAATCTCACGCATGTTTGATCACATTCGATTGAGTAGCATCAGAACTACTGAACTACGCGGGCAGAGTCGCAGGCGTATTCTAGTAGTATAAAACTAATGTATAATAAGGAAGTGTAATGATACCCGCAGTTAAAATCATATTTAATAGACACGAGTAGTTAACGAGCCTCATATTCAGTTCACCGATCAATAAATAAAAAGTGTGCAATATATCAATACAACAAAGGGGCTCAATTCCAAACGATTTGCCACTTAGACTGATGGATGACCACTAATTTATGGTTAGCCTTCATATCTATTTCATACTAATGACAAAACTGAACCTACCAGTGCTATTTGAAAGTGTAAATTTCACCAAGAACCAAGCGGTTCGGTGCCTCTTTTATTTGCTGCACCATAAAGACTTGGAATTCTTTACCAGCGCATGTATTTCCTTCCTCCTAATAGTCCCGGGACCTTTAAGCGGGGCGTGAAAAGCATTAGATGAGGCCGTCAGCTGAAGGCCACCATTATAGCACTATCGGTGTTTGTAATAGTGACTCCCATTCCAGAGACTCTACCTTTAGCTTACCATCAGGCAAGGTGAAGTCATATTGACGTGACCGACATAAAAAAAAAGAAATATTGATAGTAGCGATGCCATTATGTGTACAATTTGCGAAATTTTAAAAACTTGTAAAAATGCTTATCGAATCTTTAATCGCCAGTCTACGTAAGAGGTCAACGTACATCAAGAACCGTCTCGATCAGTCAACCAAAGACTACAGTAGCAAGTTTTCCCTCAGTTGCAAAACTGTTAACAACAATTATAATAAACTACAATAGCATTCGACTTCGTGTATTGTCTTTAATTATCGTGACATACGGATCTGAAGCAACTCATGATTTGCGTTCCTAGATAAGCATAGTACGAGTAGATAGGTAAATAGTTGCATCATTAAAATGAATAACAGTTTAGTTTCAAAGTTTGAACTTTTAGTCTATCCATAACAATTTCTTGATAAAAACATACAATAGAAACAAAAGCAAAAAAAAAAGAAAAGAAAAAACATAAAAAAGCAGAAATGAGAAAAGATAACAATCAATGATGATAGCTTCTTCAGGAAGGAGACTTAGTTCAAATCTTATCACTAAGCGTGTGTACGTTCATAGGCCACGGTGACAAAATCTAAGCTTCCCATCAGGTGGGCCGTGTTAAAGCTTCCCATCAGGTGGGCCGTGTGCTTGTCTGCCACCTAAGTAGTATAAAAAAAAGTATTAAAAAAATCTGCTCGATTGGCAACTTTGGCTGTTACTGAGATGTGACCCTATCCTCATCATAAGAAACTTTGATGACCCTACTTACCAGAAGTAGCGAGAGTATATAGATACGGTAGTCGATTAGGTGGACGGTGTGCTTTTCATGTTAATATTACCTGAAAATAAAAAAAAATAGTTAGAAATGATGCCAATGAAGTGTGTACAGAATTTAACAGATAATGATGATAAGATTTGTGAGAAGTAAAAATACGTATAATGTAGGTACCTACAATTTTTTTTCGGCACCCTCTCAATCTCTATGATTAAAAATTTAACTATATTTTATCCTCATGATAACAATAGGTTTATTTTATCTACAGATAATTCTCTTTGGAACTTTTATGTCAATGTCAATACCTATTAAGTCACTTGAATGTCCAACGCATAGACAGACGGTCCAACGTAAGCCCAACGAGAACTCAACTAAAAGTTTAAGTTGAAATCTCAGTTGAAATAGAATTCATGGATCAATTATATCGAAAAATAAAGTTAAAAATTAACTTCCTTTCAAACATAAATCCTGCGTACCTAATTCTGTATTTATCTAAGTCCATCTACTTATTTCAAATGATATTCATATACCCGAAACTCATCGTTACATTAAAATTAAGTATAATCAAACAGTGTATCTATATCTGCTTAACCAGCTTATGTCTCATAAATGTTTGTGGAAACTTAATTATGACTATCAATGCAAGAATAAATATGCGTAGCACCGGAGACAGGTACTGTAAAAACTGCAAAATATCACGACCAAAGGATAGCTGGCATTGTGAACGATGCAATGAATGTATTCCAAGGAGAGATCATCATTGTAATGTATTCAAACGCTGCATTGGAGAGCACAATAAGCGATATTTCATCCTATACCTAGCTTATATTGCTATGTTCATGTTGTATGTAACATACTACAATTACTTGTGGATTACACCTAAATTTAAGAATAACGGTGGTCTGATGATCGCTATTAGCCGTTTTCTGCTACCAGTAACATGGTTCCTTCAGCCAAGACCGATAGGGAAACATGATTTGTATTTAATTTATATATGTATGAATGTTGGATCTGGAATCTGGGCAACTATTTTGTTCTGTTACCACCTGAAAAATACTGCTTCTGGTGTAACTGCTTACGAAAATAAGTATAAGCCTGAATTGAGAAATCTTAGGGAGTGGAAGACGAATCTTTTGGATGTTTTTGGGGTAAAATGGTACTGGGCTTTAGTGTGGCCGTTTCGTTTTAATCCATTTTCATTGTTTGCGTATTATAATTAAATGTTATAACTAATTTATTTGTGTTTTTTCGAGAAATACTTATTTACCTGAAGGTCTTACAAGTAACAAAACATAAAGTACCTAACGAAGATTCCTGTAACTTTGTTACTTTTAGGAAGGAATAAACGGTCTTTTTCATGTATAAGAGTAAATATCAATTTTGATGGAGTTTCATCACAGCTTTATCTTATGATGATATAGCATTAACTTACCTAATACCTGATTCCAATAAGGTTCTTACTAGATTAGTAGATAGTTAAATATTTCAGGTATTGCCAATCTCTATACCTATACGCCTGGTTTTCAGCGGTCTATAAACGCTTTCAATACCCAAACTGCCATTGCATCTTTTGATTTTTCTGACTACAGTCAAGTCTGAAACCTATGTAAAGTCTGTGAAATTTCTGAAGGTTTTAATTCTCCTTTTTGGTGATACCAAATCGAAGGAGAAACCGTTGCTTTCCCTACCGTATAATATATAATATCCTCGGTAAAATTTCAAACTATAACCCTAAGCGCACACTTGGCGATAGGCGACAGCGACAGTTCGGCGTCGGGACGCGGCAACGCCGAACTTGAAATGACTCCCCTAGCTCAACAAAATTAAATGAAATTCTCGGCCGCAGTCTGTCATCGCGTCTAGACGCCGCCGAGCTGTTGCTGGCGCCTGTCGCCCAGTGTGCGTACCATGTAACACCACAAAAACTACTTTTAGTGTATTCATCAATTGTAACACTGAATACAAACAAGTTATATTTATAAAAATTCTCATGCTTTCCTATTCTCAAATCTGTCCACAGAGGATTAAAGATAACATCTCTTACATCATCGGTATCATTACCCGCGGGTTAACCATCCATCATCATTATAATCCATGGGAACCGCTTTCCCATGGATTTATATTATAATCTGATAACCATTACGACGTCATTTATTTTCTATTACAGTATTTGCGTTGCATAATGTTGGCTTCAACGTGATTAAACGGTTTAGAGATTGTTCGATTTCTTGTAAGATCTAATGAGAATAATGGAAAAATAAAATGTTGGCAAAGACTTATGGCTTATCTGTAAAATTTAATTTGTTATTGCAGTAATCAAAAAGCTTCAACTTTCCTCTAAAAGGTTATCAAAAGATATACTTCATCGTCTGCCAACATGTTGTCATTCTCCTTCTACATTCCTGTCTGCTGCCATCTTCTCAGTCACTCCCTTCCTCGTATAATCCTCTTTACATAAAAATAATATGTAAAAGATTAAGATTAAGATACCATTAAGATAGAAATTTAATATGTCATGTACAAGATATTATTTTTATTTTGAAACTAAAAGTTTCTAAGTACCTACTACTGTATTTATTTGCATCGTGAAATTTGATTTTCAATTATTGTCAGTCATACTTTTGAGTGTTTGGTTTTTACAATAGAAGAAAATATTGCTCATAAAACTTCTAGTATTTTTATGCTAATCTAAATCTGCAGCATTCTATACCGCAACGTCTACATACCCTACGAAATAATGTTACACAATCATATGAATGATAGCGTTTAAAAACACCCAGTAGAACTAGTCGAATTGCCTCATTTTCGTCGACTTCCTTCCACACGTACGATACAAACATCGTTATATTTAAACAGCTGGTACTTGAAAATGATTGGTCTTAGAAAGCTGGTTCAAGAGGTTAACATATTCGGTAACATTGTTTGATGGCCATAAAATACGTAGCTACATAATTGGTGCCGAGTGAGCTCAATTTTGTACGGAAAGAATAACGAAGGCATGACACAGAAAGCATGGTTTCTCGAACTTCTTTGAGAAGGGCATTAGAAGGTTTTTCAATGTCGGCAGCACCAGTGTACGTCTCTGGTGTAACACACGTCCATAGGCCAGAGTTACCGCTTCCCATCAGTTGAGACGTGTACTGGTCTGCCACCTAAGTGATATATAAAAAAATCTATGGGTATCCTGAATTTCAGGGACGAGATGCAAAAAAAAAACAACCGTCTTTAGAATAGCAAGTCAAATAGGTGCAAACCAAAAAAACGGACAATATTTAATACTAGCTGTTGCCCGCGGCGAAATTTTGTTCCCGCTAGTGACCCATAGGAACCTGTTCCCGGGATAAAAGTAACCTATATGTTATTCCAGACTATAATCTATCTCTTTACCAAATTTCAGCTAGATCTATTCGGCCGTTTTTGCATGAAAGAGTAACAAACATACATCCAGACATACTTTCTAACAAACTTTCGCGTTTATACTATCAGTAGGATATCCAATACCTCCGAAATTATTCTCCAATAATGTGAATTTTAATAACTTCCAAAAAAATAGGTAAACGCTCGTGTACAATACCAAACCCAATTATTATCTAAATAAGGCCAGTAACCATTACACCAACCAAATACCGTTTCGAAAGGAACAAATTGTAGTTATCATCAACGAATAGTTAACAGAGTAGTTCACGTAACTATACTGAAATGGTATACCGTTACGTGATCGGTTGTCGAATTGATATGACTGGTCACACTTAAGTACGCCTCAGCTGTGTATACTTTAAGAACAAAGGAATATAGCGATAGGTTTGATGGTTTAGAAAGCGTATTATTGGACACGCACTCAAATCGTCTTGTGATGACATTAGAATAACAATGGATGAGATAAAAAAGACATACTCGTAGAACTATAGCACCATGACATTCCCGGTGTAGCTGTAAAAACCAAGCTACGAGTATCATTTTCTTGCATTTGTTGACGCCGTCAATGTAGGCCTAAAGACCACAGCCATAATAACAATCGTGTTGTGTTCCCGGCGATAGTTCGATAGCCAGAAACAACCACCTTCCCCCGAACCTAACTCCAACTCACCCTCCAAACTCCCCAACCCCGGGTAGACAGCTTTAGTGTGACACCCCTAGTGCTGCACACGTCCATTTAGGCCACGGTAACCGCTTCTCATTAGGTGCCGTGTGCTTGTCTGCTACCTCAGTGGTATAAAAAAGGAGCATAATTTCAGGTCGTCAGCATCTAGGATGGTGGCATGTATCTTCGGGACTTCACCCTAGCTATCACCATCCACCCCATCCAATTCTCGTATTCGATTAATATTAATAAAAGATCTAAAAGAAATATCAGACCAATTACTAGCTCAAGATGATAGCAATTTGGTGCTAATAATTGGGCGCTAACCTTTATATGATCCAAATATGGTACTAGTATTTCGGCCCTGGCAATTAGACGCGAGCCTTCTACCGCTAGCAACTCAAATCAGAACTAATAATTATTGTATACTAATGTTACTGTTTCCATCCTACAGAATACCGCGGCTATAATAACCATCGTGTTGTGTTCCCGGCGATAAGGAGATTAGCCAGAGCTCCTCCACCCCATCTCCCCAAACCTCCCCCCCCCCCTCGCCCCCTCCATTTTCTAATTCCCTCCCATCCATGGTTGGCGGCTCGTGGCACCCCTGATGTTGCACACGTCCATAGGCCACGGTGACCACTTCCCATCACGGTGGGTCGTATGCTTGTCTGCCACCTCAGTAGTATAAAAAAAAAGTTGCAGCATAGTTTATTTAGATCCTTATTCATATCCTTATAGGTATCAAGCATGCGTGACAAATTATGAATATTATCTAAGTAGTGCCATAAAATTCTGCATAGTTATGCAGGATCATTAGTAGGTACTTATAATTACATCATAGTCAGGTGATGTCCGATCAGGTCAAGACGTCCATGTATTGACTCAAGTAGTAAGTAATTTGTAATATGTATTACAGTAATATGTATTTGCTAATACTAATGATCGTTTTTTATTATAGAATTTCTTTTAAAAGTTTCAGTAGCTGCCTGTGACTTCGTTTCTTCTTTATGAACCTCATCATCATTCCCTGAACCTTTTTCCCCACTCAGTTGGGGTCGGCTTTCCAGTCTAACTGTGATGCGGCTGAACTTCAATATTTTCCGTGGAGCGACTGCCGTCTGACCTCCACAAACAATGGTCATTATGACCAATGGCGATATCGAAGTTCCAAGTTAGACTGGTTGGACTTTTGTGGGCTCCAACTACCCGTAACGACTGCCATAGATGTTAGTATGGCAACCGGGACCGACGGCTTAACGTGCTCTCCGAGGCACGACCAGACCAATGCAACCCATATTCATGCATACAAATATTTGCACTAAGCGGGGATCGAACCGTTCTTTACAAATTATAATCTGTTACATACCGCGCCTTGTTTAGAGCAACATAATAACTAACCTTTCGTTATTTTCCTATTAAATTCCATATTTCACAAGCTAGCCCTCGGATCAACACGTAGATCGGCCATTTTAGCTCGGATGGACAAGTTGGGCAATCTTAGCATTTGCTTCTAACATCATAAGGCTACATTACATCTCTAGCATTCATTTAATGGACTTTTGCCAAAATAGTAATAGTGATTGCATTCTGACGTAAAACGTACCTTCACAAATGATTAAACGTCTTATCTTTTTAACCGACTTCAAAAAAAGGAGTAGGTTCTCAATTCGTACGCTATTTTTTTTGTATGTAGGTATGTTATGCGATAGCGGCGCCAATATATGGATGGAATTTTTTTAAGGTGGTCCCATATCCAGGGTATCAGGATCTGATGCTGGGATCTTAGGAAAATCGAGGGGAAATCATCAAATTATACGGCAAAAATTCTGTTTTTGATGCCTTTATACATAATAAACCTCATAAATAGGTACTTTTATATTTCTGTACCTACACAAAAAGTAAAAAATATTAGTTTGTGAAGTCGGTTTTTTAAACGTAGTTATAATTATACGGGAAAATATGGCTTATTTATAAATTGATGTTAAGTGGTGATATGGTCGCCAATGGAGTGGAAAACATTTTAGCAATTTGAGGATTTGTACATTCAAAGCTCAAGGACCACTAAATTGACGTCTTAGTTTGTACTTGTGTAAACTATTATATCGGTCGTGCAACTTTGAATCATTAACCTACTTAAGGTCAAAGAGTTGCCACTTGTTAGATCAGCTCCTAGGATTTATCTAGTTAGCCAAAACATCTCTATGTAGAAGAAAATTATGCAATACAGTAAGTGTGCTGTTGATAGAAGCAGGTCCTACTTCCCCGGTTGAGCTATGTTATGTCAATAATAATGGCAAAATGATCAAAACAAAATTAAAACGTATATACGGTAAGGAATCCATCAAACTTAAATAAAAATAACTTTAATCTTGCTATTTCAATAAAACTATTAGATTTCTTTGTACAGTCACAGTAAATATTTCAATAGTTAAACCTCTCCAAGTTGGTAGCAAAAAGCGGTCTGTTCGGGCTGTTAAACATAATAACCGTCACGCCACAGCGCACTGAAATTATGAAATTGTTGACCATGGCCATCCATAGCATCATCTACATAACATAATGCAGAAGTTTTATTGATTCTTTATAACATAATTTATTATTAAAAAATTCATGTCGTAACATGACTATCTACACCTCATGAATACGTATTGACATTTCTATTACCATCATTTATCAATACTACAAGTGTATCATCAATTTAAACCACGGATTTGACATTTCTATACCATGATTTGCAGCAATTTGTGATTCTATTCCAATGTAATACAGTCTATTGTTGATAGAAAATAACAATAAAGAAAATGAATATCACTCTTTCGCACTATCCATCATAGGATAAAATCCTAATCGAGGCTTAATGGACTCCTGTGATAAATGTCGTAAGATAAAAGAGAATGTTATCGCCGATGATAGATGAACAACAGAACTGTAGGCTATTGGAGTGCTTTATTGTTATAAAACAAGCACAAAACACTTGAGGTATTTCTTAAGGGCAAGTGGATAAGCAATTGTTACACAAGAACAAATACGTTTTCACAAAATGTGGTAATTTCTTATAAACGTACCTATACGGTATTATTAAAATTCACTTTACGAGAAAGATTAGTTTTTAACAATATAGACATCTTTTATTTGTCTATGAAGTATTCTACAGATTTCACTGTTTTAAGATTATCAAACTCATCATCATTTTCACTATCCTCCTGTCAGTTGCCATCTTCTCAGTCATTCCTTCCCTTGGCATATCCTCTTTCATGCATTTTATTCATCTTTTCTTAGACTTATCTTTACACCCAAAGTACTTTACATTCATACTTTGAACTTTTTGCCAACATCACTTTCATCTCTACTCATAACATGTCAACATCCAAGACAGTCGCTTCGCTTCTTAATTTATCATTCACTAGTACAACTTTCAAACCTCCTCTAATGTACTCAAATACTTTCCTTATTCTATCCATTTATATCCATCAACCTATATTATTCAATCTTCATTTCATTTCTTTACGTTATGGTCTATTATGGTACACGTAATCCTTTATATTTGTCCATTATGAAATTCAGTTTCCATTCTATCAACTCACAATTTGACCGTAGATGTTTTACAACCCAATCTGGCTGATGTGTTGTTCTGTAATCAGCATGAAATTAAAACTCATCTGGATATCGAAATACCTTTCACCGATCATGATACACATCTACCAGTCTAACGATCGGTAGTAATATCATCTATTATTACAATATTGGGCAATTTTCTTTAATTTGGCTGGTTAGTACATCGCAGATACTTTGTTCCACAGTTACGATATTATTGTCACTAAAGTAACTTATCGCATCATTGACCTACATAATGATTGACGTGTATATTAAGTTGTGAAAGACTCTTTTGTTGATTTAATTTTAATTGCACGAAGAAGTTTATTTTAAACGGCCTCGAGGGAAATGTTAAAAATACCTTTGACTCTGTTTTCGATTCTTAAGATGTAATGTATTATACAATAATACTGTTATTATTGTTTTTATTCCAAGGTTATTCCCTGTTGCATCCAAAGTTAACCATTTGAAGCCCCGGAGTCTATTCTACTTCTTCTCCACTTAGCTTCACTGATCAACGTCCCGAGAGCTAGACCACTGACTAGGCAATTGGCACACATGTAAGTTTTTACGACATCAACCAAGTATTTCTTGGCGGGAAACGCCACAATTAAACATTTGTAACTTACGTAGCTCTGTAGTGCCGATAACATAGATCAAAACATACATAAATCACAAAAAAGGGCTACCAATAATTCAAATTATCCCCTTCACAAGCAATCTTAGGGAGTAAAAACGTAAAATATTACACTTCGGGTAGATTAGTGTCAGACAGAAGTAAAGGGCTAAAATGCCACGATCGTGCGCGGGCGCCGCCCGCCTCGTTAACAATTTTGTAGCGTAATGCCGGTGTAATGTTTTGTACTTGAGTTTATTGGTGATGTGATGGATTCAGGGACATGAATGTCCGGTATCATGAACCTAGATTTTTTTAAGAACATAAGTAAGTAATTGCAATTGCTAGATAATTATTTAGCTTTAGGCAAGTTGGTAATTTAGCTTTACTGTAAATTCATTGATTATAGAAATGCTACTTAGCATTTCTATAATCAATGAATTTACAGTAAAGACACAATACTTATAAGCAACTTTGCTTATAAGTATTGTGTCTTCCAAATTTCTTGAGGTAGCTTATCATGGCTTCTAATAGAGCGACTATCGTCAGACCTTCAAGCTTGAGAGGAAACCTTAGGCAGACCTTACTACTTTATGTTACTGACAATTTAATTTTTTGTATAACGTCAGTATAACGGAAAACTTACCGTACGTTTGTGTAATACATACCCGTATAATACTGTCATCGTTATTTTTTAATGTTTTAAGTTTAACCGCGGTATGCAACTTGTAAGTTGTAAATTATTATATTCTCTATGGTTAGAGTAAATTAAATCCAACTTCTTTTGACTCTTATACGATTTATGTTGACATGTTGACACCACAAAGCACCTTATGCTGTCACTGTCAATTTCTACTCCGATATACAAAACATGAAATAGAATTTTGTTAGCAATGAAATCAATTTTGGGGCGATTTTTCCGATGGTATCTCCTGGTGCTATATGCATCTCCATGTATTTACGCCTTTCAAATGATAGTCGTTTTACCAGAGGTCAGTGTGATTTTAAATGCTGGTCGTATTCGACAGTGTTTTCATATTTGTTTATCCAGTTTGTGCCTTATAAACGTTTGTGGAAATATTATAATGAACGTGATGTCCAAAATAAGTATATTAGAACTAGATGGCGAAAATAGTACTTATTGTGAGTTCTGTCAAGCTTGGCGGGCTGCGAGCAGTTGGCATTGCAAAACTTGTAACATCTGCGTTTTGAGAAGGGACCATCACTGCAGCTTCTTCAATTGCTGCATTGGCCAATACAACAAACGATATTATATCTTATTCCTTGCACATGTTACGCTATCTATGGCATACGCTTCTTACTACAACTATTTTTGGATGGCTTCTAAATATGATGATGCTTACGGACCGCTGATCACTATTGGCCGTTTTATAAATCCTGTTTTTCGGATCTTGACTATAACAGAAGGTACTGAGAAAGAGTTTTATGTAGCTTACTGGTGTTCCAACATTGTATTCTTTTTGTGGGCTGGTGTAGTTTTTCAACAGCATTTTCGTAATGCCCTAAAAGGAGTTACTTGTCATGAAGACAAGCACTATCCCGAATTGAGGAATTATAGCCAATGGAGGCAAAATTTAATTAACGTGTTTGGAATAAAATGGTACTTTGCCATAGTATGGCCATTTAGTTCTAGTCCTTTGCCACAATATATTGAAATTAGAAAAATACATTAATTCATGCAAAATTTTATACAATAATTGTTTTTACTGTTTAATTGTAATAAAAATAATGCTTGTATTTATTGTTTTAATTTATGTTCAATGAATTGTAATACTCAGTATTTCCGATATTCGATTAGGGTCATTCAAATCGTAGTTCCTCGAAAGAGAAAATCTAGGGTGAAACTGCAGAGAAATCCAATCAATTGTCATTACTACAATACTTGTTATAGAACATATTTGACAGAATACTTTATAATAATTAAATTCCTACTTCTTCTTCATGACAGCAACAGGGACAGTTTTGAAAATGTTTGTAGCTTCACTGTTGGTTCAAGGGTACTTAGCATCATGTCAGCGTGGCTTGCACTTTAATGGTACCATATTAATATAAACAACACATTCAACTACAAACCGTTCAGGAGCACAATTAAGCGTTTGAAGGATTTTAGTGTCGCCCAACATCTATTGCTGCAAAGTCCCGTTATGCAAACTTGTCGTAATCAGTATCGCATCACAAGGATCCGACTTAACCGATTTGATCAAATTACATTGCTTCTTCGATAAGACGTCGGGTAAACGTAACCGTTATGCAACTGGTGATGAAGAACGCCTTGTGGTGCATGATAATGTGTTATTACAGGAAGTGGGCAACACTATGATGAAGTGCTTGGGTGCGTGTTTTGAAAGTGGTAACACATTAGATATACCTATAATAGTAGGGGAGGCCGGCCCGCTAAATTTTCAGTTACTAAAGCGTCATGGGGACCGATTAGATTGTGAAGATTTAGGCCTAAAACGAAAAATAATTTGTTCATTTTGCCATTTTAGTGAGGAGAAGAGCGTGTGCTAATTTTCAAAAATGTTAAAAAAATCATTCACATAAAAATACTCGAGCGCGTCAGACATTCACGGTGTTTACCCGCTTTGTTTTTCTAACAACCGAGAGATATTATTCTGACGAGTATATAGGGGAGGATGGCTGTAGAAAAGGGTAGAAAAAAAAATAAGAAAAAAGTTATTCGAGCGTGTCAGATATTTGAAGGGAATATTTAGAAAACTCAAAAAAGTGTATTATTAAAATATCTGACGATTTGGATGTGGTCAAAAGTTATGGTAGATTTTTGAAAATGTAAAAAAATAAAGTGACCTTGAAATACTCGAGTGCGTCAGATTTTTACACAAACGGTTCAACTTGATGTTCTAGTCGTCCCAAATGATAATCTGACAAATATATGAAGGAATATTCTTAATCTGATAATTTGAAAGAAAAATTTTTTTTTTCCTGAATGGAATAAATTATTACGCATATATGTAGGTGAAATTACACCTACAAATATAAATTAATTTTTTTTAATCTTCATCCTCACTGGATTGATCTTCAAAATTGATTCCTCCTTGGTCAATTTCTTCTTCATTTTCTGTTTCTGTAAAAAGGAAGGGTTATAAACTTTAAAATTTTCTATTTCTTTTGTATTATAGTATTAAAATAAACGTACCTGAATCTACAGTATCTCCTGATATGTCAGGTGTTATCACAATATCGTCGTATGCTGCAGGAAGTTGGCTACCAAGAAGCCAAGTCGGCTCTAATTTTCCATTAACATTTGTCCATCCACAGTTAATTGGTTGCATCTCAGTCACGATTCGAAAATGAGCATTCCTCCACAAGCATGCGATGTATTTAGATCTTAATAAATGTTGCCGTAGCTCTGATTGGCAAGGTGGCAAGTTACAACCGTAAGTAAGTAACTCCAAAACCTGAGCCTCTACCATGAGTTTAGCATATTTTAAGCATACTATAATGTTTCTATAACTGTGATAGTCAACTACAGCCTGCTCTACCATATATTTTTCAGAACTAGAAACGAAACAACTGCCGTGTATTAAACTGAATAAAACCGTATGATAAGTGGTAGTTTACTACAATTTGCTACCATAGGTCCACAAATTTGACATTTAATAACGAGATAAACAACAGAATACTCTAAGTGCTCGTATTGCTCTTGCTACGTCTCACTCGCACTCGCTAGGTTCTCTCGCTCGCTCTTTTTACGTATAGTTTACGAAGAGTTTACGCCATAAACTTTAGACTCAAATGTAATATGGCGTCTTTAAGTTCTCTTAAAACAGCTGTTGTGCGAATGCAATTTATAAGCTCTAAGCCGGCTTAAGACTATGGGATTTATTAAACTAAACATTTTATCGCTTCTCATACATTTAGTGTGTGAACGGTCTCGTACAAAATGTATGACGAGCGATAGAATATTATAATAATATCCTCTAGATGTAACCTAGTCAAAGGCCGGCTTTCACATAAATTACTTTGCTATTTATTTGCTTTATGTTCTGTTTCAATGTGATTGGTGATTAGTGACTAGTGACGATATGAATCCTGTCAATTCTTATCTAATTTATAATATAATCGATAGTAGGTACAATGGGAGCCGCCCATACAAGATTTTATTTGAGAGTGAAATGATGTGTCTATAAATAAAAAAATACAATTTGATACAGCGTGATCACCTGTTTTAGTACGTATATACTAGAATTTCAACCTGAGAATGCCGAGAATAATAGATATTCGGGCTAGAACATTTTGTAGCTAACCTACAAAATGTTCTAGCCCATGTATAGTATGTGTCAATTTCTTTGATGAATGGAATGGTGTAGCTACATAATCTTTTATATAAGTACTAGCTTTTGCCCGCATTGAAGTCGATGTCGAACGACTCTCCACTTCACTCGCCACTCCAAAAATATAGGATAAAAAGTATCCTATGTCAGTCTCCTGGTTCTCAGCTACCTCTCTACCAATTTTCAGACAAATCGGTTCAGCCGTTCTTGAGTTATAAATAGTGTAACTAACACTTTCTTTTCTATATATAGAAATAGATATGTACGTAGTTATATACACATTATTCATCTATATAATTATTCCCGGTTTATACACCCACATTTCGCTACATAATATAAGTATATAATATCCAATAAGTATATTATATGCTTATATCTGTCGGTAAATCAGTTTTTCTTACTTGCCTATTTTGACATCTGTAATGAATTGTAAATTCTAAACTAGTAAACACATCTAACATCAACCGGTAACGGCCATCCCCCGCGCTACCCGCCGTCACGTCTAGTGTTTAGGTTTCAGAGAGAGAGGCATCGAACAATATTCTTAGGTATCATTGTAGTCTAGTACCTAATAAAAGCATTATATATTTTAGGGTGCAAAAATAAACAAAACAAGATTATTTTATAGGAAATTTATTCATCGTCTTCTCTGACAATAATTGCATCTAGGAATTCTGTCGATTTTGTTGACAACTGGCCCATCCCAAGTACCAGACAAGTGTCATCCATCACAATACATGACCATGATATAATATGGGTCATACGGGCGTACCTCTCTTTGTGTGTGTAACCAACATAGGTGGCACACACAATCAGATGCTGCTATCTGGAAATAAAGAATACTATTTTAATTTCATCAACCCCAAGTATTACAATGATGCCTGCATTTTCCCAACATATATACCTATTTACATTTAAATGCATAACACAGAATGGCTTCTCCATGTACTAAATTATTTTTAAAGATTTTCATGGGATGTCACCATATGCATCTTCTTGTCTTTATTTCACAAGAATAATTCTTATTGTTCGGTAATGTATGTACCAAGATGGGGTTATTAACATGAATAATGGCTTAATGGTATTTCATCCAAGTGCTTCCATGCTTAAGAAGGCACGTAAAAGGCAGTCCTGGCTGTCAACAGTCCTTTAGTCAAGATTAAAGCCAATGTAGGTGATCTGTACCACTGTTAATGTTTGGTCAACGACTGCGACTCAGGCTTGGACATCGGCTGGTTGACAATCCCAACATAGAATAAAAACCAAGCCACATTAAGTATATTTCAAAGAGGACCTCGGACTCTAGCACTATTAGCAGAGGACATAACCGAGACAAAAATGCTAAGATGATGACGATGAATTACCATAATATAGTGTTCTTAAAAAATAATATAACCAACCTGTCTTGGTGCTCTTCTGCTTTCATAATATGAATCATAGACTGCTGCAGTTCAGATGGATTGTCCCTCAATATTTTATCACTTTGACGTCGTAACAACCACATAAAAGACACACAGTGGTGTGGCCATGGTGTCTAGGTCCGGCTTGCGGTTCACCACTGTGAGAAGCTGCAAATTAACATTCACTCTGAACATAGCAAGATATGCTTCATATACATAATCTTCATCAGTAATCTGAAAAGCAAAGAATTGTAATGTAAAAACAAATTTAGTTTAGGTTTACACACATAGAATCATTATACTCGTAACTCATACGAATGTCTTTGAGATCACTCAACTAGTTTCTAATGTAAATGTTATCATTGAAATGAAACCACTTCTACGGATTAAATATTTGTTATTATATACAATTATAACCGATGTTTTGGCTGATTGTCAACAACCATGATCGTGGTTGTTTTCGTCTCAATGAGTAACATTCGTGTAAACTTACGATAGTACGATTCTATAATAAAACCCAATAGGTACTTACGATTAGGGAATACATCCAGCTACAAATTAAATTCGTAACTCATGTATCAAGAGTGTACCTTCCAGGGCTAGATCTCAGCGCAGGTGTATTGACACATATATTGCAATATTGATTGATACATAGAATACCTACGGATTGGTCCACCTCCCATTTTAGCAAACAATAAGTTTCTTTCAGAACAACGAGATCCACAGAATAGGGCAAGATCGGAATCCAATATACAAACAGCACAGTCACTCAGGTAACTATCAGAGGCCTTAGGGCTCTCAAGAAACTTAAAAAAAAACATTAATGGTGATTGAAAACACTCCCATACCAAAACACAACAACGCAAATGTCATTTGTGTCATGTCTTGTCTATTTTGATTAGAGAGTTGTCAACTCGTCAATGTTGCCATAGTAAGAAATATTTTATTTACTTTGGACATGGGGCTTTTAATCATGTTCACTTGCTAGTATGTTTTTTATTTACTTGCTTAATATTATGCTCTTAAAAATATATCATTAACTAACAACTTAATTGATTCAGTTTTTACAACTATAAATCTAAAAATAATTACAAAAGCACGATACTTTACCGCACAGTAGTAAATAAGACCATTGTTTTTCTAGGCATTCTTTAACATACGTGAGACGCTGCTGCCTGCGGCGAATCCTGTCGGAAAGGGAGTGGCCCTCTAGAGGGCTGCTCCGAGACTCTCCACGTGTCCTTCTGAATAGCAGAGGGCACAGTGGAGAGCGAGCGGGTTGTCCACGCGCTGACGGTTGGGTGACAGGACGGCCACCTGTCACTCCACCGTCGGCGAAGTTGCGCGATGCTAGGGCTAGGGCACCCCCCCTTTCGCGGGGTCAAGGGGGCCATCTTTAAACCGTAGATGGCCCAGGGTCAGCTAGGGTTCGAGGGATCTACCTGTTAGGTAACCTTATACCTCGGTAATTAAGAACCGAGATGGCGTGCGGTTTTAGTCGGTTCAATCCCGACTCACGATGGTCACCGGGGGTGATATCCATGGGGATTTCCGCACGATAAAAAAGGAGTACTATATTTTTAGAAGTGAAAACAATAAATACTATTTTTTTTAAAAAACAGTGGCAACCCTAAGTGTGATCGATACCGAAGCCTAAAAATGTAGTTTTTAAAATTTTTATCTGTTTGTCTGGATGTATGGATGGCCGGAATAAACTCAAAAAGTATTGCATGGATTCACTTCAAATTCGGCACGAATATTATTAAGCATACCAAAAGTTAAACTATTATACCTTGTCTAATTTAGGATGATAATTTTGACAGTTCACGTCTATGAAGTATCATATTTTTATCAACGAGATGATACCTCAAAAATTATCGTAGCACATAGACAGGTACCGCCCATTTGCCGTAGTGAAGCGACTTGCAAGAAATCAGCACAATTGACTGTAGACAAATGAATCGAATGAATCGAAATTAAATTAATTTATTAAAATGATTAAGTACTTATCTACTACATTTTTTTATAATATAATTAACTAAGTTTAATACAAAACATAAGTACTATACTATAAAACTTCTCTTTGGTCATCCTGAAGTAAGTTACCTAAAATAATAAAAAAATAAATGCTTTTGTATTTTTGTAAGTATCGATTCCATATTCTATGGGAACGATAATCGAAAATCGAATGATTCATTTTCGATTATACTATATGGGGTACCCTACTTGGAGCTGTCAAAATTATCATCCTAAATTAGACAAGGTATAAGTACATATGAGTATAATATGGTACCTACCTATCTAACAAACTTAGGCCGGGCGTATACATCCATACATCCAACTGTTGCATCGACTAAACTATTTCGTCGAGTTGTGTATTATTCATGATTTCTACTCAACTAGATAGTTTAGTTGATGGAATTGCGCATACAATCGATTTGTATCTCCTCAAATCGATCAGTCTTTATTCAGAAATTTTAATATAGATAAAAAAAAGATACTGTATACATCCTGTACTCAGTGATAGATTACCTAGTGGAATATTTCATACGTTACATTCTAAGCTATAAGAGCACTCAGATAATTAAATAATTTCATTCATTGGTCCTTTTATAAAACGCCAAGATACAAGATAGAGATACCAAAAAATCGGTAGAAATTGGCCAAAAATCGGTAATTCGGTATAAATGCACGTCAAGTCCGGGAGATCTATCCAGGTTTTGCCATGCTACTGGCAGTCGGTGACTCCGACCCCGACTCGGGCTTAGTCACGGATCGACTGTTTAGTCGATGGTCAATACAAAGCAATACGAATTGAGCGCTTGATCGATAGTTGTCCAACTAAATCCAAACATAACTACATCCAAACTAAAACCAAATCCAACTAATCGATAGTTGTTAAATCAAAAGTCAGTCGATGAAGCTTTTTGACTTTTTGTCGAACAACTATCGAGTTGACAGTATGCGCCTTTCATTATATATCTTTTAAACATATTATGATACACGATGATACACAAAGACTTGTTCAACTAAAAGTTGTACCTATGTATGCGTTAGCCCTTTTTTGTTCTTCGCTTGAGAGTCTTTGAACTAGTGCGTTTAGTGAACATATTTAAAAAATATTAGTTTGGATCACTTCACTGTTGAATTTATGTCATATTCTTAAGAAATTGTAGTAAATTTTATCACAAATTTGAATGAAATTTATTTCTATACCGTTTTAAATTTATTATGTTGTAAAAATAAATAATAGCTTACCTTTTGATTCATAACTCAATGGAAGATCAAAACGTATTCGAAGGCAAACACAAACTTAGCGAAATAATGTAAGATATTATATTAAAGTCATACAAATATAACTCGTAAGTACACGGAATAAAGTCTTCTTTGGCTTAGCAATTCAGCATAGTACTTCGTTTTGTTGTTACGACCACAGCCGCACTCAGAGACGTTCATTAAATTAGTCCTAAATGGTACTTAACTAACTATCACTAAATTTGTTAATTGGCGGAACATCCCAGAGACATAATTTACGGGTTCATTAGTTGATGATAGGTTTAAGTTTTTGAAGTGCGGGGCAGTGACAAATCACAGTATCGATACGGCATCGATAAACCGTCGGTGTAGCCACACCTAAAAAGCGGTAACAGTAAAAAGTAGAAAAATAATATTAAACATATTAGAAACTTTTATTTATAGTAATATAAATTACAATCCGTTCTTTTACTGTTAGTTTTTACATATTGATGAAGTTAAATACCAATTTTCATATACTGATCATAAAACATCTGGACGCTTTTATTCTATGGCATCACTGATAACTGCCAGTGTCAATAGTCAACGTCAAATTCAAAGAATACGGGGGCTCAAATTATTCGAAATACCTGTGGATATTGTGGATTAATTAACTTTTATCATGGTAAGTACTTATCATGATGATATTATGTACCTAAAGATGATGGACCGAGTGAGAAACAGTGTGATAAGGGAACATTGCGGTATGATTGAAGATGTAGTGACCAAGATAGAGAAAGGGATGCTGAGATGGTTCGGACATGTAGAGAGGATGGATGAAGGAAGATTGACGAAACAGATATATGAGGCGAGGGTGAATGGGCAACCCGGTCTTTACCGGGTTGCCCATTCACCCTCGCCTCATATCGCCGAAGCGAAAGGAGTATGCCAAGATCGTAGCAAGTGGATAGATGTTGTCTCTGCCTACCCCAATGGGAAAAAGGCGTGATTTGTATGTATCTATTTTAACAATGACACACTTTTCCTAATTCTGTTTCCTTTCAGGATGTCCAAACAAAAATACCACGTAAGAGAGTAGCCAATTTCACTGCTGATGAAAAGGCCTTACTGGCTCAATTGGTTAAAAGGAGACCTATTGTAGAGTCCAAAGTAACAGATGGCAAATCAATCGCAAAAAAACATGCAGCATGGGACTTAATAACGCAAGAATTTAATTGCAATGCAAATGTGCATAAGGTACCTATTAATGACTATTGTCACTCATTTATGAAATTCAATGTAGATACAATGTGGTGAATTATTTTATTTTGTTAATATATATCATTCTCTGAACCTTATTCCCAACTCAGTTGAGGTCGGCTTTCCAGTCTAACTGTGATCTGGCCTCCACAAACAATAGTCATTATGTCCAATGGCAATATCGAAGTTCCAAGTTAGACTGGTTGGACTTTTGTGAGCTCCAACTACCCGTAACAACTGCCATAGATGTTTGTATGGCAACCGAGACCAACGGCTTAACGTGCTCTCCGAGGCAATAATAAACCTGCGATAAATACACACATAACTTCGAAAAGCATCGAAAAGTCAATAGTGTGTGCCATGGTGAACCCGGGATCGAACCTGAGACCTCGTCTCAGCAGTCCATTACCCAAACCACTAGGCTACCACGGTTATTTTGTTAATATAATCTTTCATATTATTATCTTACATTACAGCGTGAGGCTACCACTTTAAAAAGGGCATGGGATAATATGAAAGCATTTACACGCAAAGCTCGTGCTACAGAACGAGGGAATTTAATTAGAACTGGAGGTGGACCACATGCACCTCCACCACCACCACAGCAAGGAGCCATAATATGCATGGTTGAAGAGGTGGGTGTCATAATACTTTCCAAGGTTTTATTTCATTCATGCATTATAATTATTATGTTTTTAGAGTTTTCTCTTCTAATCTATAATTTTCATTTCTCAGGCTGCACCTGTCATTATCAGTGAAATAAGAAATACATTTGATAGTGATGGGGTTATTTTAGATTCAATTAATGTTAAAAGTCAAGAAATAGATTCTTTGAAAGAAAATATCAATGAAGAAAGAACCATTGACAACTTTGATATTTAAAGCTAATGATTATTATTATTCAATAATAATATTGTTGATTATTGTTATATGTATAATTAATATTTACACATGAATTCTTTGTCATAGATTTTTTAAACATGGAAGAAAACAAAACAGCAGGAATGCAAAATGAAACCAAAGAAAATTATTTGAATCCTTTAATCACGGATACACCAAAAAACATAGGTATTGTATATATATACAATAATACTTATATACTATAATACAAAATTGTTTGAATGAATATAACTGAAAGCTTTTTATTTCTATTTTAGATTGCTCAACAAAGAAATATTTAGCAGACATTGAGACCAATGAACAAGTGCGTAGACCAACAGATTACATCCGTCGAGAAGCAGTAATGCGAATAAGGCATTTAGAAAATAAGAAGAAAATTGAAATGCAGTTATTTAATTTACAGGTAACTTACAATAAACTCACCCACCTTTGGTTATGGTTTGTTAAAGTTTTAATTTATCCATTATTAATTGCCCAGCTAATTTGTATATTTTTTTACAGTTGGAAATTGAAGAATCAAGAAAGAGAGCAGCATTATTTGAAGAAGAAGAAAAGAGAATATTGCTAGAAAAAGCAAAACTAGAATTTGAAGAATTGAAGAAATCCATTCTCAAATGAATTCCTTTTTATTAAGAAGGAATTTATTCACCAACTTTTAAACTTTCGCGTTCCATGATTGATGATTGTAATAATATGTAAACGGGCATTAACGCGACCATGGTATAGGTATATACATACCTTTGGAATGCCTGACGTTTCGACCAGGTTACACCGGCCGTGGTCACAGGCTGACTGTCTCATACTACACTCACAGGGTTCCCTATTATCTAGCAAACGGCTTGCTGTCTATCCGACCGTGCAGAAAATACCATACCATGATCGCGTTAATTCCCGTTTACATAGGAATTTATTTGGAAATCAAACTTTAATTTCTACATTTAAGGTAAATTAAAATAAATAATATGATTATTTGCAATAAAAGTACATAATACTTGATAAATTGTTTATTTTCAGCCGACTGCACCAGCGAGGGTAATGCGTTTATGTATGTATGTAGTATGTATGTATGTATGTAGTATGTATGTAGTATGTATATAGTATGTATGTAGTATGTATGTATGTATGTATATATGTATGTATGTATGTAGTATGTATGTATGTATGTAGTATGTATGTATGTATGTATGTGTGTATGTATATATGTATGTATGTATGTATGTATGTACGTAACTTATAGAGTGGGGTATCAAAGTAAAGGAAATTAAAAGGAGAATCCAAAAATATAATGGTTATTTGTCGTAACAAAGTATAAAATAAAATAAATTTTTAAAAATGAAAACACCCGACTTCTGTTCATTGTAGAATTCCTACTAAGAAAAAAACCTATCAACTAAACCCTGTCGCACTAAAAAACCATTACTGTTTGAATTTTCCCTATTTTGTGCATCATCAACAACATCTTCCGTGATATGGATGTCATCCAAATTCAACGGCCCCAAGTCATCTACCAACAGTGCTATATTGTGTAGTGTGGCACATGCACATATAACAGCTATAACTGTGTCCACCTTTATGCCCATTCCTACTTGAAGACAAGGAAATCTTCTTTTCCAGATACCAAAACATCTTTCCACAGTGTTCCTTGTCTTAATTTGGCTTTTGTTATAATTTTCTTGGGGTGTTGAGTTTGGTGACAAAAATGGTGTTAAAAGTACATTGCTAACGGCATAACCGCTGTCCCCTAGAATGATTCCTTGTAGTACTCCAGTATTCAGTTTTTGCTTTACAGAGCTACTGTTATAAATAAAGCTATCGTGAGTGCTGCCAGGCCATCGAGCTACCAAATCATAGAACTCCAAATTGGGCCCTGTGACAGCTTGGACATTAATAGAAAAAAACCCCTTTCTGTTTCTAAAAACTTCTGACCTGATTCCCCCAGGGCTTCTTATTTTAATATGTGTGCAATCAATGCACCCAATCACTCCAGGAAAATGAGCTAATTCATAAAATTTTTGCCTGCAACAAAAACTAAATTAAGTATAGGTATGTGTATGTTCATGAAAACTGAATATGTGGTAGGTTTTTGCCATTTGGCTACAGAAACCTAAAAAAGGCTTACTTCACTATGTTGATTTCTCCTGCAGTGCTTGGGAATTTAACAAAATCTTTCATTTTGTTTGCTATTAACGTGGATACTTGGGCAATGATCCTCGAAACTGACTGCTGACAGATGTTCATCACGTCTCCATCCATTTTCTGAAAAATGTACCACATACTTATATTATATTTTTAGGTACGCCGATTATTGTTTTTGTAAGTATCGTCACTTGTATCCCACAAGCAAGGGGGTTCTTGAACTAAAGTCTATACTTATACCTAAAAAATCTGTAGAAGTGGAAATTCTGTATACATTGAAAATATCAAAAAAATAAATGCCATGTCTGTCTGTCTGTCTGTTTATCTAGGTATACCTAGGTACCATGTGTTTAAATAGGTACCTTTAAATAAATGCCCGTCCGAAATGAGCTAAAAAAATGCACTAACCTGAAAACTGCCCGTGGCGAAGTAACGTAGGGTTAAAAGTAACATTACTTCTGGGGCGAAAGGCAATCCTCTTTTTGTTGGTTTTGTTAGCTCTGGTGCTAACATTGGCAATATAATATTTTTTACCGATCCAGGTGTAAACCTATAACGGGAATGAAATTCCTTCACCGAATATTTAGTGAAGGGATCCGAATAATCCCGTAAATATCGCCTGGGTCCCACTTCGCGATATCTTCTGGTGTGGTGCACAAATTCCATAAGGTCCACTAGATCAGACATTTTTGAAATTTTATTTTGAAGCTAATTTACAGTGGTAAATATGCACATATAACCTCAAAAGTAGACGTCAAAATCAATCTTTAAAAGTTAAGTAAGGGTTTTGTATCACTTAACTTTTAAGTGTCAATAGGGGTTTTAATGAATTCTTAACTGACTCTGAGTGGTAAATTTTTCCAAATTTTACTAAGGAACAACTTAAGTATCCGTTAAACGTCTCTGAGTGCGGCTGTTACAGCCGCACTCAGAGACGTTCATTAAATTAGTCCTAAATGGTACTTAACTAACTATCACTAAATTTGTTAATTGGCGGAACATCCCAGAGACATAATTTACGGGTTCATTAGTTGATGATAGGTTTAAGTTTTTGAAGTGCGGGGCAGTGACAAATCACAGTATCGATACGGCATCGATAAACCGTCGGTGTAGCCACACCTAAAAAGCGGTAACAGTAAAAAGTAGAAAAATAATATTAAACATATTAGAAACTTTTATTTATAGTAATATAAATTACAATCCGTTCTTTTACTGTTAGTTTTTACATATTGATGAAGTTAAATACCAATTTTCATATACTGATCATAAAACATCTGGACGCTTTTATTCTATGGCATCACTGATAACTGCCAGTGTCAATAGTCAACGTCAAATTCAAAGAATACGGGGGCTCAAATTATTCGAAATACCTGTGGATATTGTGGATTAATTAACTTTTATCATGGTAAGTACTTATCATGATGATATTATGTACCTAAAGATGATGGACCGAGTGAGAAACAGTGTGATAAGGGAACATTGCGGTATGATTGAAGATGTAGTGACCAAGATAGAGAAAGGGATGCTGAGATGGTTCGGACATGTAGAGAGGATGGATGAAGGAAGATTGACGAAACAGATATATGAGGCGAGGGTGAATGGGCAACCCGGTCTTTACCGGGTTGCCCATTCACCCTCGCCTCATATCGCCGAAGCGAAAGGAGTATGCCAAGATCGTAGCAAGTGGATAGATGTTGTCTCTGCCTACCCCAATGGGAAAAAGGCGTGATTTGTATGTATCTATTTTAACAATGACACACTTTTCCTAATTCTGTTTCCTTTCAGGATGTCCAAACAAAAATACCACGTAAGAGAGTAGCCAATTTCACTGCTGATGAAAAGGCCTTACTGGCTCAATTGGTTAAAAGGAGACCTATTGTAGAGTCCAAAGTAACAGATGGCAAATCAATCGCAAAAAAACATGCAGCATGGGACTTAATAACGCAAGAATTTAATTGCAATGCAAATGTGCATAAGGTACCTATTAATGACTATTGTCACTCATTTATGAAATTCAATGTAGATACAATGTGGTGAATTATTTTATTTTGTTAATATATATCATTCTCTGAACCTTATTCCCAACTCAGTTGAGGTCGGCTTTCCAGTCTAACTGTGATCTGGCCTCCACAAACAATAGTCATTATGTCCAATGGCAATATCGAAGTTCCAAGTTAGACTGGTTGGACTTTTGTGAGCTCCAACTACCCGTAACAACTGCCATAGATGTTTGTATGGCAACCGAGACCAACGGCTTAACGTGCTCTCCGAGGCAATAATAAACCTGCGATAAATACACACATAACTTCGAAAAGCATCGAAAAGTCAATAGTGTGTGCCATGGTGAACCCGGGATCGAACCTGAGACCTCGTCTCAGCAGTCCATTACCCAAACCACTAGGCTACCACGGTTATTTTGTTAATATAATCTTTCATATTATTATCTTACATTACAGCGTGAGGCTACCACTTTAAAAAGGGCATGGGATAATATGAAAGCATTTACACGCAAAGCTCGTGCTACAGAACGAGGGAATTTAATTAGAACTGGAGGTGGACCACATGCACCTCCACCACCACCACAGCAAGGAGCCATAATATGCATGGTTGAAGAGGTGGGTGTCATAATACTTTCCAAGGTTTTATTTCATTCATGCATTATAATTATTATGTTTTTAGAGTTTTCTCTTCTAATCTATAATTTTCATTTCTCAGGCTGCACCTGTCATTATCAGTGAAATAAGAAATACATTTGATAGTGATGGGGTTATTTTAGATTCAATTAATGTTAAAAGTCAAGAAATAGATTCTTTGAAAGAAAATATCAATGAAGAAAGAACCATTGACAACTTTGATATTTAAAGCTAATGATTATTATTATTCAATAATAATATTGTTGATTATTGTTATATGTATAATTAATATTTACACATGAATTCTTTGTCATAGATTTTTTAAACATGGAAGAAAACAAAACAGCAGGAATGCAAAATGAAACCAAAGAAAATTATTTGAATCCTTTAATCACGGATACACCAAAAAACATAGGTATTGTATATATATACAATAATACTTATATACTATAATACAAAATTGTTTGAATGAATATAACTGAAAGCTTTTTATTTCTATTTTAGATTGCTCAACAAAGAAATATTTAGCAGACATTGAGACCAATGAACAAGTGCGTAGACCAACAGATTACATCCGTCGAGAAGCAGTAATGCGAATAAGGCATTTAGAAAATAAGAAGAAAATTGAAATGCAGTTATTTAATTTACAGGTAACTTACAATAAACTCACCCACCTTTGGTTATGGTTTGTTAAAGTTTTAATTTATCCATTATTAATTGCCCAGCTAATTTGTATATTTTTTTACAGTTGGAAATTGAAGAATCAAGAAAGAGAGCAGCATTATTTGAAGAAGAAGAAAAGAGAATATTGCTAGAAAAAGCAAAACTAGAATTTGAAGAATTGAAGAAATCCATTCTCAAATGAATTCCTTTTTATTAAGAAGGAATTTATTCACCAACTTTTAAACTTTCGCGTTCCATGATTGATGATTGTAATAATATGTAAACGGGCATTAACGCGACCATGGTATAGGTATATACATACCTTTGGAATGCCTGACGTTTCGACCAGGTTACACCGGCCGTGGTCACAGGCTGACTGTCTCATACTACACTCACAGGGTTCCCTATTATCTAGCAAACGGCTTGCTGTCTATCCGACCGTGCAGAAAATACCATACCATGATCGCGTTAATTCCCGTTTACATAGGAATTTATTTGGAAATCAAACTTTAATTTCTACATTTAAGGTAAATTAAAATAAATAATATGATTATTTGCAATAAAAGTACATAATACTTGATAAATTGTTTATTTTCAGCCGACTGCACCAGCGAGGGTAATGCGTTTATGTATGTATGTAGTATGTATGTATGTATGTAGTATGTATGTAGTATGTATATAGTATGTATGTAGTATGTATGTATGTATGTATATATGTATGTATGTATGTAGTATGTATGTATGTATGTAGTATGTATGTATGTATGTATGTGTGTATGTATATATGTATGTATGTATGTATGTATGTACGTAACTTATAGAGTGGGGTATCAAAGTAAAGGAAATTAAAAGGAGAATCCAAAAATATAATGGTTATTTGTCGTAACAAAGTATAAAATAAAATAAATTTTTAAAAATGAAAACACCCGACTTCTGTTCATTGTAGAATTCCTACTAAGAAAAAAACCTATCAACTAAACCCTGTCGCACTAAAAAACCATTACTGTTTGAATTTTCCCTATTTTGTGCATCATCAACAACATCTTCCGTGATATGGATGTCATCCAAATTCAACGGCCCCAAGTCATCTACCAACAGTGCTATATTGTGTAGTGTGGCACATGCACATATAACAGCTATAACTGTGTCCACCTTTATGCCCATTCCTACTTGAAGACAAGGAAATCTTCTTTTCCAGATACCAAAACATCTTTCCACAGTGTTCCTTGTCTTAATTTGGCTTTTGTTATAATTTTCTTGGGGTGTTGAGTTTGGTGACAAAAATGGTGTTAAAAGTACATTGCTAACGGCATAACCGCTGTCCCCTAGAATGATTCCTTGTAGTACTCCAGTATTCAGTTTTTGCTTTACAGAGCTACTGTTATAAATAAAGCTATCGTGAGTGCTGCCAGGCCATCGAGCTACCAAATCATAGAACTCCAAATTGGGCCCTGTGACAGCTTGGACATTAATAGAAAAAAACCCCTTTCTGTTTCTAAAAACTTCTGACCTGATTCCCCCAGGGCTTCTTATTTTAATATGTGTGCAATCAATGCACCCAATCACTCCAGGAAAATGAGCTAATTCATAAAATTTTTGCCTGCAACAAAAACTAAATTAAGTATAGGTATGTGTATGTTCATGAAAACTGAATATGTGGTAGGTTTTTGCCATTTGGCTACAGAAACCTAAAAAAGGCTTACTTCACTATGTTGATTTCTCCTGCAGTGCTTGGGAATTTAACAAAATCTTTCATTTTGTTTGCTATTAACGTGGATACTTGGGCAATGATCCTCGAAACTGACTGCTGACAGATGTTCATCACGTCTCCATCCATTTTCTGAAAAATGTACCACATACTTATATTATATTTTTAGGTACGCCGATTATTGTTTTTGTAAGTATCGTCACTTGTATCCCACAAGCAAGGGGGTTCTTGAACTAAAGTCTATACTTATACCTAAAAAATCTGTAGAAGTGGAAATTCTGTATACATTGAAAATATCAAAAAAATAAATGCCATGTCTGTCTGTCTGTCTGTTTATCTAGGTATACCTAGGTACCATGTGTTTAAATAGGTACCTTTAAATAAATGCCCGTCCGAAATGAGCTAAAAAAATGCACTAACCTGAAAACTGCCCGTGGCGAAGTAACGTAGGGTTAAAAGTAACATTACTTCTGGGGCGAAAGGCAATCCTCTTTTTGTTGGTTTTGTTAGCTCTGGTGCTAACATTGGCAATATAATATTTTTTACCGATCCAGGTGTAAACCTATAACGGGAATGAAATTCCTTCACCGAATATTTAGTGAAGGGATCCGAATAATCCCGTAAATATCGCCTGGGTCCCACTTCGCGATATCTTCTGGTGTGGTGCACAAATTCCATAAGGTCCACTAGATCAGACATTTTTGAAATTTTATTTTGAAGCTAATTTACAGTGGTAAATATGCACATATAACCTCAAAAGTAGACGTCAAAATCAATCTTTAAAAGTTAAGTAAGGGTTTTGTATCACTTAACTTTTAAGTGTCAATAGGGGTTTTAATGAATTCTTAACTGACTCTGAGTGGTAAATTTTTCCAAATTTTACTAAGGAACAACTTAAGTATCCGTTAAACGTCTCTGAGTGCGGCTGTTAGTATCGTGAATTCGATTAGTATACGAGAGTTATAAAGTAGCCTCTATGGTAGAGACAACATTAATCCATTAGCTTAGTCGCTTAATGACGTTACGGCCTTCGAATCTGCGAAACGAATCATGTTTCGTCAAGACATAGTAGGCCTGCTGGCCAAGCTACGTGCGATGATATGTGATGTGATGGTGCGAGAGAGTGAAATATAAAGAAAAATTGAGAAGGAAACAGAAGCGCGGAGTTTCAATCCAGTTCTTAGCAGCTATATAACACCACACTTTATTTATGGTTTAAGCTACATCGCCCCATGAAAATCGTCAGATTATTTTTATTCTGTAATTCTCATAGGATTTCCTTCAAAATAAAAAAAAATTAATCGCGCTCGAGTATTTCACAGCGACGTTTTTTTTTTACAATTTTTCCACTCACCCATTTCCTTATGCCACGCAAAAATCATCAGATTATTGAAATATAGTCTGTTCTGTATGTATTTAACTTACCTGGCCTTAATCTGACGCGCTCGAGTTTTTCTGAGGTTTGATTTTTTTTTACTAATCTGACGGGCTGTCCTCGGAGCACGCCCTAATATAAAGGGTTTATATTTGGTAGGAGTACATTACAAGGAATAAGGTTTCTCCTCATATAGTTTTCTGACGCGCTCGAGTAACTCTTCAAATCCCTTCTTGGGCTCCCCTACCATAACACATAATGTTGAATAACTTTCAAGAGTGAGAGATTTTTATAATAAGGCAGTATATATACTTAAACCCCACCGTGCCTTAAAGAGCACATTAAGCCGTCAGTTCCAGTTGCCATATGAATATCCAAGGTAGTCGTTACGGATAGCCCTAAGAAGTTCAATAAATTGGTTTATTTACAGAACTTCAAAATGGTAGAAACTAGTCCCATCCTCTCCTTTCCTATACAGAACAACACGTGCAAAGCTGAGATATTATCCTCATACCGTGCAAACAATTCTATCAAGAACTAAGCGGTTCGGTGCCTCTTTTCTTTGCCGCACCATCAAAACCTGGAATTCTTTAGCAGCTCACGTGTTTCCTTCCTCCTACAGTCCCGGGTCCTTTAAGCGGGGCGAGAAAAAGCATTTGATGAGGCCGTCAAGCTGGGGACCACCACTAATAGCACTGTCGGTGTTCGTTATGGTGACTCCCATTACAGAAACTTTACCTTTAGCTTACCATCAGGCAAGGTGAATTCATATTGACGTGATTGACATAAAAATATCGTTTCGCAATTAAACTGAACGCTGAATGGGTTAGACAAGGCCCTGCGCATGAGTGGATTTCAACTCCTCGGGGAGCCTCATACGAGACTAGGTGTGAGTGTTGAAACTTCATATTTATTAGTAGGTAAGTACCTACCTACTTATCTATAGCTTCACTATAATTCACGGCACACGCCATGACAGTTTACCTGCTTGCGCACGCGACGCAGTCACCGTTATTGCGGAACCCGTTACCGCATTCGGTGCCTCTTTTTACGTAACATTTGTATTGAATAGTTGTGGTTACTTCGATCGTGGAGCGATGGATGAAACTAGGAACATTCTTGTAGAAAGTTTAATCGAGTTTGCAAATATGGCTATCTGCATGAATTAAATTATTTATATTTAAGTCTCGTGTGTTTTCTTTAGCCTCAAGTAAAGTAGCCAATATTAATAGCAACCCATTTATTGACAGCTAAGAGGGTTTAGACCTTAATCCACACACGCTGGTCTAATGCGGGTTGGTGGATCACACATATCCTTAGAATTTCTTCTAGGACATGTAAGTTTCCTCACGATGTTTTTCCTTCGTCAGCTGATGGTAAATCATGTGATTAGCACATGTAAATTCCACAAAGTGAAATTGCACACGTTCATAGGCCACGGTAACCGCTTCCCATCAGGTGGGCCGTGTGCTTGTCTGCCACCTACGTAGTATAAAAAAAAATCACATAGGTAGGGTACCTACCTATGTGATTTTTTGATGTCCGGCTGGATTCGAACTCGATACCTCTGAGAAGAGGCTGCGTCCTTATCCATTCAGCTACCATCGCTAATATACGTAACTAATAATAATTTATGATCCCTTATTATGATGCTGATGTTGCAAGTTGTGGAAAGTGGATTTCTTCAATGACTTCTACGATAACCGCCTCAAATTGGGATCACATTTAATTTTGTTCAATAAGTTCCATACATAACATAAATATACTCGAACCTCTTTCCTTCTAGGGTAGGCAGAGGCAACAGACCGCCATCTCCTTACCTATACAGTTCACTAGTTTCTTCATTTACAATCATTAAACCTTTTATGAAACCCTTTAATCCTTGTTATTAAACCTTTATGGTGAGCCTCTTTCATGAGACTTTACCTTCAGCTAACCATCAGGCAAGATGAAGTCAAATTGACGTGTCCTATTATGATAAAAACCGCCGTTTAAGTGCTTTAAACCTGTTAGTTTAGCTGTAAATCTGTCCGAATAATTCTCTCACAGCGTAAAGAAGAAATTGCAACAAGCACGCAAACAGTCACAGATTCGTGTTCTAATTTAGATTGCAACACAAATATTTGTTATCGAGACGATAGCAATCGATCATCTTGATGATGGAGTCACGAATGCAAGTGGGGCGAGGCGACGAGCCGACATTACGGTAATTGTGATGATTTTAGTGTTGAACTGCGTGTTTATTTTAAACCCACGAGGACCATTCGTCATAGTAGAGATTGATTGTTAACTACTGGACACAACAAGAGCAAAGACTTTGATAGGTGGTGATCGCAATACGTTGGAGAAAATAGTTATATTTTATTATATTTACTGGAATTATCGGAATCATAGTCAATCATATAATAGGTAGGTGCCCAAAATAGATCTTCAGGGGTTCCAGGCAAGCCAGGAAAAGCCGGTACGCCTGAAGCGCTCTCTGAATGAATGTGCATCTTAATTACTATGTGTTAGGTATACATGTTGTCCGAATCAAATAAAATCATTTATTATTTTGCAAAAGGCACTGTACAATGGTATTCTCAATTATAATATGGAGAGCAATATTCTGAACAGGACGAACGACACGCCACCGCTATATATGGTCGATATTACACTCGTACGCACGATGCGCTTAGCTGATACGTTCATAATGCGTACAGCTAAGGAGTGAAATTCCTTGCCGGAGTCTGTGTTTCCGGAAAGCTATAACTTGAGAGTATTCAAGTCACGAGTGAATAGGTTCCTTCTAGGCAAGCGTGATTCATCGTAGACTTACCATCAGGTGGGATTGAGGGCAAACGTAAGCCTATCATGAATAAAAAAATGGTAATGCCCTAAGTCCTAACCATAGTCCCGGGGCATTAAAGCGGGGCGTGAAATAGCATTTGTTGAGGCCGTTAAGCTGAGGGCCGCCACTGTAGTACTACGGTGTATGTAGTGGTGACCCCAGGCCTGAGACTTTACCTTTAGCTTACCATCAGGGTAGGTGAAATTGTTTTGGCGTGTCCAATATGAAAAATAAAAAAAAAACTCAACAGAACGCTCGTCATGGTAAAAGTCGTAAAATATTGGTAAGGAAACAAAAATATTTTCATGCCGTGGTATAATATCCGCTTGATTATAATATTAGGCTTAATAAGCAATTTAGAAATACTACGACCAAATCCGATGAACACGAGTATGGTTTGATATTTAACGATGACTTCCCATCTCTAAACGGTCACCTTTCACCACTGCCTCCCATTACAACTCATTCATTACATACAAGATAGAAATCGTGCGGAAACATATCGTTTTCAAACATAAAACCACGATATAAAAGCTGATGAAAATCACCATTTATTACATATGCTTCATACAAATAGTTGTACCGAAAGCTTTAACGGACCGCAAATATAAGTTTGTAATCATAGCAGCTGACTTTCGCTCCAAGTCTTAGTAATTTATGCATATGCGGTGTAAAATTATGTGTTTATTAAGTAATATGATGCTGTATATAGAGAATTTCTAATGTATTGGTGGAAACTGAATCCATGCGATATGATGTCATTGTACCTAGTTACCACATCAATTTCCGTGTTTCATAAGAACAGTTGTGGTAGTAAAAACTGGATGGACTATCCAGTTTTTTATCGCCTATTCCATTCAAATCTAGCAAACAAACTATTCAAAGGTAAACGGTTACCTTGACCTATGAATGCATTAGAAGTGTCACTCCTGCAAAGGAGAAGGATAGGTATTAGGAAGACAGAAAGAAGAAAAATTAAAAATAAAAAGATATCTACGAGTCTACAGAGTACTCCGAGAGTAACAGCTTTCCCATACATTATGTCTTTTGTATGTTTGTTCCGAGTTATCTCCGAAGTGGCTGAGCAGATTTTGACAGATTTTTTACAGCAGCTAGCTAATGTTATAAGGCGTACTTAACGGACGTCAGATTTTGAATGTATGCGGCCCTACCAAAACCTTATGGGCAAAGTCAATCTCACCGGTAAGTCGGTATACCTCGGTATACCTACATACTGATTGACATATTTGATTTTATCTTGACATCTTTGTGGTTTGGGTAATGGACTGCTGAGACGAGGTCTCGGGTTCGATCCCAGGTTCACCATGGTACACCATGGTTCACCAATGACTTTTCGATGCTTTTCGAAGTTAAGTGTGTATATATCGCAGGTTTATTAGTGCCTCGGAGAGCACGTTAAGCCGTCGGTCCCGGTTGCCATACAAACATCTATGGCAGTCGTTACGGGTAGTTGGAGCCCACAAAAGTCCAACCAGTCTAACTTGGAACTTCGATATCGCCATTGGTCATAATGACCATTGGTTGTGGAGGTCAGATGGCAGTCGCTCCACGGAAAATATCGAAGTTCAGCCGCATCACAGTTAGACTGGAAAGCCGACCCCAACTGAGTTGGGAAAAAGTTCAGAGAATGATGATCTTGACATCTTTGATTTCATTTTCCAATTCGACAAATCTATCTCAATCCCGTTATTTCAATTTTATGGTGATAAAACATTTTGCATGCAGTGAAACTGTGAAACGTGTTTTTATTACACCTGTACACCCGATCATGTTTTTTTTTTTTTTATTCATGATAGGCTGACGTTTGACCTCAATCTCACCTGATGGTAAGTGACGATGTGGTCTACGATGAATCACGATTGCCTAGAAGGAACCTATTCACTCTGTTTCACACATCACACATCACACATCACACGCACACACACACAATGTTTCAAGCATCTGGCAAATTGAATTTGAAGATGAGGTCCGACGCAAACTTTCCTCTCGGGGTTGAGAGATCAGACGGCAGTCACTACCATAAAAGTCATACAAGTCAAATAAAAAGAAGGATGAGAAGTACCTAAATGGATCATGATCTAGGGAGCAATGCAAAATTAGTTGCTACGATTAAATCAACAACAATAACTAATGGTGAAAGAAAACTATTAAGAAAGAGTCAACACTATAAACCCGCAATACTAAGGTCAGTTGAATATTAGATTTCTACAATAAAATGCTTAGACTTTTTGTAATAAAAACAATTAAAACAGTCTTGCGTTGTTACTTAAACACATCATAAATTATATACAATTTGTTCTTACACCAACCTCGTAAAATTGCATACAGCGAACATTTAATTGCAATTAAACTCTTTCGGTAGCCATGACAGAAGAAATTATCAATCGTACTTGACACTAAAACCCATCTTTTTAATATAAAATCAATATGTTTCTCACCACGTTTGTGTATCACGACCACGACTTCGGAGCATAGTTCAAAGGGCTGAGGAGAATGGATTTTCAAGGAAAAATGAACGGTGTGTTATTAAAATACAATTGTGATTAACTGACTATCAAAATCGTGAATATTATAATTTTTTTTGATCAGAAATATCAAACTCACAATAAAATATGTGATAGTTTCGTTGTTCAATACACGGAAACCGATATTGAAAAAGGCGTAATTATTGCCACAAAAATAATCGATACTATATCAATCATATCATGGTTACACAATACGATCATCTTTTGATTGTAATCGACTGTAACCAATCGAGTTATTTCGACAATCATTATGAAACAATCGATTATCGATCAACACAATCCGAGTGATTATAACAGCTGAGATAAGATCAGTTATACATTCAATACAAATTAAAAAATTATGGCAATTATCAATCATATTTTTCTTTTTGTAGGTATAGGAACACAATTATAATTACTTTTTCAAGAGTATCACATCCATATCTTAACCAAACCGTCAAGGAGACTGGGAGAGCGAGTAAAGCAGAATGACCAAAAATAAAATTATTTATTTTAACAACACTGAATCTATATCTACTTTTCAAAATGAAATTAATTCAATATGTAAATGTTTAAATAAAATAAAATTGGTGACTATTTTAGTTATTTTCCACGTGGTCACCGGTGTGCTGTTTATATTTTAATGCATAATAGGAATGCAAGGTCAAAACAGTGGAATTAAAAAAATAAATATCTACGAATTCACATAACATACATTAGATTCATAATATGCAATAAGCAGCAATAAGTTACGAATTTTATTTACCCGCGAAAATGCGAAAGCATCCGCCATCTTGTTACATTTTTATTTAGGTGCGTATTTCTCAAGCGTGCATTTAAACAGAGATCTTATATCTAGTGTCTTTATCGTAAATCTTCAAATGTACATAGATATATTACGAATAGATAAGGAAAAGCCTCAAATGTATAAATAATTATAATCGTAGACATGTAAAAATAAACGCAGATGTATTTTTGTTACTTTATCTAGGTATATCTAAATACCTACATACAACCACCAACCACCAAGGCAAGTTAATAGAAAAGACATATTTACCAAAACATTGACGGTCTTCAATGTGTTGCGAAAGTGCCGCTTACCTGTAACAATAAAAAACATAATTTATTAGTCAGATAGGTATAATTTTCAGCGCGTAACGTTTAGGTTATCGTTTAGAAACTAGTCAATGCTACCAGCTCCGCCCGCGTGGACGCCCGTTTTCGTATTTTTGACCATATGTCCGGTTCTAATCAACCGATTGTGATCAAACGTATGTAAGATTTTGAGTCTGACCAAGATCTTTCAAACAAAAAAAAACAAACAAACAAAAGGATTCTAAAAAAATATTTTTGTGTTCAAGAATCGTTCATATAACATATCCCAAGTTTTTTTTATATCTCCAATGTACAGAAACATCCACTTTACAATTTTTTAACAGTGTAAACATATCAATTGTTATAATCTCGTAATTCAGGGAAAGATAGGTACAGGGAAAACGCAGTGTTGGAAGAAGAAGGATATCCTGGCTGAAGAACCTACGCCAGTGGTACAACAAGAGCACCTGTTCTCTCTTCAGAGCTGCAGTATCAAAGGTCCAAGTTGCCTTAATGATCGCCGACCTTCATTGAGAAGATGGCACGCCAAGAAGAAGAAGAAGACATTATTTTCAATCTGATATTACTGGAGGTACGAATACCGGTGTTAATGCTGCACTGTCAGTTTTTCAAACATAATTGTTGAACAATCATTGTTTATTTAACAATTAAATTCTGTTTCAAAATAAAATATTTCACAAAAAAAAGCATTAACAAACAAATTGCGTATCATTCATAAATTTTAAATACTAATTTCGCATAAAACCTCGCATAAAAAAAAAAATAAACCTTGAAAAATTACGTAGTGAATAGAATCTCGCTTTAAAATAAAAAGTGCGAATAACTGAAAATCAACGTTAGTGTAACTAATACACCGTAGAATTATTTATTACGAATAATTAAATATTAAGAAATCAAACCAGATTTGTACCGCAACAGTATTAAATTAAGTAAATTATGTAACTAGATAATTGAAACAAAATGTACACACGAACAGGCTTAATTTTATGTACTGTGACATCTATTAATATTATGTAATTAGTAAAACCTCACTTGAAGCGCTTTGAGATAAGCTTAGCGGAGATGAGATGTGTAACAATCAAAAAATCTGTGACTAATTTACACTGTAAGTTCACCTCAAATCAAATTAATATACATTCTGGTCGCAAAATGTGACACTTACGAACGTCAAGATAAACGCTTCTACATACTCGTATATAGCTAGATTCGCAAGGCAATATAAACAAAGCCTGTGAGAAACCCTCTCATCTTACTCATCATCATCATCATTCTCTGAACCTTTTTCCCAACTCAGTTGGGGTCGGCTTTCCAGTCTAACTGTGATGCGGCTGAACTTCGATATTTTCCGTGGAGCGACTGTCATCTGACCTCCACAACCAATGGTCTTATTCCCAACGGACCCCGATTATCTGTCCCCTCACGGGGTCCGTTGGGAAATGAAGATAATTTCATGTCCAAGGGACCCCTTGCCAAGTACGTGGGGTCCGTTGGGAAAAAGAATTCCCTACGGACCCCCACTCTCCTCCCCCGTTAATAAAAAAAACGAAAACAGAAACAAATGTTTTTAATTTCTAACAATCTTTCAAAAAAATATTTGATTCATCAAAATAATAAGACAATCAAATTAGATACTATGAAAACTTAATTACTATTTAACGTAGCATTTCAAGTAAATGACCTACAGTAATATCACCGTTTACAAATGCCATTTGGGAATCACATATGTAACGCTCGTAATCAATTGTTTTCTGGGATCTCTGGTTTAATGACTTAGGGTTTACAGTCATTTGCTGACGTTTTAATACATACAAATTAGCATCGCTACTTAAAACCTTAAGCAGATCCATTAAATTTGGATTCTTTTTTGAAATATCTTTATTAAGTTTGGCGTGCCAACCTTCCAAGAAATTTGTAGTTTTATGTAAACTACCAAAGATACACCAAACTGGTATAAAATCTTCCTTTATCCATTGACGAAGCATATATTATGTACAAAACTGTTTAGATTTTTATATTTTTATTTTATATTTTATTTTATATTTTATATTTTAGTACGTACAATCCCTCTGCTTAAAAGAGATCTGGTGGCGAAAGCCAACATTCACGCGGGCGGAGCCGCGCGCGGGTAAGCTAGTTGACTATATAATGCATTGGCAGTATAAAAAAAACTACCCTCTATTTTTCATTTTAACTATCCAAACTAAACACTCCATGTTGTACCACAGAAAATACATCAACAAAAACGTCTTTATAAAATTAAATAGTAATTAAGTTTTCATAGTATCTAATTTGATTGTCTTAATATTTTGATGAATCAAATATTTTTTTAAAAGATTGTTAGAAATTAAAAACATTCTGTTTTCGTTTTTTTTATTAACGGGGGAAGAGAGTGGGGGTCCGTAGGGAATTCTTTTTCCCAACGGACCCCACGTACTTGGCAAGGGGTCCCTTGGACATGAAATTATCTTCATTTCCCAACGGACCCCGTGAGGGGACAGATAATCGGGGTCCGTTGGGAATAACTCATTATGACCAATGGCGATATCGAAGTTCCAAGTTAGACTGGTTGGACATTTGTGGGCTCCAACTACCCGTAACGACTGCCATAAATGTTCGTATGGCAGTTGTTGTATGCAACCCCTCTCATCTTACTAATATAACAAATATGAAAACTTGTGAGGATGGATATATTTATATACGAGTCACTCATGTAAATACCCGTAAAAACGGATAAATTTGGCACAAGACAGAATATAAATAATCTAGACTAGAATAATGATTAAGTAGGCTATCATCAGATCAAATCATTCATTGGCAAAGTAAATGTTTCACAAGATGTTGTTGATTCGCTTCATCCCGTGAATCCTACATTTATTATTGGTTATTCCTCATTATGTCCTTTCCGTTCCGCTCATCTCTGCTTCAATGGAAGCACACTCTAATAGTCGTGTTAAGATTTAAGTGGTAGTGGAGTAAATCAATTTCATTTTTATAGTCATTTGTTTCCAAAGTATATAATTTAGATGATTGCTTTTAGTAATGATTACAGCGCAATATCGCGATCATTTTAGTTTTAACGATACAGACGAAAAATCTTGGTATAATTTTATGTAATAAGGAAAGTAGAACGCACAAATGATTTGGCTTGAAATCTATCAATTTATCCGACGTACGATTTTAACATATTTTTTAGAGATATTATGAGGCTCACTTCGAGGCCTAGCTAACCCCACTTGCAAGAAGGTGTCCTGGCTGATTGCACAGGTATCTGAGGACAGACTTGTTCTCAATCAGAGGAGATTGGGCCACAGTCGATCTTCTCGACCTTCTTATATCGTATCGATGGCGCTTCTGCTCTCAGATTTTGTTTTCCCAGTGTGTTGCTACCTGGATTGCGTTCTCAGAGGCACTCATGAGCCCCTCTGGTGTGCATGTACATGGGCATGCAGCACACGTTAATAGGTGGGCCATAGTCTGCGGGGTAACTCCACATTCTCGACCTTAGCATTGGAAGACTTCGCAAACCATCAAGAACTGGCGCTGGTCAACGTATTTTTTTCTATTCTTTTTTTGAAAGAGTATCTACTAGTAAGCTAAATTACTAGCATATAGATAGTTGCTTATGTTAGCAGTGGATTCAGTGTTAAAGCAAGCGATAATGAATGTATAATACATAGTTATATAAACATTTACATAATGATTTTGATATCTGAACTTGTAACGATAGTACAATAACTTCCTAGTTTCCTGAAATTATTATTTTTTAATTATCGTGACTCCTTTGTTTGGCTAACGGTGATTTTGCCGTCAAGGTTTTATGAAAGTTTTGTTTGAAAACATACAAATATTTAGTTTGTTTTTTGATTGTTTATGTTTTATTCGGTTTGTTTTAACTAAGATGAAATTTATTTTGTAATCACCTAAGATAATTTATGTTATTTTATTAAATTGTTTTAAATATCAGATGAAATTCAAAAGACAGTATTTCAGATGCTATTTATTCTAAGAATGGTGGGCCTTAAAAGATGCATCTTTGTCTTTTACAGAACCCATGATTTTTTTTATATACTACTTAGGTGGCAGACAAGAGCACGGTCCACCTGATGGGAAGCGGTCACCTTGGCCTATTTGACGTGTGCAACATCAGAGATGTCATCTCTCGCTGCCGACCGTCGAGGGGAAGAGGGGTTGAGGAGTTTGGGCTAGGTACGAGAGGAGGATTATGGGAAAAGAAGAAAATCAAAAGGGATGGTCAGGGGAAATGAATACTATAGCCCAGCCCGCATATAAACGGTGTCTCCGTGGAAATAATAACAAGAAGCAATCCAGTTCTTTTTCATGCGATTGAAGGAGGTGAAATCGTAGGTACCGTTTCGCAATAATAAAATATATTGTTGTTCAAACATACTTTAGCAACTTTTTAAATTATCCGAAGGTCCAATCGCAGCAGTGTACTTTACGATTGTGTAGTAATCAATAACCATGGCTTTTCGCCATTTATGATCGTAGACAATAGCCGTTATACCTTCACGGTGATGCCAGTAATTACAGATAATATAACAAATCATTACTTAAAGAACATAACGTTATCAAATTTAATAGGTTGGAACTTTCTACACAGCGATACCGTGTGTTGTGGAGGTCAGGTGGCAGTCGCTTCACGGAAAACATTGAAGTTCGGTTGTTTCGTAGTTAGACTGAAAATTTGCCTCAAACTGAGTCTTGAAAAGGCTTGGTGGAGGAGAGGCAATATGCTCTTTACTTAGTCAGTATAAAATACTTCATGAGTTTTCTCTACTGTCATTGCCTGCCTATTTTCAAGACATGCAAGAGAGAAACAAATGACAAATACATCGCCCCTCAAAAGAAATCGCAGGAGTGAATCACATGGACTCAAGAATGAATCAAATAAATAAATAGTACGGTAATGAATACACGACTAAACATAACATATAACATAAACTCACGCCTATATCCCCGAAGGGGTAGGCAGAGGTTCTAGCACCCACATTTCGCCAGTTTATGTTTAGGTCCCAATGTAATATTAACCATGCCCATTAACCGGGCACTTATAAACCTGCGATAAATACACACATAACTTCGAAAAGCATCGAAAAGTCATTGATGTGTGCTATGGTGAACCTGGGATCAAACCCGAGACCTTGTCTCAGCAGTCCATTACCCAGACCACTAGGCTACCGCGGTAATTACACGACTAAAATCGTCTAGTCTCTGTGTCCAGTTGTTCTAATTTTGAGCCTGGCCAACCTTTGCATGTGAGTGAGTAGGTTGTGTGAAGCAGGACTTCTGTACCTAATTTACTTAAGCCAGATTTCTGTTAGTAACTTATTCTGTGTCTTGAAACTGCATGTCCGTCAGACAGTCTAAAATCAAATAAATAATATGACGCAATACAATATTCACGGTTTTCACTGCTCTGATAGTTATATTATATGTTAAATAATGTAAACAGGTCACGTTCTTTTGGTCTTAATTGACTCAAATGCATTGTATGATCAACATAATCATTAATATTCAAGAAATGCTTCTTTTTAATTAAAATATACTATTCAAGTTTGTTGTAAATACATTTGATGAAGGAAAATGAATGAATTTTTAGAATATATACCAGTAAGTGTGACGGTGACCCTGTATTTGTTTTTTTTTCTCATTTTCATCTCCATCTGAAGATAATAAATAAATAAATAAAATATTCTACGACATTCTACACAGCGCTACCTAGACCCAAAGTAAGCATAGTTTAACTAGCTTGTGTTATGGGTTCTAGAATGCTGATAAACATACTTATATACTTTTTTTGTGAATACATACTTATTTATTATTATTATTATACACTCGAGAGCAATGAATCCGGGTCACTTAAAGAATGTTAAAAATCTCGGAAACTAAAAATGATAGGTTAATGCAATAAATTGTATTTAATAGACAATGTAATACTCCTTAAATGAAAGTAAAAAAAATATGAGTCACCATACATTTTATTAACACAAAATTACATAAAGAAAAAAACTGCTGATCTCTCCTTAAAACAAAAATAGGAAACATGAAATTTTTGAACTTTATTACGATTTTCTTGAATTTTAATACTTCGTATTGCCTCCTCGTGCTTCCATTACTGCGTTTACGCGGTTTGGCATGCTGTACACCAAGTTCCTTATACGATTTTGGGGAATATTCTCCCATTCCTCTGTGAGAGCAATTTTGAGCTCACGAAGCGTGATTGGGGGAGGGTTTCGTTGTTTTACGCATCTGCCTAGCTCGTCCCAAGCATGCTCGATCGGGTTGATATCCGGGCTGCGCGCTGGCCACTCCATACGAGTAATGTTCATCTCTTGAAGGTAGTCATTCACAATCCTACCTGTATGAGGTCGGGCATTGTCATGCATAAATATAGCATCCTCACCTAAATTGACCATAAATGGACCAACGTGATCATTGAGGATTTCTTCCACATATCTTACGCTAGTTAAAGAGCCGTTTTCTATGATCACCAGCTCTGTGCGACTTTCAGAAGAAATTCCGGCCCACACAAGTACAGACCCACCACCGTAGGCTACTTTTTCTTCGATGCATGCTTGCTTGAATCTTTCCCCTGGTCTTCGATACACTCTGTGTCTTCCATCGTGCTTGTAGAGCATAAATTTTGATTCGTCGGAGAACATAACTTTTGACCAATCTTCAATACTCCAATTTACGTGGCTCTGGGCATATCTTAGTCTCGAAATACGATGCCCACGCTCCAGTTTAGGGCCGTTTGCAGGTCTAAGGGGTTTTAAGTTAGATTCAGCAAGCCGACGTCTTACTGTCCATGCACTTGGGTTACTTCCTCCGAGGCGTCGAAACTGATTGGTGAGTTCAGTTCCTGTGAGAAAGCGATTTCGAAGCATGGTGTTCACCAAGTATCGGTCTTCTCGTGCTGTGGTACACCTGGTTCTGCCCGTTCCTGGTCTGCGTAGGTTAGAACCAGTTTCTTCGTAACTTCGGAGAACTCTTTGTACTGTTGACAGCGACACACCGACAGTCCTGGCTGTATCGCGCTGACTCCGGCCGGTTTCCAGCATTGTAAGTATTCTGGTGCATTCTTCAGGCGTAAGCGACATAATTTCAGCTTGAATAATGAATATAGAGCACTATCAACATGGTTTATGTACCCACATAAATGACAGATTACAAACAAAAGCAAAACCAAATGCTGTAATTTCGTAGTTCCATCTTCGAAAGTGGCCCTTTTTCAAATTTGATTTTTTTATGATATAACTTTACAATAACTAAGAAGTTTTAATACCTTCATTTAAGGAGTATTACATTGTCTATTAAATACAATTTATTGCATTAACCTAGCATTTTTAGTTTCCGAGATTTTTAGGATTCTTTAAGTGACCCGGATTCATTGCTCTCGAGTGTACATAGAAACACCCAGACTAATGCAAATAGACATATTCATTCGTACAAATATTTGCACTGAGCGGGAATCGAACCCGCGCCCCCTGCGTAGCAGTCGCATGCACTACCGCTACGCCATAGAGGCCGTCCACCAGGTCCACTCACGTCATAGGTGACAAGAGGGTTAGTTACTATTATAAAGAGAGAAACTGAATTTTGTAAATTGGTTTATATTTAGAGTAATCTTCGCCACCACAGCACTTATTGGAAAAATTGTTTCACCATTCAAAAGGTACATTACCTCCGATGGACACTGACTATGTAAAATTTTTTTATACCACATAGGTGCCAGACAAGCACACGGCCCACCTGATGGGAAGCGGTCACCGTGGCCTATGGACGTATGCAACACTGGGTATTACACACGCGCTGCCTACCCTGAAGATTACAATGGTTTGAGTTAAACAATCTTATGAATCGGAGCTTAGCGAATGCGGGTCAGTTATATAATACTTGTTTGCTACTCGTCATTAAAAGCTCTTCAGATTTCTTACAACCGCTCACAGTTAGACACATTACAATAGTTTAGAACTTAAGATTCATGAGCAACATATTAAATTTCAAGCTACATTTATCTCTATTTGACTAATAACCAAACGTTTAGTCATGTCAAAATTAAAAGCCTCTAAAAAAAACAGTCGAACTTTGTGGTGTAAGTAGGCCTCAAGGTTGAAAGTAATAATAAAACGTGTTATAAATGAAGACATTACAGGTTAGAGCAATGTCATCCGGCAAGACTAGTATAATATATCCTGAATATCTACTTCGACCCGAAAATGAATTGTAGCTAAAATTTAATCATTGTACTTCATTGCGAGTTGCTTTTTTTACCCTGCAACTCGCAATAAGCACTTAGATTTCCTGTGGTCTAGAAACATAACAACTAAACAGTCGGGATCCATTATTCGACAGTCAATCTACATTTTCAATTGATCCCGACTGATAAGTTGTTATGTTTCTAGACCACAGGACATCTAAGTGCTAGTTTTTTTTTATACCTATAGTTTATTACGCAGTCGGATTTTTTGATTTTTAAGTTATATTTTTGACCTGTGCGTTATCTGAGCAACTCTTTATAATCTTTTTAAGATTTCTTTTGAAATAAGGTGAAACGACAACGACTCGTCATGGGACGTTTAAAAAACACGGCCTGTCTATCTTAATCGCCAAATTACAGTATTTTGTAAGCAAGTCAATAACTAAGATGATGTGATCCATAAATACTAAAATTTGCATTGAAGTTAAGTTACTTTCATCATTTTAAAATTTAGTTTAAAAGTTTATGTTGTTAATTAATACACGAACCGATTATGCAATACAGGTCGTATTTTTTAAAAAGGCACATTGTTAACCTAAGGCTAATTATAACTGTACACTGACATTTAAAAGTTTAACCGTTTCCCAAAGATGTCAGAGACAATTACAGACAGACAAAGAGAAGTAAAAGCATAAACTCATTTATAATTATTTTGGAAATCCTTTTAGTAACGTTGCTATCGAAAATAATTTGATCTGAAATTAGTGAATGTTATTTCTACAAACAAATCAACAAGTGTCATTGAACTCCACCAGCGACACGTCAGTTGTACTCTCAGTATCTAACAGTGAAAAGAATTTTTTTTTTAAATTTGGACTTGCTCCAAAATTAGATTGATTAAACAATTTCATTCAGATATAACTACTAAAATATTAACGGAATTTACGCGATCATGGTTTATACCTATATCAAGATAGGGTTAACTCCTGTTAACATTTTAGTAGATATATCATGGAACGTTTTGAATAGAACTCTAATTTTAAAAGTTAGAATTGCATTCAGAACTATGCAGTTCAATACCTCTTTTCTTTGCTGTGCTATAAAGACTTGGAAACATACTTTGGATATATAGTTGAAAGATATTACTAGTTATATTGAAGTTACAGGGTCAACCAACATTTTCGAGGTTTCTTTTAATACCTGTGATTTCTTAATTGTTTGCTGTTTGGCACTGAAAGTAAAAAAAATCACAACCCTTCGATCACTGCCCCCAACTGAGTCAACATAGATCCAACAAAAACAACTATGTCCAAAGCACGAGATCACGTCCGAACACACTAGCAGTGAACAATGGCTTACGTAACAGTCAACTAGGTCTGGTTTAACACGCCAATGGACACCAGCGAACCGTGAAGTACCGTACGATGATGCGGCAGAGTTATTGACAGGTACTTTGTGTTTGCTGTTACTGTGTGAGATTTTGCCTGCATGATTTGTTTTTTATATTGGACATGTCAACATGATTTCACTCAAGTAAGTTAAAGTCTCAGAGCCCGGGATTCACCATTACATACACTTATTAAAGTTTAGAACTGTACACTACCGAGTTACATCCACTGATGCTGTAAAAATTTTGCTGAATTGGAAGGGCTGCTTAAGTAAAAAAATAATTTAAAAAATCAAAAAACCCGACTGTGTAAAAACTAAAAAGAAAACTAGAAATATAACAACTGACAGTCGGGATCCATTGGAAAATTAGGTTGGCTATCGAATATGTCTAATAGTAGACATTGATAAAAAATAAACGAACAGTACACAATTTTTACTCAATGAACAATCTAGTTGCAAAATATGACTGATTACTTTTTGATCTCATTAATCAATCACTCGAATATTTTAAGAATATTAATGATAATATAAACATATATTTTTTGTTACATAGATTTTGATCCATTACATGACTGATTTAATAATATAATGACTTCGATCAATAATATCGCATCAATATGTCCTAAACATTTTTTACCCACATATTTCGCTATAAATATAATCGAAACCCATTAAATAAATATAAGTGTATATCTGTAATGTATGTTTTTTCAACTTGTAGAAGCTATCAGCCATCGGGACCCAAATGTTCATTGTTTATTCACATCTAAAATAACAAACCGAAGGTTGTTGATCACTATCTGAATGCCCCTGGCTACGTGCTCAGACTAACATGTAATCAATTAATAACAATAAGACAATGCCGTCCCAATGTTTTCAAACAAATTCCGTCTCGTATGCAGATTAGTATCTAAGTGTATGCATGGAGTTCCAACAAGATCTTCGGAGCCCAAGCTATAGAAAATTGCAAGCTGATACCTTAACATAACATAAACTCACGCCTATATCCCCGAAGGGGTAAGCAGAGGTGCTAGCACCCACATTTCTCCAGTTTATGTTTAGGTCCCAATGTAAAAGGTGGCGAGCCTATTGCCATTAACCGGGCACTTATAAACCTGCGATAAATACACACATAACTTCGAAAAACATCGAAAAGTTATTGGTGCGTGCCATGGCGAACCTGGGATCGAACCCGAGACCTTGTCTCAGTAGTCCATTACCCTGACCACTAGACTACCGCGGTTATAAGCTGATACCTACACTTGATAATTATAGACGAAACTCTGTCGTAAGCCCCTTGAGGTTAGGCGGCAGGTGGAAGTCTCCCCCGTAAAAGTCTTAAAAGGGAAAAAAAAGTTTTAAAATCAGTTCGCGAGCACCTGTTTTTAACCAACTTAAAAAAGGCGGTGAAGAATTTTGATTGTTTTTTATATTTGTTAGCTCAGAACTTACGACTGGGTGAACTGATTTTGATGATCCTTTTTTTTATTTGACAGCTGGCGCTTCCTGTGTCGTCCTATTTCAATTTTGTCCGATGACGTCGCTTTTTGCAGGATCAATTATCATAACATGAGAATCTGTTCTTATGGAATGGTATCATCTATTCACGTACATGAATATTCTGTCTCTTGCATTCCTTAAAATCATTTTTCCTTAAGTTAACGTGTACAAACAACTCTCTCATCAAAATATACTTTTGGCAAGCATTTCAAACAAATTAAAGTTTAGTTCCAAATAGCTGTAGACTACTTAAATATATCTAATATTTATACTGTGATGTGTGTATACAGTCAATCTTGGCACCTTGTCAGTAGCATAAAGGAAATAGATGGGTAATACCTAGTCTAGCATTAAATCAAACACGAGCTGAATATTTGGCGTATTTCGCAAAGCACCTGCATCCATGCCTAATGGAACAGTCAGTATTTCCTATACTTTCACAGGTCAAACGTACTTAGAATATTAGTAAAGGGCACTTCTTGGTTTCCTTCAACATTACTTTCCCCTCTATCCAAGACCTATCAATTGAGCAATTAAGAAAATTTGGGTGGTTTGGGAGATGGGTGGGGCCAACGGGAAGCTATTTCAAAATGTTAAATTGTTTTTTGGAATTTTTTTTTATTGAGAATATTATAACAGAAAAAATAACATTTTGCCCAACCTGCCTATAAAATCTCGTGAACCCGTGACTGCATGACAGTAAAGTTGCATTTGCTGCCACTGTGCTGCCTCATCGCATTGTTTTCAATATTCAACAAACATCCGCATTGATCGATGCTGATTATTAATGCTGAAGTTAAAATCGTGACGTGACCGTTGAGGGGGGCGGGGTTTATAACACGTGTTGATTTTGCTTGCTAGTTTCTATTTTGACAAATCGTGGGGTCGACTGCGGTGATTAAGGCGCTGCGCAAACATGTTGCCGACACGGCACACCAAAAGAAACTGTAGCTGTAGTTGCTGTATCTGCTTGTTTTCCGTAGTCTCATGATGGACGTTTGTGAATGTTGCTTTTGTCTTCAACTGACGACTTTTAGTTTCCAGTTACCGACACCGAACACTTTTTGATCGTCCTGAATATAGTGTTCAGTGGAAGCAACTGGCCTCACGTAGTATGCGCAGGGAGTTGAATGATTTCATACTTGTTCTATAGAATTCAAATATTCATCGGTAGCTTGTTTCGGACAAAAGAAACAAAAGTGTCTACGTTAGCACAGCGCCTAAAGTCTGACTATCAAAGTTCGAACGGTCATTGTTTGTTTTAAAGCAATCAGATTTGTCACCTTTAGTTTTTGTTCTAGATAACAGAAGATTATGTAGGTAAAGGCTGTCTATTTTGGCAAGGGGTGATTTTAGACGGTTCGATTCTAACACAGTTGGATTCCGTCCATCGACGATAAGCCCGAGGGCTTTTTATTATTAAACACTTTTATTTATTTATTTAAAGGCTTTTTTTAACTTTATCTTTTTGTTTGGGTCAAATCTAGTAATTGAAAATTGATCCCCCTTCCTGTGGATGGATTGTTCTGATATTTGGCACATATCTTTAATTCTGGTGACAATACAAGTTTGGATTTACAACGATACAGAACCAACCGCCATTTTGGATTTACAATGATACAGAATAGTGTATCATTGTAAATCCAAAATGGCGGTTTAAATATTTTTTCACAACTACCCCAATATAGATGTCAAATGAATGGGCTTGACTAGTAGAATATAGTTCACTGTAGAAAAAAAAGAAAATCCAATATGACCACCAAGAAAATAGCAATTTTAGTGTAGTATAAAAGCGCTTAACGTAAAAAAATTTTTGATCAATTTATTATTTTCTTTAAATAAACGATTTACATACAAATGATTATTAATGAAGTCTATCAATCACGTGTCAAAAAGGTGTTGATTTCGAAAATTTCACTAATTGAACCTAACAGCCGTACAATGCGGAAGTGTGGAGTCGTGACTCATGACGCACAACGCACAGTCGTGACCAGCCGGTGCCTCAAACCTACGGCTTGTGTGCTCAAGGAACGATCGTATTATGATATATGAAGGCGTTGGTTGATGCCATGATGCCTATATTGGTCATCTGTCAGCTGTCACATGGAGCTTATGGGTGCTGAATGTTAATTGATATTAACCTTTAATAGTTTGCCTTACAGAAAAAAAGCAAGAAAGATTGGCAGACAGAATAGATAAAAATTGGACTAATTACCCGCGGAGTTTAATTTTAGGAAGAAAGTCATTCCTCCCACTCGCCATGGGAGACGCTGCTGCCTGTGGCAAATCCGGTCTGAGTGGGAGTGGCCCTCTAGAGAGCTGTTTCGAGGATCACCACGTATCCCTCTGACTAGCAGAGGGCACAGTGAGGAGCGGGCGGGGGGCAAGCTGATTCGCTGCGCACCGACGGTTGAGTGACAGGCATACGCCTGTCACTCTACACCCCCCTTTCGGGGGGGTCGAGGGGGCCACCTTAAAACCGTAGATGACCCTAGGCTAATGGGGTGCGAGGGATATGCCTATTAGGTAACCTTACACCCCGATAATTAAGACCCGAGACGGCGTTCGGTTTTAGTCGATTCGATCCCGACATAACCACCTCCGCTGGTTGCGCAGCGCTAGGATGAAGAAGATTACGTCTACCCTATGGTACGAAAACATCTATTTAATTATGACAATGCGTTTCATAGCATTAGCATCTAGTGATATTATCGCATCGGCGAAGCAATACGTTTACATAATATAACGTATCAAAAGGTCATCATTTCGGTTCACTGTAATACAACAAACTTGTGGTTTAAGATACCGAGAAACGGTATCCTCATTACTGACGCAATTCTTATAAAAAGCCTCGACGGGTTGACGAAAAAATACACATCAGTGCATAACAAAATCCAATAATCCAAAAAATCAGCCCGATTGTAAACTAAAAGTGACCGTCAATAAAAGCGTTTAGGTTAAAAAAATTACTTAATTGCTAAATTTTTTAAAGATTTAATATTATAAAATTGTCGAGCAGAACGAGAGATCCCAAAACACAGGGGATCCTATTGTGGGATCTAGGGAGCCAATATCTGTAGTTTTTATTGAGGCCTTAATTACTATCATCCCATCAGGTGGGCCGTGTGCTTGTCTGCCACCTAAGTGGTATAAAAAAAAACTATTATTATTAACTATTAAAATTGTTGTTGAAGCTTGTATGTTTCTCCAAGTTTACTGAAAATCGCATCTTCTCAATGAGAGAAGAGCATTTATTTTAAACATAGTCTTGGAAATTATTAGGTTTTCAGCATAGGCAAAACAGATGTTAATATTTTTTAAAGTTAAAAACTATATATTTAATTACTGATATTACAAAGGTTATCTTGCAATTTGCATAAAGATTATATCATCAAGTTAAAGACGGCATTCCAGTGTTTGAATATCAAATCCCCAAGTAATCACCTCAAGCTTAATACTTGGCACGACACTGATATATTACTTGTTCACATAATTCGCTGTGGGCGTTATAATTGTTTTTTATGTTTAACATAATGTTTGGCTATTCATCTTTTTGCACCGAGAAAATTAAATAATAGAACATGTAACAGGCATGGGTAGATTTCAATGCCATTCACAGAAAAAAAATCATAGAAGCCTTAACAAGTCTATGTTAAATTCCACAATACAATGATAATTTTACTATATCAATTCGGTTGACCTGGAATGATGAATGTATGTATTTAACGACTCGAATAGATTATCTATTTACGACACATTAGTTAAAACATAAATAATATTAGATTTACATACCTATATATTATACATAGGTATCTACATAATTCTTTATAAGTACTTACTTAGTTTTTTATTGTGCCATGTTTAATGCTTATAATAAAACATCCGATCATTTATATTTTCAATAAAACCGCTTCCCATCAGGTGGACCGTGTGCTTGTCTGCCACCTCAGTAGTATAAAAAAATTAAGCAATTTCCTCTCTGCTAGGAGTCTTGTAAGTAATAGCTCTATTCTTTTCTTAAAAAAATATTCTTTCCCAGCATTTTACTCTCCCGCATAGGTATGTCCATAGGCCACGGTAACCACTTCCCATCAAAAGGTCCGTATGCCTATCTGCCACCTTAGTGGTATAAAAACTCCAAGCAACTATGTTACAATCAATATTATTCAAAGTCATCATACAAATGATATTTACCATAATACAATAACAGCAATACCAGTTTGTAACTGATGACAATGCAGTCCATCTTCATATTGAATTAAAATCGCACGTTTCTAACGCACGTGTAAGTCGGCACTTAATGAATAAGCACCCATATCCCACATGAAGGAAAACGTGCCTGAACGTAGAAACATCCATTTGATGCATGAAATAGCCAATAGGTAACATAAAGCAATTAAGCAAAAAGCTGGCGTTCGCTTCAGATTGCTTTGGCATCACGACATGGCATAAAAACCCATATAATATCTCTTAATATATTATTTAAGTTATACATTTGAACAGTAACGTGATACAAAGTAACATAATACACCTTTCTGACCTTTTAAAGTGTTGCTATGTACTGTCTTGCAACGTGACCTGCTTCACGTTACACGCTACACTCACAATGGTGTCGATTATGTTGCGCATTTTCACTAAACTTAACTAAATCCTCTAAATGTTATATTGTCTTTAAAGCCAACTCAAACGTTGTTTTGTTTCTAAAATAGGCAGCAAAAAAATGAGTGGAATGCCACTGACACTCTGGAATAATTTGGTATGTATTGTTACCTATACAAGTTTGTAGTTCAAAAAGGTTACATAGATCCCTTTGATGTTGTTAAAAGGTCAAAATCCTTTTAAATACCAAAAAAATCCGAAGATAAATGATTATAATTTGTCCATTCAAAAGGTTTCAAATATTTTTAGAAGCATCTTTACAGATAAAGAATAAAGAATCGTTTCTAAGAAGATATCGCACAACAAAAAACTGCGAACTAAAACTCGACGTAATAATGATCACTTGGCGTGATACCGAAATGACGATAAAAACTTTTCTATTGTAACATAATTGAGATATTTTAACTTCTAGTACAGTCTGCAACACGACTCATTCAGAAAAAATATCATCATCATTCTCTGAACCTTTTTCCCAACTCAGTTGGGGTCGGCTTTCCAGTCTAACTGTGATGCGGCTGAACTTCGATATTTTCCGTGGAACGACTGCCATCTGACCTCCACAACCAATGGTCATTATGACCAATGGCGATATCGAAGTTCCAAGTGTGGTTGGATATTTAGAAAAAATATACCCCCTGAAAATGGTGCCCACTACTTTTTGGACTCCACCTCAGCTTACCATCAGGTGGGGTGCAGTCAATCGTCCGAACTAAATATTTAAAAATATTATGACTAAAAAAATTTCAAAACATAGACTTTTGGGTAATTAAAAAATTGATTATTATCTGATAGAGATCTCTAACATAATTGAGATATTTTAACTTCTAGTACAGTCCGCAACAAGACTCATTTAAAAATACATCCCCAGAAAATGGTGACTTTTTAGACTCCACCTCACACTACTTTATGGATTTCACCTCAGCTTACCATCAGGCGGGGTGAATTCAATCGGCCGAACTAAATATAAAAAAATATTATGACTGAAAAAATTACAGACTTTTAGGTAATCATCAAATTGATATTGTAGTTAGGCTGGCTCCCATCACGATTTCACGCAGTAACTACGGATCCCAGACATATTGCGCCATCAAAACTTTTCAAAATGAACACAAACAAAATATTATACACGTTTTCGGACGACAAAAAAAAAGCGAAAGTGAACGGAGACGTATAACATAATATGCGTGACATTAACATAATGGACGCACGGAGACCTCTCGCGGCAAAACAACACTCGTGTTGTTCTAAAGTTCATTGCTTTGTTAACATCTTGGGAAATATTACTTTAACTCTTAAAATATGAGGAATTTTTTTATACCTACTACTTAAGTGGCAGACAAGCACACGACTCACCTGATGGAAAGCGCAACACTAGGGGCATCACACTCGCGCTGCCGACCCTGAAAGGAAGGGAGCTAGGAAGGGGTGGGGTAGGGGAGCTACCCTACTTACCGCCGGGAACACAACACGATGGTTATTATGGCCGCGGTTTCTGTAGGGCGGAGGTACTACCCCTGTCGGACTGCTCAGGTTGGACTGGAGATACCGTCATGTCCTACCTCCTTTGAATATAAAGGTTATAAGTGCTTACTGTTCATTACAGAAAAATAAAATAACGTAATGATATGATCATCTCACCTAGATCCACGGGGTCCAATCCAATCTCACCTATAAGCTGGTATACCAGCACTTTGTAACACGAGGCTCTGGTGGAGGCTTCCTTCTCGGGATTGATAGGCAGTCGCTCACATAAAAACCATGATAAACCAAACAAACAGAACGAGAAGAAGAACAAATTCTGGGTCGGACGATCTCTACGACATGCGGACTTGTAAAAAATCGTATTTTGTTTGTTTAAATTACTGGTTTTAGATTTTGAATTGCAGATAACTACAAAATTTTGTACATAGAAAATATATAGAAATATGCAATTGAAAATCTAAAACCGATAATTTAATTTTAAAAAGCCGCCATCGAGATTATTATGAGTTTATACACCTCTGCATAACTTTACAGATATCCACGCATAAGTTTAAAAATAAGCAAAAAAAAAAAAAAGACAACAACCCAAGAATAATTTTATTCTGTAAGATCATCCTGTCAGATCCCAACTTAATCAAACATCAGAGTCACGGAGCCAGATGAAATCACAAGTCAAAATAAACCTCCAAATTGAACAATAACACTCGGCCAAAGACCCTCAGGTACAAAATAAAACCTAAAATATGCACAACATCAAGGTTACTGATGGAGTTTGGGCCTCGCGACGACGAAGTGAAGATTAAATCGCATTAAACCTTTTTATAACTTATTTGAATCCTAAAGCTACCGATGAAAAATACATTTTGGTAAACGATGCGACTCAAATGTAACACGAACTTATTTGTTAGATAGCAGTGATTAATAACATTGTTGATAAAAATATCGCTATACATGCTATGCTACATTTAGATATCATTCTTACTTGTAATTCATATTTAGCCCAGTGGTCTGGGTAATGGACTGCTGAGACGAGGTCTCGGGTTCGATCCCAGGTTCACCATGGCACACACCAATGACTTTTCGATGCTTTTCGAAGTTATGTGTGTATTTATCTCAGGTTTATAAGTGCCCGGTTAATGGCAATAGGCTCGCCACCTATTACATTGGGACCTTAACATAAACTGGCGAAATGTGGGTGCTAGCACCTCTGCCTACCCCTTCGGGGATATAGGCGTGAGTTTATGTTATTTTATGTTTTGTAATTCATATTAATAATTCAGTTTCCAGAAGGACCGTACTCGATCAAATAATAGAACGATTTAGAGTAAATGTGTTTAGTATGGATACAATTTGATTCACAGTTCTTAAAAAGTAAGTATTTAGGCAAATCAAAGACATAAAAATATATAAATGACAGTGAACATCGTTGTTCGGTTTAGAAGAAATTAGCCAACAAATAAACAGACACGTAACAGTGACTTTATTTTATGTGATGATAAGGCATGACACAATGATGATGATGATGATGATGATAAAAAGGAAAGTGACAAGGCCGAGAAAACAATACAATTAATAGAAAGCCTAGTTGATGTGAAATAAATGAAAAAAAAAATATATAACTATACCGACAAAATGTTAAATAAAATGATTAGGTTTCCGTTCAAATTAGGTTATTATTAGACTTTGAAAACATTTCACATGAAAAAATAATAAGCTAGAATCAAGATAAAACTGAAATTGCTAACAATAAAAAACAAAGGGAACAATTGACGTCCGTAAAGTTTCTTTTAAGAAAGATAATCTAGCTTTTTAAAATAAAACCGTTGTAAGCACTTCCTGCAAACAGCTGAAACAATAAGGCTATGAGTAGACAGTGTAACCACCCCAGCAATTGTCAGAAACACACACGTATAGGAAGTGAACACAATGGACACAAACATATGCTGTTTATATAATTAGACTTCTACTTAGTATTTAATTGTTAACTACGTCATTTTATGGCAACGTCATAGTATGCTGTTGTCTGGATATTGTCGGTACCTGGTAAATATTTGACGAAGATTGTATGGTTTTGTAATGTGATTATTTGTTAAACTTAAACAATTGGATTACAATTGGATTGTAACTCAAGTGAAACTTGAAATAATGAGTCCGATTCTTGTTCAATCAAAATAATAGGTCAAAATATTATTATGAATTTTATTTTTACTTTTTCATTCGAAATCATAATTGTTCAATTTATTGTATGGTTCTTGACATGGTACTCGGCATATCAGTCACATATCCTCCACTGGTTAAGGATCTCACTATAATGTGTCATTATTATGGGCACCACAAACCGATAATAATGACACTTTATAGTGATTGAATGAATAATTAATAGGAAATGTAGCTTAGGGTGATAGAGGAACCATCTAAGAATTAGATTTTTTATTTGCTCTGAAATCCGCTGGAGGTTGGAGTCTTAGCGCGATTAACGCACATTAAGTGCACATTAAGTACACACCTAATGTAAGGACATACCTAAACACTACTTGTATTTGATGTGTCTATAAATTATACGAATAAACTTTAACAAATTATTGTGCTAACGTTTTCAAATTTGAATGAAGAAAAAGATCATAAAAAAGTTAGCATAATAAATGCTTCCAAATTTATTCGGATCATGATCGCGATTCGTCAACCGACGTTCAATAATACGCAACCACAAAAAAGAGAAGTTAAAAATAAGTACAATAAACGAGTACAAATGAACCGTAAACAGTGAGGCTGTCGGTGAATGAATTTCCTCTGCACATAGACAAACACGTAGCCGCCTCTCGCCTCGAGACAAACGGTCTCCTTGCCACTATTTCTATAAGGTCGCTGTTCTGGATGAATCGTTTCACACTTTATTGTTTTGATTCTTTTGCATTCGTAACTCGTATAGTTTTCATAAGAAGCTTACTGACTGCGGCAAAAGAAAATTCTAGAACATGTTATATAACATTATTTAGACCCAAAGTAACCAACTGACTACTCTCTTTCTCTTCATCATCTACTTCAGAATAGAAGAGAGTGGGTAATATAAAAATGTGAAAACCAAGGTGAGAGAATCGTTGCCTAAAGTCGGTGTTAAGTATAGCCTTCTGGAAGAAAGTTGTTTAATAAGTTACTGTCATGATTAAACAAGTAGCTTCATGACAAGGAACATATCGTAACTGAATATCAAGACTGACTAGTCAAACGCTCGCCTATCAATGATAAAAAGGAAAAGAAAAAAGTTGCAAAAATGGAGGCTCCTGCACTCTCATAAGCCATATTTAATAATTTTACTGATTCCGGAGGAGAAATGGATAAGGATATCTCTATAAAATTTGCCGTCTTCACTCTAAACGAAATCCTGTATTCACTATGATTGTATAGATATTATTGTACAAGTTCACGATTTGTATAAAAAGCAATGTTTTGATGGCGGAAATAAACATGTTGAATTATTAAGGTCGTCCTTTATCCTCAGAATTTTGATTGGTTATTTACAGTACGACTGTCTTGGACCTGGTGATAATCTAAAGTATTTATGTGCGACGAATGTTAGGTAAGATGAATGATCTTATCGCTAACAGGAATACGTAGCCGACACACATGGACGACAGTGCGGGGCGTAGCGAAAGTGCATAAAGATATTAGAATTCAGTATCGTGAAAAAGCATTTGATGAGGCCGTCAAGCTGAGGGCCACCACTGTAGCACTACCGGTGTATGTAATGGTGCCCCCAAGACTTTGCCTTTAGCTTTCCACCAGGCGATGTGAACTCATGTCGACGTGGCCAATATAAAAAAGTCGGTTTACGGACGATAGATTTACGTGATAACGTCATAATCATTATTTTATGTAATACTAGCGACCCGCCCCGGCTTCGCACGGGTGCAATGCTGATACTAAATTAAATACACTACAGAAGCGGAACCTTACTATTTCACGCGAGAAGAGAGATACATGTGTCACAAGCCAACGCTTTGACTCTGGCCTCACTGCTTGGGCCTCTCTATCGCTTGTTGCGCGCTCTCGCTTGCACGCACAGGCTCAGGTGGAACGTTACTATGGAACGTTACTATTTTTCATGAGTGTTGCTGATATTATCAATTTATAAGACGTTATCACGTCAAAATGTGTTCACAAAAAATGTATGTAGATATGATTCTTTTCCTCTGCGTTCAAGAATTGTAAGCACCAGCAGTATTTAGTAGCTAGTAAAATAAATAGAACAACATTGTTGCTTTCATTGTCTCTTGTGTTACTTCACCTCACCGTTGACGTTTATGCAATTTAAATTAATTACTGACAGGTAATTAGCATTGCTACGTGATTTTCAACCGAAGTGAAATCTGCCAACGGAACAATCTTTGCAGTTAGTCCTAAATGGACATTTTGACATCCATTTTTACTTAGGTACGATTCGTTCCATCCTATAACGCGAGACTGTCATTGACCAACGAAATTACTACAAAAAGTTCAACTTAGGTACGTGTTGTACGATTGCTTATACTGGATTTCATTTTTTGCGAAATCGCTGAATATGTTAAAAAGTTTATGTTTCAGTTTTTTGACATGAACATGAAGAATAAACGGAATATGAATGGTAAAAAAATACAATGAATATTACATGTTTTATTAATATTTATGGTAACGACTGAGTTCATAATAATAACCGTTATTAAACAGCTGTAAATCCAAGATAATTACAATTAAATACGCTTCGATATTCAAACTTTCTTCTGAGTTTACGTTCGTTTTTGTATTCGCGTTTACACGCGCGCCACATTTCGCGCTTCAATAAGCAGGACGCGAGTGTTCGCGCGTTTTTCTGTGTTCCACAAACCTGTGGTCAGTCACTAGTAACAAAGATTCCATATAAGGATCATTGCTATTTGCTGTACAAATTTCATGAAAAATTCCTAGATTGCAATCTGATCAACCATCATTTTTTCTAACTTTGAAAGAATATTTGCCTGTAACCCCTCAGCTATGTCAATTTTTTTGTCGGTCACGTCATGACTTCACCTCAATTGATGGTAAGCTAAAGGTAAAGTCTCTGGAATGGAAGTCACCATTACATACACCGATAGTGCTACAGTGGTGGCCCTATGCTTGACGGCCTCGTCAAATGCTTTTTCACGCTCCGCTTAAAGGACCCGGGACTGTAGAAGGAAGGAAACACGTGAGCTGGTAAAGAATTCCAGGTCTTGATGTTGTGGCAAAGAAAAGAGGTTTTAATTTGGTATGAGTTCTGTTGCGCAAAAAAATGGCGACATCGTATCTGGTAGAAAACGCTAACAATAACACTTCTATTCTCGTGTTAGTTCTGTGTTTGCGACACTTAGAACATATCGGTCCTAATTCCTAATCGGCTGTTCGGCCTAACAAGTTATGTGAAACGGGAAAGCGATTCATTGTTCAGACGCATACGAGTTTTTAAGCATGTCTTCACACGAACATAGAACTCCTATACGCGCCTCTTCTATGCCGACAAAAACGCTAATCTATAGTCCCACTTATAGAATAGTTAGCTAGAAGCTTGTTTATTCCGACATTGATACTTGAAGTTTATAGATTCGTGGGAATTTTACGTTTAGCAGGCCCATTATCTTAATACGGATTTATTGTGAGGAAGGTTACATGCAAAACAGGCGAATAACACGTAATTATGGCATAGTTGATGAGTTTGTAGTTTTTCAACAGTTCCTTAAGAGCTTAGGACCGAAATGAAGGTTTGTTGCCTGTGGTCCGATCGCGGCATCTACCTACTGGATGATCCAAGGGCATTTTTAGGGGGTTCTATCGGACCACGGACAAAAAACGTAATTCTAATGAATACTTCCATGGAATATTTGTCTATTGACAATTGACCTTTTTATCTCTACTGTTACTATTTACCCTCCTCACTAAAAGGACGGTAGTGGCAGGTGCTTCCGTGCTCACAAATTTTACGAGTTTCCTCTCTCTCCTGTCATTAAATCTTTCATGCAAGCCCGCTGGTTCCAAGTGAGCTTGACCTGAAATGAATTAAGTATTTATACCAAATATGATTAAGCATTATAAAATCACTGTATTTAATAGTTGAACCCATATCGATGAACTGCATCCTACACTAATCAAATTATACTGACATTGATTCAGCCTCAGTTTAACATCCTCAATTGTCCGATATTTTAGAGGTCATAATGTCAGTCACTCTATGCATACCAAATTGTCCTTATTCATTCGATCAACAAAGATTTTTCGCATAATGTAAACACGAAATTAACGAACTTATAGAACATCATTAAATTTAGCGTGTCGAAACCAAAACATCGATTACAATGTGTCTAAAAGCAAGCAGTTTATGCAATCAAACTCATTAATAGACAGACAGCAAATCACCTCCATTATGTGGAATATTCCTTATAACTAATTGCATTCAGCAGGAATCGTATATGCGACCCCTGACGCAGCAATTGACCGCCACATCACTCGGTCGGTCGCTCTGTCTACACTTTTTGTTGCGAGAAATAATAAAAACTATAATAGCTCATCAGATTCGCAACAGCTTTCAGAGCGCAGTCACCTCACCTATCACGTCACTAAACTCACGAAATAATGTTTTTTGACTTTGACGCAATCCTGTTTTTCTTCGTATTTGGATTGCTTCACGGTATTTGCTATGTCAAGAGTTTCAGCTCCTCAATACAGTACCTATGTTATTAATTTTTTTTCACTACTTCGGTGGCAGACGAGATATTATCGATAGAGCTGTGTATAGAGCTGTGTGGAGAGATTGGTCTGGTCGTGCCTTGGCGAGCACGTTAAGCCGTCGGTACCGGTTGCCATACAAACATCTATGGCAGTTATTACGGGTAGTTGGAGCCCTAACAAAAAAGTCCAACAACAACGGTCTAGCTGCAATGCTTTGATATCGCCTAATGTCACCATTGGGTTATGAAGGTCAGATGGCAGTCGCTTCACGGAAAATATCGAGGTCCAGCCAAATCCGTAGTTAAGACTGGTAAAGCGGCCCCAGACTCTGAGGTGAAAGCTTTGGATACGACTGGGATTAACACTAGATTGAAGAAGTTAAAGAAGACTGTATATAGAGCTTCACTAAGACCTTCAGGGCCAAGCCAGCCTCACATGCAAGCTACAATGAAAGGAAAACCTACGCCACAGTCTTTTCCAGCAGGCAGAAAAGACTCTGGCGCAGGTTTTCTTTTAGTTGCATCAGGAAGACACTCCTGTATCATGGACAGCCGTTATACCTGAGACGGCTAGTGGTAGACTATTTGGAGGATAGTTGCGTACTATACGAGGACCGAGACGGAGTACTATGACGTCGGCTCATGTCGTGCGGTGTTCCACAGGGGTCGGTTCTTGGACCTTGGGTACGACTTGGCGATCCATAGTGGTCGAGCCTATCGAGGCGATTCGACGATCACTTCATGCAGCTTGCCCTAAAGATTTTCGGTGTTGCGTCTACCCTAAGCTGGCTTTCTTTTTGAAGGTGTTCGATTGCTTGCAAGACGCTCTCTTTTACGCAAAATCTCGACCTACTACTTCAGGATAAATAGATATATCAGCATCAAGATTCATCTGTCACTTTATTTTCTGATTACCATCATCAAATATTTAATAATATATACTCATCTTAAGCACTAATTCATTCATCCATTCATCATTTTTGTACCCAGCATCTTCAGTATTAATATTCTATATACAATTAAATGCGACGGATTCAGCTGGCCTTGTGCTTTTTGCTACTATAGAAAATTAGTTCTTGCAGTACTAATTACGGGTCGTCGTGACGCCGTCGTTATTTGCTAAGAGGATTCGCTTTTTGTTATACTTACTACATTAAATTTTGTCTGTACTTTGTTTGTTCGTATAATGTGAGGTTACTTAAGAGGATAATTTACTTTATAATCTTTTATGATGTGGCTTTTAGGTGCCTATCACAAAACGTTATTGAAAATTTCTGTAAAGTCACTAGCACTTAAAAGTTTTTGTTTCCAGGATATGCAGAAATCCCCACACTTTGATTTCGACTGTTTCTTTTGATAATATTTTTATATAGCGATGTGACATCATTAAGTTTAATAGTATTTGAAATGCTTAGTGGTAATTTTACCCATACTTGCATTGTGTCATTTAAATTTATTGCATAAATTATGAAAAAAAAAATACAGAAACACTGCAATAGCAATAACTTAGTACTGAGATCGTATTAAACGCTTATTTATTTTTAAAAGCGTGAAACTAACATTCAAAGAAGAGGTTTACTTCACCAAGGAGTATTCAACCTGTGACTAAACAGACCGAGCAGAAGCGTTGGCTAACAGAAGAAACTCGATGCGGTATTGTTTATTTTTAAATTTCGGAATATGGTGTGCAACGGATGATGGCGTAAAACTGGACCGAGAAAAAAGTTAATCCATTTTCTTTAGTAGCTTTTATGTAATTTAATGGTATTAATTTCACTAATTGTTGCTTCAACAACCTTTAGAAGAAGTGGCTAGATTCTGTGATTTACCCGTAAACTTTATTAAAATATTATATTTCATAATTATGTCAGTTTCGTAACTTTACAATATATAGACACTTCGATACTTACATACCTTACCATACCATGGTACCTAAGTTAAGTAGTCTAGGTGACCTATACGAAAAACGTTTTATCGCATTATATGGAATCATTATCGTATTATAAATGTGACAGTTTAGGAGAATAGATGAGGTAAGGAGACATCTATCTTGCTTAACGGAACTGAAATTTACACGGAGATAGATTATAGTATACTCGTAAATAAAATAGTATGCGATGGTAGCTGAATGGATAAGGACGCGGCCTCTACTCAGAGGTATCGAGTTCGAATCCGGCTGGACAGTACCAATCACTTTGTGGAATTTATATGTGCTAATCACATGATTTACCATCTGCTGAAGGAAAACATCGTGAGGAAACCCACATGTCCTAGAAGAAATTCTAAGGATATGTCCGATCCACCAACCCGCATTAGGCCAGCGTGTGTGGATCAAGGCTTAAACCCTCTCAGCTCTCTCGTTAGAGGAGAGGAGACCCGTGCCCAGCAGTGGGACATAAATGGGTTGCTATTATTATACTCGTAAAGTAACACATAGATGGAGTAGTCATCATATTGGTCAGGATGTCAAGAACCACAAGGCGTTAGGGTATTATTAATATTCTTAGCTAAAGATATAATAAAATAGATGAGATTTTTTTTTATTTGTTCATGAAGCACCTACTTCATCCAAACAGGATTTGAAACTATGACATAATAACGCCAAGTACTCTGCAAGCTGGGTAATTCGATTATCATAGGAAGCGGTTAAAATCGCCATATATTTAATGGTAGTCTCGACCTTGAACCGAACATCTACGTTTATAACACAGTATTTTTGTAATTCCTACTCATTTTCGCAGTCAGTTCAGAAAATTTGAAGATTCAAAACTCCATGGTCAATTTCCTAGATGTTGTTTTGTACGAATTCTAGTCATTGAAATAACACTTTTTATAACGGAATCTGTTACGATTTCTTTTGTTAAGTTGTTATTACTGTTCTCGTTGCTTCGTCTACTTTTCAGCAACTATGGTCACAGGGAGATTAATGTCTTAAAGGAACACTAACCATTAAATTGATGCTTTTATATAACTTCACTAGCTGTTGCCCGCGGCTCCGCCCGCGTGGATGTCGAAATCCGTTTCAAAAACTATCCTATCTCTCAAGTTGGATCGAACTGCACATGGTGTGCGAATTTTATTATAATCGGTTAAGTGGTTTAGGAGTCCATTGAGGACAAACATTGTGACACGAGATTTATATATATTAAGATTGTACGAAACGTAAAAATTATATGATCATAATTAGGTATTATTAATTACCTATATGATGTATTTATGATCCGTTCTATTATTAAGCAACCTAGCAATAAAAAGGTTTTAAAGAATATTAACATTTAATTGCTTCCTATCAAACAAGCTGATTGTTTGTCATCTTAGTGGTATTAAAAAAAGTTTAATGTTTACTTTATAATTCCAACTTATCTGTATTGCCACTTATCCGCAATTTTATGACAGCAATTGATTTCAAATCACTATTATATGAGTATTAAAAAATTTGAATCGATTGACGTCATAAAGATGGTCACATGGTCACATTTTATTTATTTGTTACACGTTATGTAATGTTTCCGTTTATCAATAATTTATTGTATTATATACTGTAAAAAAAAGGTAAAATGGTGAATTTAATATTTCTATTATTATTTAACCTACCCTCCTGAAGTTACCAAAATGGTGAATAAGTTATTCACACTTGTTACATGGGACTTGTTTCATTGACAATTAAATATAATCATCAATTATTCCCACACGCTGTCGATCCGTATCGACAATATTTTGTGTTCGTTTACTGGCCATCGATCGCCTTCAATTATTCGGTGTATACCCAATATAAGAACGAAATATAAGCATACGATGAGTTTATTAAAATAGCAATCTCTAAAATCCCTCGCCAGATTAAAAAGGCTATTGGTTTGAATCGCGTTTTATTTTTGCTAATAACATTTGAGGGCAAAAAGGTTTCGATCATAATTTATAAGAAACTTAAAGGATACAAAAGCTGTAAAATTTTTCAAAGTGCCTTTATTCGCTTGAAAAATAAAAGAGTGCAAGTAATAGGCTTTGCAAAGAGAAAAGGTCCCTAACGACATCACGACTACTTGATATCTCAGTCATTTTCCTGTCAACTGTTTATTGTCACTTGTATATTTGAGTTTCAACCATCGTGGTATACACTGTCAGTTATTGTCACGTTAATTATAATATACCTCAACGTATATTAAGTTATCGATTTGGGTTAAAATATGAAACAATATTAATTTCGAGATGTTGGCTTATTTTGAATTCCCTGTGTGATTCATGGGTTTGAATTAGGCAAAGGTGTATTAATATCATTTTCAAGCACACATAATAGGGAGATATCCAAGATGACGTCAAATGGATACTTTTTAATGACCTGCATGCTTACAGTCGGCGCGAGTACGACGCCTCTGGTGTTGCACACGTCCGTAAGTCACGGTGACCGCCTGCCATCAGGTGGGCCGTAGGCTTGTCTGCCCCCTAAGTGCTATAAAAAATTGAAAAAAGGAGAATATACTACGCTTTGCAGGGGAGATATGAAAACTATCTTGTGGGTTATCCAACCCACAGGCGAGGTCCACACGGCAACATTACCTACCCATAATCATTTCACTTTCTTAGTTAGAAAATATTATATTGCAACCACAGAAATAATGATAGGTATTTATTTTCAAAGGTAGGTACAGTTTTTCTTAATATTAGGTATACAGTGAGGAATTAAATTCAGTGCAGTCTGCCTGCACTCCGCTTATTTTTAGATGTGATATAAACTGACTCATCACAAAAAAAAACATACATTTTGATACAATTAACGTTTAGAACTTTAACACGAATGCATTTTTATCAACTGTAATACATTAAGATCATAATAATAAAACTTTATTACTGTCGTACGAGTTTTAAGTGCTTTTGACACGCGATTTGAAATAAAAATATTGTTTACTTACCTAATAATAAATGACTGCCTTTCATGACCTGGTTTATCAGTCAAAAAAGAAGCAGTTTGACGGCCTCTGTGGCTTAGTGGTAGTGCATTCAACTGTTACGACGGGGGCGTGGTATCGATTCCCGCTCAGTGCAAATATTTACATGCTTGGTCTAGGTGTTTTTATGCATAATAAGTATGTATTTACAAAAAAAGTATATACCTAAGTATGTTTATCCGCATTCTAGAACCCATAACACAAGCTAGTTAAACTATGCTTACTTTGGTTCTAGTGAGCGATGTGTAAACTATTTAATTATTTCTTTCTTTTCCCAAAGAAATAAGTAAATATTCTACACTCCCGGCACTGGGTCTTCTTGAATGCCACTCCAACATAATATCACCCCCATTAGGAGACGGCCGTCGCCCCCATAGAAGTCACCAGCAACCGGGCACAGCATTATAATATGATGACGAAATACAAGGAACATCCTTCAGCTGCTTACGCTGGAGGAAGCTTATGTAGTATATCACCTCATTAGCAACGCAAAGACACGAAGATCGTGCCAGCAGAATTATACAGTCATCATAAAATTATCAGGCTTAAATTAAATCACGAATCAATAAACCAAGTAAGCAGTAGTTTCCTATGAAAAATTAAATCGTTATACGAAAACGGAAATTCGAATAAACGTTCGAAACACGAATTTGTTTAAACACACAAAAACGTTAATAACATAATTTAAAAAATGCAAAAAAAAAATAAGTTTGTTGATGTTTTAATCAGCACGTTCTGGTAATAAGATGGCGGCTGTCGTGACCGTAAGTCACGGTACTAATTCGAGGTATTATTTAATTGATTTCTAATGCGACTCTTGTTATCGTTGACCGAACTGTGACAGGGGATAATTAAGACTAGGGTCGAATAATAATTAATAACTATCGCTAACACCCGCGACATTTATTAACCAGTTTTGACTGGTTGACATCCACACCTTCCTTAAAAAGGAAACTGGAGAAATGGATGATGTAGAACGCAGACGTCGCGGCCAAACAATTGACGATCGATTTATCGGTATCCCTATTGGAGATTGTATTATATTTTTTCGTTAGAGAAGAAAATAGATAAGAGTCATTTAGCTTACCATCAGGCGAGGTGAAGTCATATTGACGTGAGTCGTGACCGACATAAAAAAAAGAGTAAGCGACTTCGGTATAGCGAAGAGGAAGAAGTCCATTTTCTATCGACTGCTTTGTTGACTTGTTTGCCTTTCAGCCGTCAATTTTATCGGATTGATCTATTACTCGTAGCTTTTACAGATCACGGACCAATCATAAGTCCGCGACGGCGCAACCGCGTCTCCCGCGACCCGCTCATACCTCAAAGGGGACCTAAAAATCGACCTGTGCGCATATGACGCGTCTGGCCAATTTACGTGCCATCTGTATATGTATTTAGTTATCAATTTGCGTTCTGCAGTTAGAACCATGTATAAATCGTTCCGTAAGTTGTGTCACTACATTCCGTGGTACAAAACACCCAAGGACTCTTTTGACGTTTTTTTTCCTAGAGATATTAAGTACCCATTTTTTGTTATAAATATTCATAATATCCTATAGAACCCTTAAAGGATAGGTAGAAGTGTATTAATTAAGTACTATAATACGGCTATTTTATGAGTTGTGTAATTCAATTGTCTTCAATTTATTTTTGGAGATTTCGGATGGAGAAGAAGAACTTTGATGGCCTTTGTATCAAACCTATATGATTGAACTATTTTAATATTTCCAAATTATGAGTGACACAAAAAGTCATACGTTTTTAGTTTCATAATAACATTGACACACTTCGTGCACCATGCGCCATGCAGAGACAGATCCTGACACGGTGACCCGCAGTCGTGCTGTCATGCATGTGTGAGCCACGCGAATACTTGGAAGCAGCTGGTCTAATCGATGCGACCATCGCTTCACTTCATACTAGTGTGGTATAACTTAGAAGAGAACGCGGTTTGTAATTACGCACCTGGCTTTATTCTGGTTGAACAACTTTACCATAACTTTCATCAAGAACCAAGCGGTTCTGTGCCTCTTTTATTTGCCGCACCATAAAGACTTGGAATTCTTTACCAGCGCATGTGTTTCCTTCCTCCTATAGTCCCGGGGCCTTTAAGCGGGCCGTGAAAAAGCATTTGATGAAGCCGTCAAGCTGAGGGACGCCACTGCAGCATTACCGGTGTATGTCGTGGTGACACCAGTCCTGAGACTATATCTTTAACTTACCATCAGGCGAAGTATAAGTCATTTTGACGTGTCCTATATAAAAAAAAACTAAGCGCGTTCGTATTAGCCGACAAATTTTAGTTGACGTGTTTGTAATGGTGACCCTCTTTCCTGAGAGCACTTACCATCAGGTGAGGTGAAGTCAAATTGACGTGTCCTATATATAAAAAAATAGTTTTACACTGGTTCCACTAATCTCGCTTTATCTTCATTTTGTGTTGCGGTAGAGCATTCGACTGCTAAGTCAAAGGTCGTGAGTACGATTCGTGTTATGAGATTTGTATCCATGAATATTATCTATATATGCATTAGTGTAAATATTTCTTTTCGGCATTAAGAGGGTAAATGACAGTCGCTCCCATAAAAACCGTATAATTCGAAGCAATATAAAGAAAAGTAAGAACGTAGACCTCGCATTCACAAATAAAAGCTTCGAATGCAACTGGGATCAACGCTAAGATTAACATCCTTAAGAGCTCTGAATAGTGAAAAGAGAAACATTTTCTTTCATTACATGTCACATTTACTTCGAAATATTTGAAGCACTTAACTTGAGAGACATAACCGTAACGAGGCTTTAGTCGTGCAAAAGTCGTGCAACAAGATAACCGTACGTAGGTGTGTGTCCTTAAATTACACACTTTATTACGTGAGATTATGTTTTACACTAAAACTGTTGTTTTGAAGTGTACCAGAACAAGAAATTGTTTATTTGTTCGTGTACAGTCGCACTCACTCTTGAAATGTGAAAAAACGCGTAGGATACCGGAATGTGGTATTTTATGAATAAAAATTGCGATAAATAAAACAACTTTTTTTTTATACGCCTCTGTATAAAAATATGTACTTATAAAACGTATTATATTACGTTATTTTTAACGCAACTTCCTAACCTAACCTAACTTTTTTAACTAACGCAATAGAACTGCTGAACTCCAGTCTTGTTTGCATCCAAAGCTTGTAATTTGGATCCCAGGATTCGCTTTCCTACACTTTATTCTCTTGATGAATCGCATCGATCGTGGCTTTTACAAGAGCAACTACCACTTATAGTGCACGGCATCTAACTTGGCAAGATTTTGGAGATGGCCAAGTTAGATGCCGTGCACTATATAATTCCTCCATAGAGGAGAGCCTCGCCTGTAAAACAGCTGGTGTACTAAAATTACAGGCACGGTTGGCTTTATAGATTACGTTTAATAATATTAGTAGGACTTGATAGTCGTTCTTGACAGACAATTAAGTAATCTGTAAAGAACGATAAAAATTGACTTGACTTACTACAAATTCACCATCAGCAGATGGTAAATCATGTGATTTACATAATGAATTCCATAAAGTGTGAGGAAGCCTACATGTCCTAGAAGAAACTTTAAGGACATGTCCGATCCACCAACCCGCATTAGGCCAGGATGTAGACCTAACCTTACATCTAAATTATATCACGGCTCAAGTGAACCTAATCAGCTATCATCAGCCATTGCACACACGACGGAGCGACACGTAAATTGCCCGCACTGCACAGGTCAAGGTTCGTTCCCGGGTCAGGGTATAATGGTCATACCAATTACACGAAACGCTTTACAATCCTCGTGCAGTTATTATTGTTCTAAAATTGCTTCCTCAAGTTGGATGATACGGTAGTTGATTGATGGACAATATTGTTTTATGGCGTCATTAAGTTATGTTCAGCTTTTTATGGTATGTGATGACGTCATTGTTTCGCCTTCATAAACAATTATTTTAATTGCTAAAGTGGTAAAAAATTGTAGTTAGAAGAATGAGATGATGGCTATTACCTATCCAGGACAGACCTAGATAGCTCAGTTGGGTATATAGTCCCCTTGGCTGAATAGAAATAAAGTGTTCCGGGTTCAAGTCATATCTCTCTCAAAGGATTACATTACAATAATTTTATCCGACTTCAAAAAGGAAGGTAGACAGCGCGTATGAGACACCCTAAGTGTTGCACACGTCCATAGGTCACGGTGACCGCTTCCCATCAGGAAGGCCGTGTGCTTGTCTGCCACCTTACGTATTGTAAAAAAAAAGTTCAGTATTTGGCTTGTATGTTTGTTTGTCCGCGATTGTCTCACGTTTGGTGAACCGATTAGACGCAGTTTTCAGAATTATATATTTTATATTCTGAAAAATAATTTAAAAAAGAAGGTTGTTTATTTTATATTGGGTATAACAATTTCTGAGCAGAGTACCTGAAACCGGCGTCAGTGCATGAAAAAAATCAAAAAAGTAGGAGACGCAATAGGTGTTGTCTCTACCTACCCCAATGGGCAAAAGCTTAAGTAATTATAATAGTTTTCTTAACGCACAATTTGAACAAATGATAAACATGGTACTTCGATAAGAGGAAACACATAGAACCCTTACGTAATATTGGAAAACCTTTTAAGCAAACCGTGTAAACACCGCCATATATGGCTGCCGGCATCACTGCCGTGGGTGTGACAGGTGCGAAAGACACATTCTACCATCCTCACACAGTGCAAACAATTAAAAAAAAATTCCATCATGAACCAAGCGGTTCGGTGCCTCTTCTTTAACGCACCATTAAGACTTGGAATTCTTTACCAGCGCATGTGTTTCCTTCCTCCTATTAGTCCCGAGGCTTTTAAGCGGGGCGTGAAAAAGTATTTAATGAGGCCGTCAAGCTGAGGGCTACCTCTGTAGCAAGCACTACTGGTGTATGTAATAGTGACCCCCTGAGACTTTATGTTTAGCTTATCATCGGGCGAAATGAAGTCATTTCGACGTGTCCTAAATAACTTTAAAAAAGCGGGATGTTTAAAAAAGTTACCACGTCAAACATACCCTTGACCACTTTTGAAATATGACGTGTAATGTGTGAAGTAAATATTGTCCATCTACCTTTTTTGTGCACAATGTTGACTTGTGAACCGCGATACTAAGAAGTGCTCATAAAACATTTTCCAAGTAAGGATGTACTATTGTGCTCCTTCAAGGAATTCATAATGTTCGCCTACAAGTCAGTTAATATGCAAAACGAATTTTTATTTTCAATACACTTTGTTGAATTTTTATTAGGACATTGTTAGTTTGGTGTACTTATAGCTTTTACAGGTTGTATTCATATCTCGTTGTATGTGTATATATACATACTTATACTAAGTTCATCCTAAACAATTGAACCGATATAAATGAAATTTAGTGTGTTTGAGTAGGTAATGGCATGTTTACTTAGGTGGCGATGTAATCAGGTGTAATGTTATTCGGGTGGTATAGTAGGAATGAGGGTGGGATTAATCCCACGAAAAAAAGTAAATAATCGATAACGTTTGCAAACACGGAATTAATCTGAAAAACCCAGTTTTCTTATAGAATACAAACTTAGATGATCGTTGGTGTACCTCCCTAAATGTTGCACCGAGCACTTACCTACGTAGGTAGCAAAATAGTCAAAGTCAAAGTCAAAGTCAAAAATCATTTATTCTGTATAGACCATTTTAAGCGGCACTTACAAAACGTCAAATTATAAATATTTAAAACTAGAAGCAAATGGACCACCGGTTCGAAACGCGGCCCAGACCTGAGAAGACTCCGGCAAGAAACTCAGCGGGCTGTTTTTTTTTGGTCTATTTACAACAATTGCCTTAGTCTAGAATAATTTCATGTAAATCTTAACTTACTTTGTATTAATATTGTAAATGTGAAATTTTATAAAGATGTTTGTTACCCAGTCACGCTCAAATGGCTGAACAGTCCCAGGTGAAATTTGTCAATTTTAAGTCTATTTCCACAATTCATGTGAACCTATATAGAGACTTTTCATCCTGGGAATAGATTCACATGAGTTGCACGCACAGGCACAGGTCCAGAGTTCTACGCGAGTGAAGCCGTGAGCAACAGCTAGTCATAATGATAACTGATACTGAAAACGCTCGTTATTATTTCCTATTTAGACGATGTAATGATTATGACCATCATTTACAACTAGCTGTTTCCTGCTAGTCACTTTCTATATAATTATACCACACGTTCACCACCCTAACACTTTCCTAGCACTTACTACTTACTGCCGCTCCGTGTCCATCGCATTCAAGTATAACCCGCAATTGCACATACCTAAAACAAACAAAAAATAAAATTTAAAAATTAAATTCATAATTATTATAATTACGTATCATGTAGATACAGTCTATGCAGTTGCGTCGAGATATTGCTTCCTTGGCAGTATTTTACCGCCTCTATCATAATGAGGGTTCCTACCTATATACCTATATACAGAACAGCAGGTGCAACGCGGCAATTCCATCAAGAACTAAGCGGTTCCGTGCCTCAAGAAGTGGTTAACGATAATAAAGATGGTTATTCTTTTCTCGATTCTCGATTTAATTGTTAGACTGGAAGCTATCCCAATTGAGTTGGTAAAAGGAAGGAAGGGAAGAAAAAGCAATATATTTTTACTATCCAGTGGCTTCTAGAACCGTTGATTAAATGTGTAGCGAAGACCAAAGTAACGTAAGTTGTATAAAGTGTACGCAAGCCTGCGCAGGCGCCTGCCGACCCGAATGGAACACGACGGCCTCCGACAACCTGACGAACCACTTTCATCTTTAACTACGACAACAAACTTTTGCTATTAAAACAAAGTAATTAGTCTATGTCACTTTAGTAGCGGATGTCGCAAGAAAATAGACACGTTTGTAATGGCCTATATTTTTTTAATTATCAATTAACGTAATTCTCATTGACACATACGTGTTTAAACTAATTATTTGGGCTTTTGAGTTATTTCAATATAACATAAGCTGTCGTATCTCATTAATAGTGAATTTCTATTGGCAATCATTATTCAAGGAAATAGATTCTATATTGAAATAATGAATATACCTGACGTCATAAAATAATGCCTCAATAATAATAATAATAATTAGGAAATTTATTCTAGGAACTAATATACTACCTATATTTTTAACTTAAGCTATATTTTACACATTGGCCTATGTTTATTGAGCATGATATACAAACAATAACAAAAATCCAATAAGTGCAGTGTTTCCGAAGATTACCCCAGGCGTATTAAAAAACTCATAAAATTCGGCCATACCTTAAATTATATTAGTTTGGTTAAAAAAAATATAACTACGTATTGTTACATTTTTGAGACTTTTAAAATACTCTCATCACCATGACAACAATTCTCCATGTATATCGAAAACAATGGGTTTTGTTTTAGATTAAAAAACAATTCAATTACAAATTATTACAGAAAAAATTTCATATAAAATATTTCGACACAAGAAAATTGTGTAATTAGGGCAAGCAATGAATGCTACCGCGGCATGTTGCGGTTGTCAGTGTGTATAATGCCCTGATCAGCGTTAATAAATGTCAAATATTATGTACAGTTTCGAGCTTAATGTAAAGAGATTTAAGACTATTGGCAATAGATAAAAGAACTCGTTACACAGTAGTGGGTTAATGAGGATTCGAGTGTACAATTTACATCAAAAGCACAACGTGTGATGAGTATGCTAAATGCTTCTAAATATTTTCTATGATTACGTATACTCAATATCTACTATATTAATACCGATTTTTTTTTCTATAGGTCTCTTCAGACTCGTAGATTGAGGGGCAAAGGGGTAACAGAGTAGATTAGCACATTATGATGGGTTGACCATTCTTAACACATCAAGACCCCTCCGTGCCTCAAAGAGCACGTTAAGCCATCGATTCGGTGTCCTAAAAAGTATATATGGGTTGTGCAAGTCGAGGTTGATAAACAATTCCTAGTTCTTATGGTGTAGCCAAGTAAAGAGATAGTACCTACGGTCCTCGTTGGATTTGTGCACCTTTTAAGAGTGATATGCTATATCTATCTTTCCTTTGATATAAACAGAGATGGCAATGCCTTTTAGTCATGTCAAACTAGTTTACCTAAGTTTAACTAATATCTATTACAATTTTTTATAATCGAGTTTATAATACGCCTTGTCATTTGTAATTATTTATAAAGTTAACAATTCTTGAAGTTCAAAACTTACCGACTGTGGTTTTTTTACAAGTTTATTAAACTTAATACCTAATTATTAAACAAGACACTCGTTATGATAGACACCATGATAAGTGATGTTGTAGGCCTTGACGAAGCGACTGGGCAATTTGAATACAAGTATAGCGTGAGCGTAGGGTCACTGGTCATTGACGGGGGCTAATGATATGCGAAATTTTTCGTACATTTACGTTCATAGTGGAAAATTGGACTTGAAATAATATATACAGTTGATTGAGTATATTGCTATTATATTATCGCATCACCATCAGTTCTAAGCTTAGAGCCTGGAAAAGCCCGCACTCCTACTCTTCTTCTTAATTTATCTTGACTTCTGCGGGAGCGACTATCATCTGACCTCCCAACGCCTAAAGGAAAGCCTACGCCAGAGGCCCCGCAGATAAAGCAGGTATAACACCTGAGGTTGACTTGGGCCCAAAGATTTTGATGGGGCTGGACTGAAATTTATTATCTATACATACATAATTACTTATCCTGATTCATCAATGCATAACTTAAACTAATGAGTCTACAAAGATTTTTTTTAGTTTTTTTTTTTGTATAGTTTATAGTAAAGATACTTTTTGTTATCAGCATACACTAGGGCAGAAATTTTGTAAATTTCATGCCAAGATACTTAAATCCTAAGAACCCAAGACGTAAAAATACTTGATTATGAAAAAACTACGTGCGCTATACACAAAACATAATGAATACAACAAAAGCTGTCACTGTGAGCAATACAAATCTGTTTTCTTGAGAAAATCGAGCTTAACAAAAGAACAAGTGCCATTATATGTTCTAGAAACTAGAAATGGTGACAGTTGATTAGGGAAAGTGGTCATACAATGACCACAAGTGTCAACAATGACTTAACACGGCCGACAAGTAGAAACACTGCGACTTGGAGCTACGAGAATAGCGAAAGACTTACACAATCGTAATATTTCAATTGTAGCCGTCAAAACAGTACTCTCACTATCGAAATGAATGCTAATTTTGAGAAAGATGATTAATAATAGGTATCTACTTAATGAATGATAAATGCTAACTAATCGCGAATGTGAAAATAAATGGTATTTGTTATGCTTTCATGTCTTAACTACTTGAATTATTGTAATTGATATAGCTTGGACTGTCGTACCTTTTATACATAAAAAGTACTGTTCCTTAAGGATAAAACATCCCTTTTTACCCGACTGCCAAAGAAAGGAGGGTAATGTTTTTCGAAACTATGTTTGTATGTATGTATGTCCATTTCTTTGGCACGGTCTATAGCCTAAACGGCTTGACGGATTTTGGCATAAGAGCGATTCGTTTCCTCAGCGATTTACGCTGTGACACTTGTCTACGGGCCCTGAACAGTCTAATAACTCATAACACAAGTTAGTTAAGCTATGATTATTTTTATTGTATGACCAAGAACCAAGCGGTTCGAGGCCTCTTTTATTTGCCGCACTAGGCGGCGTGAAAAAGCGTTTAGGCCGCCACTACTACTACTAGCACTACTGGTGTATATAGTGGTGATCTCAGTCCTGGGAATTTACTTTTAGCTTACCATCAGGCGATGTGAAGTTGTTTTGAAGTGTCCTATATAAAAAAAAGTATAATTTGGCCCTAGATAACGCTATTTAGAATGTTGTACAATATTTATTCATACAATTTATTAAGTACGCATATTTTGTCAAATTATACAAAGTTGAATTTTCGCAAAGGCTTTATAACGTCAACTCAAAACGCGAATAACACCAACACTTTCACAATGACCTCTGTTCTTAGCCACGTAATGTCTAAAACAGCGCCAAACACCGCATGAATACTTATTGTATAACTCGCGTTGAATGCCAATAAGTGTCGCCGCACACGGGCCACACGCCACAGCCACAAACACCGCCACAAGAGGCAAGAAACGGCCACAAAAGTAGCTGAAGCGCGCGACAGCCACTTGTGGCCGATGGTCGACACTTGCGGTCGGTGGTTGCTACTTTTTTAACCCAGGCATGCAGTACCTATCATAATGGACTCGGTTTAATTGCGCTACTTTTGATAAAAAGACGTCGTCGTAGAAGACGAAACCGTAGTTATTGGATACATCCAATTTTAACGAATGTACACAAATGCAACGAACATTTCGATAATCGCGCGAGTGGCGTGTGGCGGCTTTTTGTGTCGACGTTTAGTGGCCGGTGCGAGCCACAAAAAGCTAGCTGCGACGATTTGTAGCGTGTGGCCGCCACTGGCGCCAACCGTGTGCGGCGAGTCCATATAAAATGTATGAAAATTACAGGAAATATGCCAGTGGCGGCGTTTTGTGGTTGTGGCCGGTGGCCCGTGTGCGGGAGCCCTAAAACAGCGCCAAACACCGCATGAATAGGTACTTATTGTATAACTCGCGTTGAATGCCAATAAAGCATTGATAGACATCTGTGCTATCAAGATGCTCATATCTGACATTAGTGAGGCTAATAACAGCTTGCATTTCCAACTATTAATTTAAAAGGTCAACATAAACATTATGCGATAATAATTGTGATGAAGGTGATCTATCCGGTGTAATAGATTTGACCTGAATCGCTAAATAAGTTATTCGAGATACTATACAGCGCTATCTTAATCTACAGTAACTTGTAATATGGGTTCTAGAATATAGATAATAAGGTCTGAATTTTTTCGCATCGTGTAGTCTTACACGGCAGTAGTAGCTGGCGAAATGTGGGTGTTTAATACACCTCTGCCCATTACCTCAGCAAGCGACTGGACTCGCGAGTCCAAATCCTGAAAATAACATCTTCCCCTTCCCTTCGGGGTCGATAGCGCTAGTGTGACCATAGGTCATGGTGATCGCTTCCCATCAGGTGGGCCGTGTGTTTGTCTGCCACCTAAGTGATATAAAAAACCACTACCGCCTTGAAGTCAATCTTCCCATTCTTTTAGCTGGAGGAGTTAACAAGAACTCCTAATTTGATTGTATGTATTATAATTATACCATGATCGTATAAATGTATAATAGTTATTATTGTATAATATTTCCACTTTAATTTACTCCTATTCAAATGAATAATCTGACTAGATGACATGTAAAATTTTAATAATACGACAATCGAGTCTATTATTATAAAGTTATTTATCATACTCCTTAGATCTCTCACTTGACTGTACTATTAGCTTTTTATTATTATATAATGAACTATTCTTACGATTATTAACCGATAACATCAATACCAAATACAGGAGGCTTTAGTCATACTTTGATTCATTCTATTTAGCTCTAAAAGGTAAAGCTTTAGACTTTGCAGTTGCGTCGAGATTTTGCAGTATTTTACCGCCTCTATCATGGTGAGTGTTCCGATGAGCTCTACCAACTAGTCCTACTCTCTCCTTTCCTATACAGAACAACACGTGCAATGCTATGATATCACATGACGTCAGAAGACCCTAGACGGCGTGCGGTTTTAGTCGGTAAGAATTCGACATAACCTGCCCCCCTGGCTGCGGGGTGGGTATCCTTGAGGATTTCCGAACGGAAAAAAAGGCTGTAATATCACATACCGTGCGAACAATACCATCAAGAACGAAGCGGTTCGGTGCCTGTTTTCTTTGCCGCACCATAAACACCTGGAATTCTTTACCAGCTCACGTGTTTCCTTCCTCCTACAATCCCGGGTCTTTTAAGCTGGGTATAAAAAAGCATTTGATGAGGCCGTCAAGTTGAGGGCACCATTATGGCACTGTCGGTTTATGTAATAGGGACCTCCTTACTGAGACTTTACCTTTAGCTTACCATCAGGCGAGGTGAAGTCATATTGAGGTGACCGATATAAAAAAAAAGTTGGCATAACATTATAATAATAAATAAATAAATATTCTACGACATTCTACACATCGCTCCCTAGACCCAAAGTAAGCTTAGTTTCACTAGCTTGTGTTATGTGTTCTAGAATGATGATAAACATACTTATATACTTTTTTTTGTAAATACACACTTATTATACATAGAAACGCCCAGACCAGTGCATGCATACAAATATTTGCATTGAGCGGGAATCGAACCCGCGCCCTCTGCGTAGCAGTCGCATGCACTACCGCTGCGCCACAGAGGCCGTCAAGGTAATGTTCCTGCATTTTGTGCCTTACAAGTGGCATCTGACCTTTACACCTCGAAATGCTGAGAATACACCTTGAAACGACGCTACAGAAGTTCACTGCAGTTCATTATAGATTATTTTTAATGGACACGTTTTAGGAATAAATGCGATATATTGCGTAATATAGGCTGTTGCACGTGGTTTCACCCAAGTGAGATATCAGTATTTACTTACACAAAATTCTAGGTATGTACTAATATTGTTTTGATGTTTGTTACTCAATCAGGGTCGAACGGCTGACTGAAATTTGGCAAGTAGATACAGGGATAGATATGAAGGAGGTAGGACACGACGGTATCTCCCATCCGAAATGTGCTGTCCGACTGGGGTAGTACCTCCTAGTACCTAGTAGCCAGAGCTTACTGTACCCCTCCTGCCCCCACCCCTTCCTAGACTACCCACCCCATCCTAGCCCTCCCCCTTCCCTTCAGGATAGGCAGGGCGTGTGACACCTTTGGTGTTGCACACGTCCATAGGCCACGGTGACCGCTTACCATCAGGTGGGCCGTGTGCTTGTCTGCCACCTACGTGGTATAAAAAAAATAGTCTGTAAGGTACTTTTTATTGATAGGAACCCATCACTGGGATGAAAATAGACTTATGTTATGTGCTCTACACCGTAATCTATAGTTTTATATCGTTCACGTCAATATGACTTCTCCTCGCCTGATGGTAAGCTAAAGGTAAAGTCTCAGGAATTGGGCCACCATTATAAACACCGATAGTGCCACTATGGTGGTTCTCAGCTTGACGGCCTCATCAAATGCTTTTTTACGCGCCGCTTAAAGGACCCGAGACTGCAGGAGGAAGGAAACACGTGAGCTGGTAAAGAATTCCAGGTCTTGGTGGTGCGACAAATTGCATACCTATAGATCCGTTTAATCAAGTTAGTATCATTGAGTGACAAATATCCATTCATAACATACATAACATAACATAAACTCACGCCTATATCCCCGAAGGGGTAGGCAGAGGTGCTAGCACCCACATTTCGCAAGTTTTTTTTTAAGTCCCAATGTAGGTGGCGAGCCTATTGCCATTAACCGGGCACTTATAAACCTGCGATAAATACACACATAACTTCGAAAAGCATCGAAAAGTCATTGGTGTGTGCCATGGTGAACCTGGGATCGAACCCGAGACCTCGTCTCAGCAATTCATTAAGTACCCAGACTACTAGGCTACCGCGGTTTTTCATTCCATTCCATTCATACAGTGTTGTTAAAAATGTCACAATAAGTATGTTTTTGTATAATATTCGCTTCTTTTAAGAAAATAAATAATAAAGATCGCTGAAGGTCGTCAATATTTTAATGTGTTATCTATACCTAAAATTAGCACGTTTTAGTGAATAATATTTATTATTTGGAACTTGCATTCGAAATCGCACGTGATACCATTCTCAGGTGATGTTTTTGGTGAGTGAAATCCTAAATAAAACGTGATATTTTTCACTCTCGTATTCGGCTTACCATCAGGCGAGGTGAAGTCATATTGAGATGATCAGGAGGGAATTAATCAGGCGGCCTTACCACTTAATAATAATAATTGTTGATAAATTCGGTTGTTTTTTTATTAACCTGATAGTAGCGACCACTTAGTAAGTATTCAAGTTTAAAATCGATGCGAAAATTAGACTTTGATTAAATTAGGTTTTCAGTGCTTAGATAGGTACTAGTCAACGTTTTGCAGATGCAAATGTGCAAAATGCGTTAGTATGGAATTATTTTGATCATCAATTTAAAAAGAAACATGTTTTTATTATTCATGTCTCTCTCTTTACCGACTCACGTAATGTTTATACACTTAAAACATAAACAATTTTTACTGTTTTGCTTCTTTAAAAAATGTAAATGAAGCGTTTTATTGCGTTCACCAATGTAATGTAGCTCAGTTAGTTCTGACAGCTGCCATTTTAATCAATAAAATATCGTTTTACAGTGCTTGCGGACGGCGCCAACACTTTCTCCGGCGAAAGTAAAAGTGGACCGACTGCTCAAATATCACAGTTTCATATTACACTCGGATTTACTTAGTACCTCCATCCTGTTATATAAACTGCATAAGCATCCGGCTTTCAGGAACGAAATTTAAATGTAGGTAGGTATATTTTATTTGTATTTGCTCTTACTTTGACGGCTTCGGTGGCGTAGCTGTCGTGCATACGACTGCAGCGCAGGTGGCGCGGGTTCAATGCCCGCTCAGTGCAAATATTTGTATGCATGAATATGTCTATTTGCATTGGTCTGGGTGTTTCTATGTATAATAAGTATGTATTTACAAAAAAGGGTATATGTATGTTAATCAGCATTCTAGAACCCATAACACAAGCTAATCAAACTAAGCTTACTTTGGGTCTAGGGAGCGATGTGTAGAATGTCGTAGAATATTTATTTATTATTACTGTTTGAAATATAAATGACTATTCTATGAAATATTCTACTGCGCCGTCTAGATAGCTTATCATTTCGATTCTATAATACGGATAAACATGCAACTATCCTACTATAAATGTAAAGGTTTGTGAAGATATTTTTTACTCAATCACGCTGTAACGGCTGAACGGATCTGGCTGAAATTTGGTACAGGGGTAGACTGCAGTCCGGAATAACGCATAGGTTACATTTTATCCCCGGAATTAGTTCCCATGGGAAGCGGGAATGGAAAACAGAACGGTAATAACTAGTGCTTACATATTTTTTTTTTTTTGTTTTACAAAGTATCCAATGTTTAAAAGTATACGTAGGTAGGTAGAGTTTAGGTAAGAGTGGCAGCATACTACCATTTAAAGTCGATAGGTATTAAATGACACATCGATAGTAATTCTCATTGTAATTTAAATGACAATGCCAATCCCATTACATATAAAGCTAACAAACTTGACAAACGCAAGTACAATCCTATAATATTGCGTGAATATTGAATACACAAATAATTTTTCACAGTAATTGTCATATAAATTTTCAATACAATGAATATAGTCGAAGTGAATTACCGTACGAACGACAACAATACGCATTAAACAATAACTCAGGGGTAAGGACACTCGTACACTGTCGGAATGCCGTCAATGCGAACCAGTTGAAAACCCGGCAGTGGACGACTATTTAATAAGAAAACTTGATTTTTACATATGCATGGACTTTTGACATGTATAATTTTATTAAATATTGATTGAAGTGACTTCTAAATGTGGATGTCCTTTCTAAAAATACATACGTCTACTGTTATAGATACATACCTAGATATTGAGTGTTGACTTCAGAATTGATATTACTCAATGAAAAATAATGGATGTATGGGGTACAACACCTTCAGGGTCCAAGTCCATCTTGTGATCATGTTAAAGAAAAAATGGTATACCCCTTCGAGAACATGAAACGCATGACTTATATAAATAGCGTATAAATATTCTGGGGTGCGAGGGAAATGCCATTTGGGCCACCTTACACCACAGTAGCCTAGTGGTATGGGTAATGGACTGCTAAGACGAGGTCTCGGGTTCGATCCCAGGTTACCATGGCACACACCAATGACTTTTCGATGCTTTTCAAAGTTATGTGTGTATTTATCGCAGGTTTATAAGTGCTCGGTTAATGGCAATAGGCTCACCACCTATTGGGACCTAAACATAAACTGGCGAAATGTGGGTGCAAGCACCTCTACCTAACCCTTCCGCCTATATAGGCGTGAGTTTATGTTATGTTATGTTATGTTACACCACAGCGCTAGAAGATCCAAGACAGCGCGCGAGTTTAGTTGGTTCGATTCCGACATAACCATTTTTGCTGACGACGAGGGTGGTCTTCGTGAGGATTTCCGCACGAAAAAAAAGAAGGAATAAATATTATTACTACACTTACATCAAACATTGATTTTATTGAAAAAATGTATTCGAACCTTAAGGTCAAACCAATATAGGCGTGTAATAATACAGATTTAAATGATCACTTAATTGGTACCATCATCAACTTCCGCTAATAACCAGTTATCAGCACAAACAATGCACATCCCGGTCATCAAATTTACATAACTGATGGCAAATTAAAATTGAGTACAAACCTACCTACAGCACTTATTAATTCATCAAATATGTTAAACTCTAGAAACGTGATCGTAAAATACGAAAAATCGTTTAAACTTTTAGTCACGACTCAGACGTTGCAGGAAAATTTTTTTGGATACATAAATATAAAATTTAATTTAAGAAACTGACGATTTATGGAACTTAAACATTAAACCTTCGTATAACAGTAATTAACGAAAATATTGAATTCAATTATGAGGTAAACTTTATTCTAGGAAATACTCGATGGATGAATGTCCTGAAAAATAGGGTTTTAGGGTCTCAGACAGGGCTTTTTCTTTGAAATATCTCCTACTTCAGGCAATCCTTCAAAATTATAAATTTTTGAGTTATAGATGAATATGTTCTGTCAGGCCAGGCCAGGCCAAGAGTACCCGCAACCGGCGTGCGTGTATGAAAACAATAATTATGAAAGTTGAAGAAGCGAAAGGAGTATGGCAAGATCGTAGCAAGTGGAAAGATGTTGTCTCTGCCTACCCCAATGGGAAAAAGGCGTGATTTGTATGCATGTATGTATGTATGTATGTTCTGTATACTATTATTTTTTATTTCATTTTGCTTTTGCCTGCCTTTAGAATACCATAATGGCTCATATTTTTAGAAGTTTGATGTCTAACTTTCAGGTTTCTCCACTTGTTGACCAGACTGCTTAGCAAGTGGAAACACTCTCGTATCTTTACCATCACCAACTAGAATCAAAATGTCAAACAAGATATTAGAATTAGATTATCATTATTGTATTATTAGTACCTACTATTACATATACTCTACTGATCATCAAAAGGTATTTGAAAACAGGATAACTATCTATTATATAAAATTTCCATGTCACAATGTTAGTTACCGTACTCCTCCGAAACGGCTTTACTGATTTTTACCAAATTTTATATGCGTATTCAGTAGGTCTGAGAATCGGCTACTACCTATTTTCCATACCCCTAATTGATAAGGGTTGTTCACCCTTAAATTGCAAAACAACGTTTGCCGGGTCAGCTAGTAGAACATAAAATATGTCTTAGAATAAATCTGAAGTGGTCAATAAAAGTCAGTGACCAAAAGAATTAATTATGTCAGTATGTCAAATTGTGTACAAATTTTACTCCCAATTTTGTATATTTTTTATACTACTTAGGTGGAAGACAAGCACACTGCACCGTGGCCTATGGAACGCGCGTTGCCGACCCTGAAAGGGGTAAATCACATCCATACTGTAAGAATCCCTTCATTATTTACCACATATATTTTTATCACGCGTCTCTCAGTAAGTATCAGTTACATTTTCTTCACAAAACCGATCAATTCGTGATAAAAATATGAAACGCAGTATGTAACAAAAATATGAGTACAATTCAAACGTTGGAAATATTACTTTAAGGTATAAAATTAAGGTGCAATTTTAATTGACACGCTCTGGGAAAGCAGTGTTCGTGTCGCAGTACAAATACAGCATTCAATTAGGCGTGCGCCAGCGCTTTTCCCGAGCTAACTTCGGCTTTCTAGCGGCCCGTGCGTGACGGCAAACGAAATGTGAGATATATAGCTGTCACTTGCTGTTGTATAGCATTATCTCGTTCTATATTTGTAGAAACAGGCACGTATTTTTTTAGTTTTCATAATAACGTAACTGTTTATGGCATTAAATGTTCCATTGAGGTACTTGGAAGTTATCAATACGGAGGAATCATCTTGCATGTCACGTACTGGTAAAATACTTGGTATATGTTTAGAAAACGTGTGGTTTGAGAATTTGTGTCTCGAAATTGGTTAGAACAGTTTGGAATTCTGGCTCGATATGGCTTCTGGTAAACTGGCTTATCACTCACTTAGAATCTTATTAAATTATGTTGCTTATTTGGAGGTTATCCAAGAACTCTATATTAACATAAGGCACAGTGCTTTGTGAGAGAATAGGATGTCATGCGTGTGGTATTTAGAGTAAGAAAGCAAAAGGCATTTTGCATTGAAATTGATACCATTTTACCAAAATATGTAGAATAGTCTGGTCAGATCCTGTTTCTTTTGTTTTTTTTTATAAGTATATTAGGACATGTCAAAATGACTTCACCTCGCCTGATGGTAAGCTAAAGGTAAAGTCTCCACTACGTACACTGTTTTAGTGAAAATTCTATTCAGAGTATTTTGGGGAAGGGATGGCAGTACCGACTGATATACTTAAATATTTTTACTGAGCGGGAATCGAATCCGTCACCTCTATCTTAATAGTGAAAAGCACGCCTGCTACGCCGTACCTACAAGTAATAAAAGTTGATCCTCGTTTTGTTTTTTTTTTTTCTTTTTGAAGAGGGTTTTGATTCTTGTTGGACACAGTTGTGTTATAAAGTGGTTCCAAGTGTAAAGCTCGGGTTTCAAACCCGTGACCTTTAAGTCACAATTCCTACAGTTTAGACACTAGACTAGCACAAATTCTCAAATATAATCAGAAATTATATAATTTTAAGTAAATCCACGTCGAATATAACACCAATTAGCACGTTTCATAGCCGTTCTCCTTCATTAGGAGAATCGATGTTTATCTACCGTCAGTCAGGCACAATGGCGATCGTTAAATAATAGTGCACAACTACCCACATTAAACAATTGCTGTGTAAATTAGTAAACAATGGTGGACGACATTGTAGGCCGCCTTGACCTGAACCTTGCAACCTCCGTCCTCTTTAAGAGTATTGGTTTAAAATGCACTGGGAAATGTGCTAAAATGTAAGTATTTATCGGCTAATGATTGTCAAAAGCATCGTTAGCTTAGTGGTTAAGGAGTCGGCCGTCTGAAAATGTGTCTGAAAATGCAGCAGTGGAGTTTGGGTTTTTTCTTCTCCACTAGCGCCTAGGAAGCGGTGGTAAACTTAGTATTAAGTAGTTTTTGACGTAAAAAAGATGTAATTACGTTGCACTATTTTGAAAAATAAAGAAATTGAAATTGAAATTGGCCTTACGATCGTAAAGTCCTGAGTTCGAAACCTGCTATACTACTGACGTGAATCTACTCCTTTTTTTATGTAGGCAGGAAAAAATGTATCTCATGACACGGGGAAACCTATGATCGGTAATGCCTAGAGCAGGGGTCGGCAAACTCCCCAATAAGACTTTATTCTTCTACTAGCTGTGCCCCTGTAGCATACTTCGTCCCCGTGGCAGGATTGAAAGTATCCTATGTCCATCTCCTAATTCTACTACCTCCACCAATTTTGAGCCAAATCGGTTCAGCCGTTCTTGAGTTATAAATAGTGTAACTAACAACAACTTTCTTTTATTTAAATAGATTAATGTATTTTGAAGAAAACATGTTTCTGAAAAGTATGAAAGATACTAGAAATTATCCATGAGAAATATGATTCTTATTGGTCGGACCAATACGAATCATATTTCTCAAAAAATTTCATAATGATCTACAAAATATTATCATCCAAGATTTAGGCAGTGACGCCGACCTCTGCCCTAGAGGAAAACCAGCGCCAGAACCTTTTATGTTGTTTACCAGGTGCACCGACTTGTAGGTGAGGTTGGCTTACATTCCTCTTCTTGCTATCAACAAACCTCACTCAACACATACTCCATGCTACTGCCTATTATGAAATTATAAAATATACGTTTAAAAAACATACATCGTTTGGCTGCAGTTCTCGCTAGCCTCTTCGTTTTCCGCTGTACAACCTCGGTGATAACATCTGCATTGCACGCTCTTAACTTAACAGTTATTATCACTCTTACTACGATATAATAAGATTCATTTTTGTTTGAACGTTGTACTCAACTATCAGTTAATTTGCTTCATCGTACGGACTTCACTGTGAAGTGTGTACATAATTTGATATGTTTAAACGGCAAAATATATACTAACTTAGTTGTGAGACTTATCAGCAGTTACATGTGTATGGAATTTTTAATTTTATGTTATAATATATAAGGTTGTATATTGTTTGAAAAAAAAATGGTTAGACAATGCTTGTGAAATAAGTTGAACGGATAAATAAATTAAACATATGTGAAATAGAAACTGCCTAGCGAGTAATAAAAAACTAGTATAAAAGTCCAAATGCATATATTATTAACTCAATTATTTTGAATTAAAATTACATGATGTGTAATTGAGAGAAACTTTACTTATAGACCAGTGCAGATAGACTTTGAGACAAAATAAATTTATAGTAGGATGAAACCTGTTGTAGAAGGAAGAGAATATAATAAAAATGATAGGAAAAATAAATTACGGGCGATCTGAGGTCGGGAAGTGGGGAGGGGGGTGAGTTTTAAGGGTAAAAACGGTTTATCTCGATTTCCGGCAAAACTACAAGTCCTATGGAAAAAAGTTAAATGACAAAGTTGTAGGTAATAAAGAGACCTACAACTTTTCATTTACACTTTTTTCACATAACCTCAAAATGTATGTGAAAAATTCAAATAATCAAGTTTTTGGTTTTTTATTTTTATCTTAAGCAAAACAAATTTGTTTTCCACGAAATTTGGTGAAAACTTAGCTTTTTATGTCCCACATACACTGTAATTTTTTTAATTTGAAATACTCTTTTTTTCAGCTTATTTTGACTAAATATCGAAAAACCACCCTAATTTTCAATCGAAAATTCTCACGTCAAAATATCAGCTTTTTAAAAAAAGTCAAAAAGTTTTTTGTTCTTCGAAATCTCTTCTTTCTGATGATGTAAAAATATATATACATTGCTATGGTAAATGTTCTCAGAAAATGCAAAGAAGAAAAACTCGATTTCGAAATTAATATTTTTGTATTTAGTCATTTCCTCGCTGAGGTGGGATGGGATACTATAAATTTCTTTTACTTTTTACCATTTTCATAGCTATCGGCACTGGTCTATTAATAATTGATCAGCAATAGCTGCAGGCTGGTCCACGCAATATACTTCCTGTCATATTTTGTAAACATTGAATATCTTATATATGGCGTCATAAGAGTGCCAATTCTCGTAATAAGAATATGTTCAAATTTCGGTATCATTCTAGCCTCGATCTCATTTTCTTTTAACATGACTTCACCCTACCTGATGGTAAGCCAAGGATAAAGTCTTCAAGTGAAGAGTGTTCTTCTCGGTAAACGTGCTCCACCGTCGACCACATCATCACTTACCAACAGGTGAGATTGTGGTCAAACGTGAGACTATTACTAATAATAAAGGCGATAGTGCATAGCATTAGATTGTCTGCTTGTAACCTTAGTACAAAAAGAACAGTTAACACTATTGTGGCAATATAATTATGAATTCGATACATAATAATTACGAGTGATCGGGTGTTAAATCGATAATCGCACTTCTAAGGTTACGTCAATAGCCATGAAGTAGAATGAGAGGTCTATAGGTCATAGTCATGATAGCAACCCATTTATGTCCCACTGCTGGGCGCGGGTCTCTTCTCCTCTAACGAGAGAGCTGAGAGGGTTTAGACCTTAATCCACACACGCTGGCCTAATGCGGGTTGATGGATCGGACATGTCCTTAGAATTTCTTCTAGGACATGTGGGTTTCCTCAGTGAAATTTACATTGGTACTGTCTGGTCGGATTCAAACTCGATACCTCTGAGAAGAGGCCGCGTCCTTTTCCATTCAGCTACCTCTCCTGGTAACCTAAATTGTTTATATTATGGAGGGAGTCAAAGTCAATATTTTTATTATTTTCATGTTACATAGAAGTCTAGTTTCACTGCATTTGTGTAAAATCATCAATCACCTTTAAAATGCACCCTATTTCACACCCGTAAAAAGGGTGAAAATCATTTTATCCATGGCATCATTAAATCGTAAAAACTTGAAAAATGTCAAAATAAAATAATAGACTAAGGTTTAGCAAATGGACCACACCACTAGTAGGACATGCGGCATGCGCATTCTGGGAAGAAACTTCAAACCTTCGATCTCTCAATGGCAAATCCAACATCTAGAACCTTGGTACTGTTGAGTCTAATTTTCACTGAGCGTGCTTAACTAGGATACAAAAAAGAAGCTCACGGAATCAATAAAATGAAAACAAATGAAACAAGACCAATGTGATCTCAAGTAGAACCAGTCAAACTATATCGGTCAGACGTCAGGCACAATCGCCCCGACTGCCGTTGTTTTTACACTACCAGACGAACGAACTAATCGAATTTCGCAACGGTAACCAGATCACAGTAGGCATGTTTACATTTTTAGAATTCTATAGTTTCTGTTAAGGAGATTTACACTTTGACACTTTGGAATAAGATTTCTATTTGAAGAACACTTGTCACAAGTTCTGAGGACGATATGGCAATAATGATACGTAAAACGTTTTTCATTAAAATTCATAAAACCCGATGTTTTGTGGAGTCAATATTTATAAAACTAAAAATATACATTGATATAACCATCGAATAACTCAAGATAACAACTTTGTTTACCTTATTGATTCAATGATTACACAATTGATTCGAAATGTTGACTTTATTGTGCAATTTTTAAAAAAAAGTATCCGAAAAAATCTAAATTTTGCCACCTACGAGTATATGAACTTTCTCTTATAATAATTATGATGATTTTCTCATGGGTTACAGATATTTTAGATTGCAATCCTTAATACTTTCTTTACGGCTGATAATTTGCTCCACACGTGTTGATTTTCATAAATGCTACTTTTCACGTAAAATTTACATCAATAAATTTATAACGATATTGTGCAATCCTTCCTTATTGTATGCCATCCATTTCTCTCACTGAGTTAAACTGCAATTTCTTACACTATTCGTATGTTTATCCATGCAATGGTAAGGTCCCAGAAGTGCAGATATTACATAAAAACGAAACGTGCACAATCGAAGACTTTATCGCAAAAAGCAAACGTTTGCAACTTTCGGTACACAAAAATCGCTAACCTTACTTGTTTTTATATATGACACGTCAAAATAACTTCACCCTCCTGATGGTAAGCTAAATGTAAAGTCTCAGGACCGGGGTTACCACTACATACACCGGTAGTGCTATAGTGGCGGCCCTCAGCTTGACGGCCTCATCAAACGCTTTTTCACGCCCAGCTTAAAGGCCCCGGGACTATAGGAGGAAGACAACACATGCGCTGTAAAAGAATTCCAAGTCTTTCTGTAGTAACCTGCTCCTATAACCACAATTTAATCGTTGTCTCAAATGTCTGAAGACTAGAAAAGAAACCTGCTTAAAACTATTGTAACAGTATGTTAGCTAAACAATTTCGTAAAACTGTTACGGATGAAAATAGAAGTAAATCACACTGTTTACCTGTTGGTATAGTTCCCTGTTCGCGTCCCTTATGCAACTATTATACAACAGCGCAATTAAATGATCGTTATGATGATCAAAACGGTTTTATGTAATAATGTATTAACAGTCGTAGTCTTTTTTGTTATATACAGATTGCACAAAAAGAAAAATGTAGTTGCATACACGTTGCAAGCCGTGCACATTCCGGTAAGCCGTTAAGGATTGCTAACTTGCGAGTTATGATGAGTTATGTGGAGTAGTAGAAATACGGACGACTTGCAATTGTTTATTCATGTTTCTGCCCCATAAGGGTAGATAGAGTCCAAATGAGGAGGAGGGTTGTCACAAATCTTTCCATTTGCTAGGATACTGTCACAAATGTGAGGGTTGTCACAAATTTTACATACTTACATAAGTACATACCTACATGAATACATGCTTACATACATACATAAATACATTCATACATAAATCCATACATGAATACATAGTTCCATACATCCTCAAGAATACATACATATATGAATGCATACATTACATAAAATCACGCGATACCTTTTTCCGTGTGGAAATGCGCACGGATAATACCCCTGTAGCCGACTCTAACCGACTAAAACCGCACGCCGTTTAGGGTCTTCTGACGCCAGGGTGTAAGGTGACCCAGACTGAACTGGGATATGGAATATCTTCGACTTCCGAGATATTTATAAATACTACCAATGTACAGACATAACTAATTTACAATTTTATAATAATACGAGTATATAGAAGGCATAGCAAAACAAGAATTTTAAAAATCACGTGTGGTATCATTGAAAGAGGGTATAAACAAGAATATTTATCCTCACAATAGTTTAGAAAAACATAACAAAACATTGTACCTATTGTGAGAATTGATATGTATAGCTAATTATTTTTTTATGTTATGTTGTTGAAAATCGACCCACACACACGTACGGACAAACTAACACATGCCTATTCTACATTCATTTGTAATTTTACAAAAAATATATACATACGTCAGTCGGGTTGTTTTTACGGTAATATTTGTTGCTCGAACAAATTCTTGCATATTTCAATATGTATGGCGTTTTATCATCAATAATTTATGTGTTGAACACAATTTTTATTAATTTCTAAAGAATTTCAATAATCAATTTACAAACCAAATAAATGTTGGCGGTGTTACTGCCTTTACAGAATCTGACATCCTTATATCAATTTCTCAGTTTTTTTCTTGCATCCAAATGCGTCCAAAGTTTTCACTTACAAAAAAAAACTAAGCTTATCATATTTTTTTTGTTTGTTACTTTAGAACTTTCGACTGAGTGAACCGATTTTGATAGTTCTTTTTTATTAGATAGCTGGCGGTTCCCATTTCAATTTGGTCCATTGAAATCGGTTTTTTAGTCAATCATATTTAATTATTAACCGACTTACAAAAAAGAGGTTCTCAATTCGACCGTATTTTTTATTGGTATTCTTTATGGAAGTTGCTCCCGGAAAAGAGCCTGCATAGGGGTGACAGCAAAGTCTACGCCAGAACTTCGTACATTGTGTAGATGCACTGACTTGCTGGGAGCATATCGGACACAATACAAAGCTCTATCTAGGCCCAAATTAAGCAAAACTTGCAATATGGGTTTTATAATGCAGATTAACATTATATAGATACGTTTTATATTGAAATTTAAAGGAGGTAGGACACGACGGTATCTCCCGTCCAAAATGAGCTGTCCGACTGGGGTAGTACCTCCGCCCTACAAAACACCGCGGCGATAATAACTATCATGATTGTTGTGTTCCCGCCGGTAAGTGGGGGGTAGCCAGAGCTCACTGTACCTCTCCTCCCCTCACCCCATCCTAGCCTCCCGTCCCCTTCCTAGCAATCCCTCCTTCCCTTCAGGGTAGGTTGCGCGTGTGTGACACCCTTAGTCTTGCGCACGTCCATAGGCCACGGTGACCGCTTCTTATCAGGTGGGCCGTGTGCTTGTCTGCCACCTACGTAGTATAAAAAAATACACATACACATACATACAAACATTTTGACCAATGCTAATGAATAATCATCCATACAAATATTTCAACTGAGTGGGAACTGAACTCACGACCACCGACGTAGCAGTCTACCGCTACGCCACGGAAGTCGACAAAAATAAATTCTTATAATTTCCATTTCAATACAGAATAATGCTTTTAGAAAACCGTTTATTTACAATTTGCTACACAAAAATCTTATTATCTCATCTGATTTGTAGTTTACAAAACATCTGGTCTAATAATTACCATGAAATTCGACTGAGCAAGGATATTGTTCTCAGAAAAATTAAGTTATTTTGGTGTGAAAATAAGTTATTTCAAGTCGTGAATGGAGGCCGAGCCACTGTTTGTCTAAATACTACACATTTAAAACTGCTGATACATTGGCATTGGATTTTAAAAATAAATATGTTATCAAGAAATGTATTCTTAAAAGTTTTGTTTGTGTGCAATAAATTAACTTTTAATCTAGGTATATTAAAAAAAACGTACTAACTTTTAAACTTTCGCATTCCATGCGCATTCGCACAGCTGAGACAGTCAGCCTGTGACCACGGCCGGTGTAAACTGGTCAAAACGTCAGGCATTCCAAAGGTATGTATATACCTACACCATGATCGCGTTAATTCCCGTTAACATTTTACTATAACTTTTAATATTTCAAAAAATATACTATTCTTAGAGTAAACTATTCTGAGAAGAATGAAAAACTCTGTGGAAAGTGTGGTTCCACGATTATGTTATCGTGGAACCACACTTCCACATAATTTTTCGTGGAACCACACTTCCACGATTATGTAATCATGGAACCACACTTCCACATAGTTTTTTAACCAGCTTGTTGTATTCGGAATTCCCAACCTATGTCTGGTAACACTAAATAAATGTTCTCTAAACATTAGTTAAACCAAGCTTTCTAAGAAGGCCACATTAAATCATCAATCACCGTAATCAGTAGTTTAATCTCGGCTTAAATCACTTTCATATAATCTTAACAGCTTAAACCGTAGCGGATTACACCGATCTCGTAAACCTTTTCATTGCAGTCTTTAACACACGGTATCGCATAGAAATGAATACATAACGTTATTATGTATGTATAATCGTTACTAAATGGATATTAGCATTTACATTTTAGATAATGACTTTCACTGCAGTGAAACTATGTTTTCGTAGAACTTTTTTTGTGTTTCAAAAAACTACAAAATGAAGCTCGTTTTTTTACACGACTGCGCCAGCGAGGGTAATGTGTTTCACGCGTATATATGTTTGTAGTTTTCTGTATTCCCCTCTGTAGGCCTAACGACTTGGTGGATTTCGATAAATGAGGTCTTATATGAAAGTTATGCATCTCCCGAATATCATATGGTACATGAAATGTGAGAAAATACCATAATTTTGATGGTGCTAAAATTTATGTTACCTATCAAAAGAAAAAAAATATTCAATCTTGTTGAATAGGGTATCAAATTGAAGTAAATTATTTCCAAAAATATAATGGTTATTTATGTCGTAACTACAAAGTATAAAATAAAATAAATGATTTAAAAAACTGGACTGCTATCGAAAAGCCTGAAACAAGTTTGATAGCAGGCGGTACCTATTCGCAAACCATAAACCGAAAGTAAATTAATGGGTATACACTAGAATGAAGCTGGTCTGTGATCATAATGACGTCACTTTTAGACCATACGTTAAACGCACTGCGTATGATCACTTATAAAGTGCTGGAATGTCATTCAGCATTGTGTTTATATAAGATAGGTGTTCAAGTTCGTCGCCTACAATCAAGTAAATAAAATTGAATGAGGCGGCGCGTGGGCTACCCAACTGTGCGCACGAGTTGATGTTGTTATCCGATAGGAATTTGACACTCTTGTGAAGCTTTATTGACCGATATTTACAGTTGTATATCTCTGAAGGGGTAGGCAAAAGTGTATTAATATTTTTTTATACTACGTGGGTGGCAGACAAGCACACGGCCCACCTGATGGGATGCACCGTGCCTATGAACGTGTGCAACATCAAGGGTGTCACACACGCGCTGCCTACCCTGAATGGAAGCGGGAGGGGAGGCTAGGAAGGGGTGGGGGAGGAGGGCTACAACAGTCAGCTTTGGGTACACTACTTACAAGCGGCAGCGGGAACACAACACGATCGTTATGGCCGCGGTGTTCTGTAGGGCGGAGGTACTACCCCAGTCGGACAGCTCATTTCGGACGGGAGATACCGTCTACATAACATAAACTCACGCCTATATCCCCGTAGGGGTAGGCAGAGGTGCTAGCACCCACATTTCGCCAGTTTATGTTTAGGTCCCAATGTAATAGGTGGCGAGCCTATTGCCAATAACCGGGCACTTATAAACCCGCGGTAACTACACACATAACTTCAAAAAGCATCGAAAAGTCATTGGTGTGTGCCATGGTGAACCTGGGATCGAACCCGAGACCTCGTCTCAGCAGTCCATTACGCAGACCACTAGGCTAAACCGTCTACCGTCTAGTACCGTCTAGTCCTACACAAATAATTCATAAATGCAATATTTAAAAGTACCTACTAGGCTAGTAAGCAAAATTACTAGTATACTTGCTTACCCTCTAGCTAAGCTAACACATTCAGTGAGCATTTACGCTCTGACTAGCATTTACACTCTTTAAGTCAAACAATATTGAAAGAGCATGCTCTGTTGACTTCATCTGAATGATACGTCATCAACGTTTCGCGGCGCACGCGCAGGTACTGAATGTATGAAGAATGTTATTAAAACATGTCACGGTACACTGGCTTCACTCTCCCTTGCATGTATCATGTGTACTTGTCTGTATGATCATATTCGTAGGGTGAAACTGTGCTGTACATACAACTCGAGATATTTTATTTACATAACATAACTTAACATAAACTCACGCCTATCTCCCCGAAGGGGTAGGCAGAGGTGCTAGTACCCACATTTCGCCAGTTTATGTTTAGGTCCCAATGTAATATGTGGCGAGCCTATTGCCATTAACCGGGCACTTATAAACCTGCGATAAATACACACATAACTTCGAAAAGCATTGAAAAGTCATTGGTGTGTGCCATGGTGAACCTGGGATCGAACCCGAGACCTCGTCTCAGCAGTCTATTACCCAGACCACTAGGCTATCGCGGTCTTTTTTTTATTTAATGGCAGAGTTTAGCAATACAACACAGAGCCTAATTCGAAGCGGTTGGCCTTTTATGATATAGATCGCTCAAATACCTCCTTCCTCGCTTAGCGGGTCTCCCTGGGGGTTGCCCTAGCACCAGAAAAAAGAAACATCCTGAAGATCTTGGTGTGGCCCCAAAAATACCGAAGCGCCTAAGGCATAAAACAGACAAAGTCAAAAATAATTTCTTCTGTATAGACCATTAAACGGTACTTACAAAACGTCAAAATTACACATGCAATTGCAATTACATTAACAGCTCATAGGAAAGTACATGGTACATAAAGAGGCCTCTCCCTAATTACATGGGATTCGAAACCTTCGAAAATTTACAGACGTCGGTAATTCGATCCTGAATTTCAATGGACTGTATCGAGATTTGTAGACCTCTGTAGCATTTGACTGCTACGTCGTAGGTCGCGGTTCGATTCCTGCTCTATGTAAATATTTTTATGCTTGATGTCTATTAGCATTGGTTTAGATATGTCTATGTAATGTGTATGTAATTCGATCTTTTTATTCCCATCTAGATCCTATATTACAAGCTAGTTTAGCTTAGTTAGAGTCTAAATAGCTCTGTGTAGCAACCCGTAGGTTCCCGAAATGATTGTAGAATACTATTATATTTATTCCCATGTATCTATTTCAAGCTTTATACCTAGTTTAGGAGAGGCGACAATACAGCCCCATTATTATTTGTTATTATATTATTTAAGCGTTCCCTACGTTTCATGGAGATGTCTTGAAAACGTAAATTAACGTATAGTGAAATACTTCTATTCCAATGAGTAGTATTCACGCAAAATTTCGACAATACCAAACGTAATACTACTCTATTATATCCTTGTACTAACTTTCAAAGGCATAAGTAGGCCTTTTAGCTGTACGCTCGAAACCTCGTTACAACTATCGTAACAAATTAACACAAACAGGAGGCTCACCCGGAGAAGGTTATTACTAAACAACGATACATCGCATTTGTAATCGAAACCGCATACCTACTATTAACGTTAATTGTAATACTCGTGCATGTAATAAGAGCGTAACTTCTACTCAAATATGAAAACACTCCCACGCCCAAAAAACAACCTTACATCATGTTCTCAAAGTTCTAATTTGATTGCAGTATTGTACATTATGTATTTAGTTAGTTTTGCGCAACGTATGTGTTTAAAATCAAGCTGAGTGTGCGCGTAGCGGAACACATTCTATTTTAGGGATTAAACTATTCTATAGTCTTAACATCTAATACGAATAAGGTTCAATATCCTTTGTAGTTTTTGTATAAAATATCGTCGTATTGTTAGAGCGGTTGGAAAATACTTATTATGTAATTAATCGAGTTGGAATCGATTGTTAATAGATTGAATCGTAACGCTCAATGTGATCGAACAATGACAAGATAAGTTGTTAATGGCAGTAGCTCGGTATTAAATACAATGACCTGTTGTAAACTGGCTCATGAGTTGGCAACATTGGCAGAACCTATTCAAATGAATCTAATGAAACAACAAAAGGAATTTTCGTTTACAAAATTTATTTTAATTGCGTTTTGTTGTTGCGTTTTTTTTTGTTATAGTTTTTTATATGTATACAGAGTGATTTTTTTGAAGTGGGCGTGGATGGCCAAATCCGCAACTTAAAAGATAGCGGAAATGCAGTTTTAGTTTTATTTAAAATCGGGCCCGAGACTCCATTAGGCTCTTTTCGCTATTCCTCATTGTTTCAAATATGGCCATTCATAATGGCATACAAGCACATATCCCACCTGATGGGAAGTGTATGCATACGTATACAACTAACATAAATCATTATTATCTACATAGTGCAGCATTCCTGCCGATTGCATCCAAAGCCTACACTTTGGAGCTACCCAGGTCTCCCTCTTCCCTACTCTTTCTCTTGATTTGACTATAGCTATTGCTATTAATCCCCTAAATCTGAAAGGAAAACCTGCATCAGAACCTTGTCTTGGCTTGACCTCAGAGGTTGACTTGAGCCCTGAAGATCTTGCTGGGCATGGGACACCATACAGCGTACAGCAAGGGAGTGGAATGCCCTACCTGAGTCTGTGTTTCCGGAAAGCTATAACCTGGGAGTCTTGAAGTCTAGAGTGAACAGGTTGCTTCTAGGCAAGCGTGCTCCATCGTCGACCACATCGTCACCATCAGGTGAGATAGTGGTCAAACGCGGGCCTATTAACTATAAAAAAAATTAGGCCTATTAGTTCTACTAATAAGCTGTCAAATACGTGACACAAGGACCTTGAACTTGGCTCTCACTGGCGCACAGACGAGAAAGAGACTGCTATATGAATTAGAAATTATAATTTTAATAATAATAATTTACATAATAGCCGCGCTCATTGAGTTTCGTATAATTTAGCGAAGAAAGTTGCTAAATTGTTTAAAATGAAGCTACCTTGACATTTTTTACTATTATTTATATTTTTGCTATACTAGCTTTGTGTCGTGGTTTCACCCGCTGTATCTATTCCACCATTTACGTTCTGACATTCATTATCAATCATATTCTAACCCAATTTAAATATCTCAAATTATTAATAATATTGTAGAACTGCTAATAATACTAGCGCATACTATTATCTAGACCTTACTTGTTAGTACGGCTTTTTCTGTGTGTTTTATATTATTATTCTATAATTATTTCGAAATCGATCCTACTATACTCGAATGTGTATAATAATAACCAATTATTACACCAATTATCGCGTTTTAACCTTATATCGAAATATTTCATTGCTCAAGAGCCGAGTAACTATAGTTTCTCGAATTCATTTCCGAGCAATAATATTATATATAATAGTTTAATAACATGTTATTATTATAACATAATACACACGCATCCTGGAACATGCTGTATATGGTTACGTCATGGTTACGACGATACTCGATAAGGTAAAGAGAATCTATGCAGATTGGGAACAGAAGAAATTGAGTTAGAGATATCTAGTGGCTAACGAGTCAGAATTGCAATCGAAATGCCACCTGTTCAAATTGGAGATCAGGAGGAGTCAGGGAACGCGAGTTTAATTCCCACTTAGTGTAAATACATTTAGTGTACCTAGATATTAAATTTGTACATACATACATACATATCACGCCTTTTTCCCATTGGGGTATTTGTATGTTATGAATAAGTCTATTTGCATTGATCCAGTCATTTTATGCGAGAATAAAATGTACCTACATGTTTACAAAAAAGTCTGAGTATGAGATGCTTAGTTTGGGTCCATATTGTGTTGTGTGGAATGTCCTAGAATATTCATATTTATTATATTTCATTAAATCCACCACGACGTGGACTTCTATCTTGAATAATTTTGCTTAGCTTGCAAACGAATACATAAGAGTCACATATAAATATATATTCATGCATACAAATACAACGAGCTGAAATCGAAACTGCGACCTCTGACATTGCAGTCGATTGCTCTCCCGCGGCGCCACAGGTCGTATGCAAGTGAAAGTTGAAAAGTTAAAATTTTAATTTTTTTTAGCACTGCCATTTTGACCAAGATCCATCTTATTATTGTTAGAAAATCACAAATCTAGGTTAATTAGTGTTTTGCAAACGCCGCCACCGTATTAGGTACTGTCTTTTGACTATGGAATGAATAGTCAAGAGATATAAATTTTTGGTATTTTGTTTTTGGAAAGTAAGCCTCGAAAATTACCGTATGTTTAACTCTCTTAAACGTAGGCACTTTTTTATGTATTTGTCTATTATACCTACATGTTATAATTTATTATAGTTGAATCCAAGTTTATTGATATTTTGGTTAGGTAATTTTTTTTTAATTTATTTAAGTTAGGGGTTTTTATTCAGTCGGATATGCCAACCTCATCATACCCTTTCACAAATAGCGCATCAAAACGATCTGGATGAGGTGGCTCACTGCTGAACCACCATAACCAGACGATGTAACCTCTTAGCCTCTTCCGATTTTTTTTTTTACATTTAAAAAAGCATCTTTTTTACTCCACCTATAAAAAAGACTTTTTTTAGGTTAGAATTTGATAAAATTAAACTGTAAATGTGCTGAACCAGCAATTTCTCTCAAAATGAAAAAGAATTTGGATTTGAAAGATAGATCATGTGAAAAGATAAATGAGTATTTTTTAAATATTTTAGCCTTAGGCTATAGCACTTACAAACAGCAACAATTGTACTATATACTTTATTTGTGACAAACAAATAGTTACATTGTTCTGAGTGTACTTAAACTGCTTTAAAAATCGAACATTTGTGAAACCCTGCGACCCAGAAAGCGCCACCCACAGCGATTTGTCTTTGAAAAAAATATCACCAACAAGACCAATCTAACTAGTAATAAAACAAAAAAATAAGTGAATGCAAGTACTTATCACACCAAACGTCGGTAAGGCCAGTGAAAACGGTCCCTTAACTACTGCTGCAGTATTGTTCTCCAAAGGAAATTCCGTTTTCCATTGTTCAGCGTTTGCACAGGAAGGATCGGCCGTTTTGTTTGATTGGTCTGCTGTTTAATTGATGAAATAGCGGCGCGAATAATTTTTGTGTACTTTACGCTGTTATTTTGGTGGTCGAGTCTACAGCGCACAAGCGGTTCGGTGCCTCTTTTCTTTGCCGCACCTTAAAAACTTATTTACCAGCAAAATGTGTTTTTCCTACTATAGTACCGGATCCTATAAGCAAGGCGTGAAAAATATTTGATGAGGCCGTCAAGCCGCAGCACTATCGGTGTATGTAATGGTGACCTCCGGTCCTGAGACTTTACCTTTAGCTTACCATCAGGCGAGGTGAAGTCGTATTGACTTGACCCATATAAAAAAAATCTGCTAGTCGCAGGTTTTCCTCTCATAGTTAGTAGGCAGCTGCTTCCGGAAAAGCCAAAATACCTATCAACGAGTCCTTTATCAAGAAGCAAGGCATTCTTACGCGTCAAATGTAGGTACGTTACGATTATAACTCATGAAAGTCGTCATTCGAACATGAAGTATTCACGATAATCATAAACATACACATAAAATTGTAATGCAATAAAATAACAATGCGTCGTGTAAGAAAAACTAATAACCAATAATATGGGCGATAAAAAATAAATGTGTGTAAAATAAATCGATTCATGGAGAATGGAGACCCACCAAGATTTTAGTAGTGAAACCAACCTAACCTGCCAGCCGGAACCTAAAATATGATCTATTTAATAACAGGTTTTTTTATATCGATCATGTCAATATGACTTTACCTCGCCTGTTGGCAAGCTAAAGGTAGAGTCTCAGGAAGGGGGTCCCCATTACATACACCGACAGTGCCATAATGGTAGCCCTCTACTTGACGGCCTCATCAAATGCTTTTTCACGCCCCGCTTAAAGGACCCTTAAAGGAGAAAGAAGAAGGAGGCTTAAATGATAAAGGTTCACGACTAATGGGACCATCTTAAAGCCGTAGAGATATCCCAGAGTGAGTAGAGGTGCGAGTGAAATGCCTCATCATGTCACCTCACACCTGATATTTGAGTACGTACGGCTTAAGTGAGTTTGAGTCCGACATAACCAGCCCCTTTAGCCGGCAGTGTTGGTCGAAAAACTAAAGTAAGTAACACGACTGTTCTAATGGTAAGAGATATCACTAACGATACCACAATAAGCTCATATATCACAACCTTTAAGTCACGAATACCAAATTAAATTATGGATGCTATATTCTCAAGGATTTGGCAGTATTATATTAAAACAATAAAGAATATTCATTAACATTTGTAATAAAAAGGGTTAGATACAAAACGTGCACCGTTATTTGAAAAACGTTTTATACAAATCACGTTAGCACAGTGTCAGTTTCAATAGCTTACAGAATTGCGTATAGTGGATACCAACGGCAGTGAACTGTGACCCGATCACGGACGAGACTAGCTGTTACTTAAATTCATTGTATTTAATCACGAACGAATAAGTTTGTGAGTAATAATAAAATTAAAATGTTATTCCAAATTACGTGTTCATTATTTTGTAATACCGACGAACGAATCGGTGTAACATTTGGGTCTGCTAACATTTTGTATCGCACTAATATTTAATGCGCTAAATCTAATATCTCTCTGAAATTTTAAATTTTAAAGGAGGTAGGATACGACGGTTATCTGCCGTAGTATCTAGGTAGTACCTCCGCCCTACAGAAGACCGCGGCCATAATAACCATCATGTTGTGTTCCCGCCGGTAAGTAGGGTAGCCAGAGCTCACTGTACCCCTCCTCCCCCCATCCCCATCCCTTCCTAGCCCTCCCCCCTACCCAAGGTAGGCAGCGCGTGTGTGACACCCTTAGTATTCCACACGTCCATAGGCCACGGTGACCGCTTCCCATCAGGTGGGCCGTGTGCTTGTCTGCTACCTACGTATTAAAAAAAAATTGATGGTATCGTTTCTCAGCACCAATTTTTGACTCAAATTACCACCCTCTCGCTTAATATCTGTTTAAGAGATACCCCCGCATCCAGTCGAACTCGAATCGACTAAACGCACGCCATTTCGAGTCTTCAAACGACGGAGTGTAAGGTGCCCATAAGGCATTTCCCTCGCAGGGTGCGGGCCGGAACCTCCAGGGTGCGGGCCGGAACCTCCACGTGGTGCACCAGGGCAACGGAGGCGAGCAGCGCCTCCTACTCGCCACGGGAGACGCTGCTGCCTGCGGCCAATCCGGCCGGGGTGGGAGTGGCCCTCTAGAGGGCTGCTTCGAGGCTCTCCACGTGTCCCTCTGACTAGCAGATGGCACAGTGGGGAGCGAACGGGGGGCGAGCTGATTGTCTGCGCGCCGACGGTTGGGTGACAGGACGGCCTCCTGTCACCCTACACCCCACCGTCAGCGAAGTGGCGCGATGCTCGCCCCACCCCCCCTTTCGGGGGGTCGAGGGGGCCATCTTAAAACCGTAGATGGCCCGGGGTCAGCTGGGGTGCGAGGGATATGCCCATTGGGTAACCTTACACCCTGGCTACTAAGGCCCGAGACGGCGTGCGGTTTTAGTCGGTTCGATCCCGACATAACCACCCCCGATGGCCGACGGGGGTAGTATCCATGGGGATTTCCGCACGATAAAAAAAAAAAAAGGCATTTCCCTCGCACCCTGAATGACCCAGGACAATCTCCTGTCAACCCCTTCGGGTTTGGAAACACAGTATCCCTCTCTTACCCCAAAAAAAGATGAGAGGGCGAGCATCGCGCGTATCGTATGTCTAGCCATCCTCTCAAACTTTCACCTTTAAATATTAGTAGGACAAGTGTAGATATTATGCTACACACAATAACATGAACGAGCTCGCTACTTATTTATTTACATACTCAAGTACTGTTGAGTTACATAAACGTAGGTTACTTAAACACAGATATTAATATTCCAACACACTATGTACCCAAGGCCCTGCACATGTAGCGAGTACGTTTCGACTGGGGCTTCAAAGACCACATTGTGTGGTGCCAACGAAGCTTTGTAATGATAATGGTTCGCACGCACGACGCTCGAGTTGCGCAAGAGTCGACGGTAGCGGAAGGTCGGCGCCTCTGTTTGTGTATTTCAGTAAAATAATAAAATCATTATTATTATGAGAATATATTCTACTTTTTTGTCCAGCGGCAGAATTAACCACACTACTGTTAACTTAAATTCAATTTGACATTACATAAATCAGAACTTAAATCTCTTTTTTTTATAGGACACATCAAAATGACTTCACCTCGCCTGATGGTAAGGTAAACCTAAAGCTAAAGAAAGGTAAGCTGAAGCAATTAAAACATTATTAAAAACATGTTTTAGTGTGAAACTTTGCCTTCCTCGAATACCTTGCCTCCCGCCTCCCACATGCGAAGCATCGTAAATGTTAATTGAAATAACAGAAATTACGTCAGATATTACAGCATAATATTTGCAAAGAATAAACAAATTAGTATTAGGTTTTTGCAAAAGTCTAATTAATTGTTCCTTGAACAGCATTTTGTGCATTAATAACTTTACTGTATTTTAATACAATATGTTGAAAAAGTTACTAGACTTAACAGTGGGTCGTTTTACTGAGCTATATAATTACGCCGGGTGTGCCAGACGCAGTCAACACCTTCGGGCTCCAATTCAACTTCACCTGCTAGTCTTCCCGAGAGTTTCCTTTCAGGTTTGGGTCAGACGACATCGCTCCCAGAAAAGCCAACTATTAAAAAAGCGGACCTCAGTTCAAAGTGCAGCAAACTTAGGTCGCAACTGGCCATCGCCAACGTCACAGAGCAAATATACTATATTTATGATCATGGGCACTGTCGGGGTTTTAGCACTCTCAAGTATTAATTTAATCTTGTAAAGGTACATGATGGTGAATAATCCAATCATACGAATAGTGAAACTCTACCGACTCTGATAAAATAAATAGCAACCCATTTATGTCCCATTGCTGGGCGCGGATCTCCTCTCCTCTAACGAGAGAGCTGAGAGAGTTTAGACCTTAATCCACATACGCTGGCCTAATGCGGGTTGGTGGATCGGAAATGTCTTTAGAATTTCTTCTAGGACATGTAGGTTTCCTCATGATGTTTTTCCTTCACCGTCAGCAGATGGTATATCATGTGATTAGCATATATAAATTCCACAAAGTGAAATTCACATTGGTACTGTACTTAGAGGTATCGAGTTCGAATCCGGCCGATTCGAACTCGATACCTCTGAGTATAGGCCGCGTCCTTATCCATTCAGCTACCATCGCGACAATATATTATGTAAGAATTACAAGTAGATAAGTACATATTAAATGAAGACATTAGTAATTTTAAAACATCATCAACCATATTTAATCATTTGGTAATCTTGTACCTGTTTTAATACTCGTTTGACACGAACAGAAAATTTGAACTTAATAACTAATCGCCTCAATTCATCCATGTCAATTTAATCTACTCACAAATTAAACAAACACAACTGGTTGGATTCCATTTTGACAGCTTTTTTTATGTCGGTCACATCAATATGACTTCACCTCGCCTGATGGTAAGCTAAAGGTAAAGTCTCTGGAATGGGAGTCACCATTACATACACCGATAGTGCTACAATGGTGGTCCTCAGCTTGACGGCCTGATCAAATGCTTTTTCACGCCCCGCTTAGAAACCTTTTGAGAAAACTTGGTCCTTGCGAAGTTAAAACTAAGTAACAAATAGAATTTCTTCTAGTATTAAGTGAATAGGATACTTCTTGGGATAATGTGGATGTTTCAATATGGACCACATCATCACTTACCAGCAGGTGAGATCGTGAACCAATGCATTCATACATCTTTTAATTATTTGGAATCTTCAGCCTCATTTATGACCCGATTTTTGGATGCGACTCCAAAGAAGGTAGGAAAGCAGCCCAGACTACACCTAGTTTTATATTATTAAAAGTGTACTATACTATATCTATCGAATTAGACCAAAATTTGTAGGTATAATAGTTTTGCCTACTAAGATTATCTAAGTAGGTACCTACCAATGTAGATATTTTTCCTGAACTTAAGAACGTAGAGTACATAATTGATCCGTCGCTAAAATTCAAAACGCTTCAAGTTTTAAATCACCATTTGCTATCTGAACCGTCTACCTGCGCGCTGCGCCTGGTGATAAGTGAGGCTATATAATCACCAACTAATTAAACCAGTTAATAAGTGTAAATGGAAACGTACTGATTATAATTTGTTTCATTATTCAATAGGAAATAAGCAATCTTAATACTTAACCCGTAAATTTCTAGTCATGCCTGATCGCAATGATAAAAGTTATCGCGGTTCAGTTATGTACCTATATCTACCTAAGTATATGAAGATGAGACTTAAACATAATCGGTCTTATTACAAAAAACGGACTAAAGTCAGGTTTAAACCCAGACTATGAAGTCCAGGCTTAATCTTAAGACCAAGGTTTAAACTTCTTCTTATTACAAAAACAGAATAATCCGTGGACTACTTAGGCCATGGTTTAAATCTTGGCCTAATAACAACCACAGATTACTCTAAACTTTTGTTCGTTCATTGTGATATCATTCGGTCGCAACGTTCCGTTTTCTCCGAAAGCAAAAATTTTCTGAAATCGTTAATAAATATTATTTGCTAAAAAATGGTGAAAAAAATATTTACAACATTATAATTATTAAATTTAAAGTCATGAACGATAGTTGGACTTTATTTTATAGTAAAATATCATTATCATGCCTTTATTTAGCAATCATTGTTATAATATTGGAAGATCTATGATGAACGTTAAATGGAGCGTAGTTTTTCGGAGCCCGCGCGTTGTTCAAATTTTTTTTTAATTTTTATACCCACTTTTGAATAATTTCAATACCCGTACTAACTTTTACGTTTCCAGTGGTTTAAACTTTTAAATTTGAATTAAATAATGGAAGGAGAAAAGAATAAGAGGGGCGAAAATTGGACTGCCGAGGAAAAAGTAAGCCAAAATATGATGTATTTTTTTTTTTTTTTAATATTTGCTCGTTTCGGAACAAGCTAAGGTTCTATAACCATGCTGCCTTGTCATCAGTATTCTTCTTGTTCATATTAAATGCAATAAGTTGCAGAGTTTTCGTCATTTAGTCATAGTCAAAGTCAGTCAATAGTCAAATCAGTCAGTCATAAGTCTTACCCCAGTAAAATAGTGGAGACTTTACTAGAGGCTTCTATGGAGTTTTGAAATCAACGTTGAAAAGCACAATTCACGGTAATATACCACTTTCCCGAACTCGTGCACGTTACCGAAGATGTTATATTTAAAAATCCACCATTTTTACACATAATAACTACATTTTACACTAATTTTAAAAAATGATACAATGCCGCGATGTGTCTTTTTCAGCGTTGGCGCCAAAAAACCCAAAATAGGATGTATTTTGGTATTTTCCACAAATCAAATCAAAATGACAAGTTTGACGTTTTGTTTTTGTGGTTTAGACACTTAGACCAACGTTAAACTAGGTGTCACGCAGGTTTGTCTTTAGACCAGAGATAGTCCCAGGTTTAGTACTAAAACGCGTTTTGTAATAACATTTTCGTTAAACCATGGTCTAAAGACGTTTTAAACCTGGGTTTAAAGTTAGTCCGTGTTTTGTAATAAGACCGAATATGTTACAAATAACAAGGGTTTTTACTGATTTCGCGAGTTTGTGACGAAGAATAATTACAAATAACATGAGAGATATTAACTTCACTCTTAGTAAGTTAAAGAAAACTACTTCATAACTGCAAGCTGCGAATTATGCCTTCGCTTATTTATTTAAATCAAGAAAACGCCCTACAGAAGACCGCGGCCATAATAACCATCGTGTTGTGTTCCCGCTGGAAAGTAGGGTAGCCAGAGCTCACTGTACACCTCCTCCCCCCACCCCTTTATAGCATCGTCACCCCTTCCTAGCCCTCCCCCCTTTCCTTCAGGGTACGCAGCGCGGGTGTGACACCCTTAGTGTTGCACACGTCCATAGGCCACGGTCCATAGGCTTCCCATCAGGTGGGCCGTGTGCGTGTCTGCTATAGTGCTCACGGCATCTAACTTGGCAACATTTTGGAGTAGTGTGGGCCCCACTACTCCAAAACCTTGCCAAGTTAGATGCCTTAGGTACACTATACTTGTTTTTATGCGACGTATTTTGCCACAAACAAGTATAATGTACCTACGGCATCTTTGGAGTAGTGGGGTCCACACTACTCCAAAATCTTGCCAAGTCAAATGCCGTGCGCAATACCTACTTAGTATAAAAAAAAGTTGCCGAACTTCACTTAAAGCTGGTTAGCTTTTTAATAGTACATACATGGAAGTACATAGTAATTATTAGTGAACTAATTTTATCACACCAAAACAATCACCTAGACAACCTTTAGTCGGCACACGCCTCCCCAAGGTTCGTAAACAGGAACAGCCGTCAGCCAGTCTGCTACTTCATAATTATAATCCGTCAAATCATTATCACCTTGCCATAGGACAAATTTAATATAAGATTTATTACGTATGCATACGACAGTCAAGACTGCCTGAGGTAACAATGATACTTGATACGTCAGAACTGGTTTTTTGTTTTTGACCGTTCAGTAGCAAATGCATCACTCATGCGGCCTCCTAAATGCACTTGGTATATTAAAAGATTATGTTTATGCTATTTGTGAAACCGGGTTGAGTCTAAGGCACGAATTTTACAGAAAAGCTAGCGCATGGCATAAGGGTGACACCAACGACCATACACGACCATACCCGGTTATACCTCCCTGACACGGATAAGACGGGCATTATAGACAAATTCAGGCGGCATAAGGCGAGTATAAGGAGACGTTACATACGACGAAGATTACTTTTCTTTGTTTCTTTTACTGTACAGGCACAGAATACCTAATAGTACTAGTACAGGTTCCAAGGAAAGTCTACTAATACATAACTATACTCCATTCGGTTAGGGACCTAACTAAACGTAAACAATATTGATGTGTCTATTTAATCTGTTTTATTTTATAACTCAGTTAATAATATTTTTGAATTTAGAAACTCATTTTGAAGACAAAGTTAGCCTAGTTTATTTGTTTAAAATTTGTTTTTATATAAGTCGCTACAAGATTGTTAATCTTATGTTATGTAGGTACCTACATAACCAAATAGAGAGCAAAAGTACTTACTACAATGAAAAAGTCATAAGAACCGAAAGTCTCCGAGGGAAAATATCTCCAACTAATAAATGACTAAACAGCATATATGTTGATCGATCTAAAAGAAAGCCGTTTGTACACTGCAGGTTGTCAAGTCACATGCTTTCCCCAGCACTAACGAGCCTACTCAACCGGGAAGTACTACCCTGCCACTTAATATTCTAGAACACTCCATGTGACTCGATTAATGGGTGTCTTTAAGAATATATAGCTACCTCTATCAGCTCGCAAGATATAGCCATGATATTTATATTTCCAATTTAATTGTAGCCTAAAGCATGTGAGACTAGACTTCCACAGTAGATTGTGACGTTATTTTTTTAAGATCTTTTATACTACTTAGATGGCAGACAAGCACACGGCCCAGCTGATGAGAAGCGGTCACCATGGCATATTATGGACTTGTGCAACATCAGGCATGTCACACTCGCGCTGTCAACCCTTTGGAGGGGGGGTTGGAGGGATGGGGGGGGGGCTGCAAGCTCTGACTGCCCTACTTACCACTGGGAACACAACACAATGGTTATTATCTATATATTTTGAACATTATCAAAATACTTTCTGACCTTTGACTTTCTTGATAGAACCCGCTAAAGACCATTTATAAAACAATACAAGCTTTTGAGATACGAAGAGTTTACAAGTTGACTAAACAAAAACATAGAGAATACTGTCCTGCAGGTTCAAGTAGATATGTAAAATGATAGACATTTAGATAAGTTACTGTGGACAATTTAATACTTTAGACCTAAAGAATAATTTTGATACTATGAATATTTTAATACATTAGACCTTTTGAACCTAAAGGAATGCTGTCTTTTGTTCTGCCTAAAATTCCTTTGAATTAAATTACTATTGAACAAAGCACTTGCATGAATGATCTTCACTTTGTATGGTAGTTGGCAATGCCATCTTAAGTATCCGTCTGCTTAAAAACATGTGTATACCAATTAGGTTACATAACAGAAAAAAATATTGAAGTGTTACTTTCGCACTAAGTAAAAAAAAAACTTGTAAGTAAACGTTGTCTGCGTTTAGTTATCTCGTACAAGATTGTAAATGTCAGTTGAAAGTAAGCACAGACTCGCTAGGCATCGTGTTTATATATTAGAAAACTTTCCAAACTGCGACGCATATCAACACGCATATTTTCACGCTATATATAATCTAATATTAATTCTAGAAAATGCATTCATAATTAACAAAAGCCCATTTAGAAGTGTAGCCAATGAAAAAATCTTATTTTTAACGGACTTCAAAAAAGGAGGAGGTTCTCAATTCGTACGCTATTTTTATTTTTTTGTATGTATGTTACGCGATAGCGGCGCCAAAATTATGGATGGATTTTGAAATATATTTTTTTTGAAGAGGCTACTTCTGAGGTGGTCCCATATCCAGGGTATCAGAATCTGATGCTGGGATCTTGGGCAAATCGAGGGGAAATCATCAAATTTACGGCAAAAATTCTCTTTTTGATGCCTACATAATAAACCTCATAAATAGGTACTTTTCTATTTCTGTACACTAAAAAATAAAAAAAATATTAGTTTGTGAAGTCGGTTTTTTAAACGTAGTTATATTTTTAGATTCATATTTAGGACGTAGATTATTATAACGTATCGTTTTATTTAAGTATAATGAGGAAGGTTACGCTTTTACGCGTTATTTTTTTTTAATATTATTTCCTTAGTATTAGGTATTTATTAAGTGTAGCAAGGTGTAGCACCATCCTCTCACTTGGTTGGCCTTACGTGGCAGTACGCTGCGTTCCGTAGTGTGTGAGAGTGCCAGAGGCCTTACTTCTATTCATTTCCTGCTATAACAGGGGACGCGGGTTTGATTCCCGCTTAGTGCAAATATTTATGTGTATGAATATGTCTATTTGCATTGGTCTGGGTTTTTCTATGCATAATATTATATATGTATTTACAAAATAATTCTTACAAAACATGGGAAGCGTCAGCAAAAAAAGAATCATCGAAATCACTGGTTCACCCAGTCGAAAGTTCTGAGGTAACAAACATAAAAAAATGCAGTCGAATTGAGAACTTCCTCCTTTTTGAAGTCGGTTAATAAAGTATATAAGTATGTATATCCGAATTCTAGAACCCATAATACAAAATAGTTAGGCTATGCTTACTTTGGGTCTAGAGAGCGATGTGTAGAACGTCGAAAAAGATTTATTTTTATTTATTTTTCCAACGTGTTCAGCTATTTATGTAAGATAAGCAAAATATGGGTGTATCTATATGTACCTCTATATCTTACCACATATCTTTTTAGATATGTGCTCGTACAAGCGTACTAGCTAATAACCGTCTACTGCATAGGTACATTGACAGACTCGATGATGATACTGACCATGGAATCGAACTTGTGACCTGACACACAGCAGCCACACTCAAAACCACTGTACCGCAGTGCATTAGATATCTTTTTAGTACTTGTAAAACTAATTAGAATGCCAGACGTTTCGATCGACTTAATTTATTTCAATTGTGGTCACGGGTAGTGCAAAAGATTTAAACGAGTTCAAGACTTATCATCCGAGTGTGAATCTTGGTTATATCCTTTATCTTTGCTTTTGCGGTAACGACGATTAGAACTAGATTAGATTAGACTAATCTATACTAATGTTATAAAGAGGAAAGGTTGTTTGTTTGTCTCGAATAGGCTCCGAAACCACTGGACCGATTTCAATAATTCTTTCACCTATAGAAAGCTATAATATCTATTCCTTAATTTGTTTTCAAAAAATTAAGGAATTCGAAATCCACGCGGGCGGAGCCGCGGGCAACAGCTAGTAAATAATAATTCTAGGACATTTCATACAGTGCTATCTAGACCCAAAGTAGGCATAGAGTTTTCCTGTCAGAAGCACATAAATATTATACCTAAATAAAGTACATATAAACACCCAGACCAATGTAAATAGACATATTCATGCATAAAAATATATCTATGCACTGAACGCGAATCAAACCCGCTACATCCGACGTAGCTGTCAAACCGCTACGCCACAGAGCTTGAGTTAGATCACTTATATAATAGGTACCTATCCCTGTACAATTAGGTACCTTCTATCCATACCTCTAGCATAAGCACACAAGTTACTAAAACAACAAACTATTTGAAGTACTCAAAATCCGTGTACCTACAGTGCCACTTGTTTAAAAGATGCACCTACCTACATAAGGTCGCAAACGATTTGCATCTCCGTTTCCATACGAAGTGAAATCGTATCTAACGTCCCTTCACTTAATGCATTGCACTTAAGCACTCATAGACCACAGACAAGGCCTCTAGTCTAACATTCTTTACATAAATTAAACGCCTCTATCGTTAACTTATAGCTAACATTACGTTTTATAACGTAAGTTTATTTTATAGCAACAACATACCTGGTAAAAGACCTTTAGAGTCTTTCCTTAGCTCAGTCTGGTCTTCTATCCTCGCGGTCCCTTCTTCTGTCTCCGGCACTTCATCCTCACAACTGGTGGACACTACCAGAAGGAAAGCGCACACACACACAATAATAATCCTCATTAACTCTCTCATCTTCATCTTTATATAGTAAACAGAATGTAAACAATGCCCATTTTCGATCAAGGATCGATTAAAACTTAGAAATGAAATACAGTCACATTTTCGTTTGTTATCGATTAAACATATCCATAGACATTGGAACCATACGATTTAAAAAACAAAACACGAGCACTGAACATCACATAACCGGACACAATATCACAAAAAGGTAAACAATTAAAAAATTAAAAAATAGAACGCAATGTTTTTCGAATCGAACTGTAGAATGTAAACACGCGCGTCACTCGTTGTTAGCAGCGATGGTACTGGCGCGCGTTCGCTAGAGGGAGACCGCTCGCCCCCACCTGCGCGAGCGCCGATCAATGGGCGCTATCGAAACCGGCAATAACTGTTGCTGAGGTTTCTACAGATAAGTTATCAGAGAAAACTGCCCGCGTAATTAATGTACCTACGTTTTGTGGTCTGGTACCGTTGTAGACCGACTTACCGGACTTTACCGCATAATGCAATTCGCACTTTATTGAATACGATTTTTGCATTTTATTCGATGCGTTTATGGAAGTGCTAAACGGTGAATTGGTAAACCGCAAACCGGGGATAGGTAACTTACATCTAACGGTATTTCCTTTTTTGTGTTAACTGCTAAGGTGGCAGACTAATTCGGTGTTCTTGGTTGCATCCACGACTTGCAATTAACTATTAGGGAGTTAAAATAAAGTTCATGGAATAGGTACCTACCGATAATCATTTACCTACCATTTAATTAATTACATATAGATACTCATACAATTAGAACAGTAGGTATACAATTTTGCTGTTTTGTGTATGAGTACCTACTTAGATCTTCGAAGTCTACTGTCTAAGCCAACCGCACTTGCTATCCTAGCTACTATCCTCAGCATTCCCCACTTGCTATGTAGGAACACTGTGCCCCAACACCTGAATAGTCAGAGACCTGACCGGGTAGGTAAGTAACGAAGTTTGTCTGCCACCTAAGTGGTATAAAAAAATCTAATGCTAAAAAAATGGTCTACGACACGGAGAAGAAGACTTGCTATCTGCTGCACCTGTTAGCTGGTACACCTACCGATTAACGAAATAGGCTTTGCTAAAGGCTGTCCTCTTGGGGTTGAGAGGTCAGAGGGCAGTCGCTCTTATAATAGTCAAGTTAAGCAACATTAGAAGAAATTGAAGAAGAGTGGCACCCGGACTACAAAGTGTAAGTTTTGGATTCAACCAGGATTGCCGCTCGGATGAAAGAAAAAAAGGTACATACAGGTCAGGATGATAATTCTAAAACAACTTAGATTTCATTTTCTTCACTTATCTAAGTGTTACATCATTTACATTAATTAGAAACAATTTATACAAATTTAATCTCCATAATTAATTAAGAGTTTCATGTAATTAATTCATTTTAATGGACTACTTATGAAGAATAGAAACCTGATTCGGTTTATTGCAACAGTTTACAATATAGGACTCATTTTTCTTACAATTTAATTGTTCTAATAAATTTTGTACTTTATTATATTCACTTTTTATTAGTACAGTATCCGCTATGTGATTTAGTATGTCGCATCGCGGGAAAAACGTGAACGTGGGCAATCGTACAGTGCGTGTTCACAGGGTGATATATTTTTTAGAGTAGGTAAAGTAGTTTAAACCAAAGCAACACAGTTTGAATATTTTATGAACAAAAGGTTTTAGAACTTTATAAAGATATCAAACTGTCAGTCGATTTGTCTACGATAGAGAGAAGAGTCTATTTTTTTTATGGAGGTAGGACAAGACGGTATCTCCCGCCCAAAATGAGCTGTTCGACTGGAGTAGTGCCTCCGCCCTACAGAAGACCACGGCCTTGAGTTGTGTACCCGCCAGTGGCGGATTTACCAGTAGGCTGAGTAGGCTGGAGCCTAGGGCGGCAGATTTTAGGGGGCGGCAATTTTGACCCCAATTTTTTTTTGCATAATAAAAAAATACTTTATTATATACACAAACGAGTTTTAGGTAGTGTTTTTTTGGAGAGGCATATCTTAACCCACCTTGTAATTAGTACGCGCCGTTGTTTTTAGCTCAATAGTAGGTATACTCTTCACTAGTGCACGTCATAATTACGAGTGGTCGGCGCCGCCTGCATAGAGCTCTACCGGACGGTGAGGGGAGCAGGCGCCGCAGGCGTTGGAGGTCTAACGACCTCCGTCCTCCATGAGCGCAGGCCTGTGGGACCTGTGGGCTCACACTGCCAGTGTTGGTCGCAGCAATGGTGCAGAGCGCGGATGCGTGGTCGGCCGCCGCCTCTGCGAGCAAGTGATGCTCGAGAAGGAGGCGGCGGGAAGGGATAATTAAGAGACCCTAGACGGCGTGCGGTTTTAGTCGGTAAGAGTCCGACATAACCTGCCCCGTTGGCCGCGGGATGGGTATCCATGAGGATTTCCGCACGTAAAAAAAGGGCATATCACAATTGAGGCAGTAAGACCAGTCATAGAGGATCATGGAGCTGTCATAAGGACACTGCGCTTCACACTCTTGTGGAGTCTCAAGAGTGTGGAGTGCGGTCTCCTTGTGACAGCTCCCGCAGTGATGGCACGTGGGCGTTGGCTCCCGGCTTATGCGACGCAGGTACTTCCCGAAGCAACCGTGCCCGGTGAGTACCTGCGTCAGCCGGTAGGAGAGGCTGCCATGTCGCCTCTTCAGCCAGTCTTCCATGACGGGTCTTACCGCCTTAATTATGATGTGCCCTAGTGAAGAGTATACCCTACTATTGAGCTGGGTATGAGCCCGCATGGACTCGGTAACGCTACGACCTCGTGACAGCTATTGGTGTGGGAAGCCTCTCGCTTGAAACCATGGTTCTGACTATGGTACAAAGCGAGAGTGCATTGGATTCCGCCGCTTCGTTTTGTGCGGAGGCGTTGAACGCAAAAGAGGCGGTGGAAAGGATACGGGAGAGGACTAAAGGTGGAAAGGGTAGGGCGATGTGTTGCACGCGTGCCTTATTCAAAGCAGAGAAGGGGGGGGCTAGGCTCCCTGCATTTACGGTGAGGCCACCTGTTGGATGGCCACGATGGCACGATGGATGGTCAATGCCTGGTTGGGTTCCTGGGGAATTTCCTTCCTTAGAGTACACCCGGGTTCCTTCCGTTGTAGGTACCCTAGACAGAACACCGTGTGGTCGTTGGTCCAATTCCGACATAACCACCTCACCGTTTAGTCTCGATGAAGGGTTCCCGTGGGTGGGTGCGAGCCGGAATCTCCACGCGGTGCACCCGGGCAATGGAGGCGAGTAGTACTTCCTACTCGCCACGAGTACGCTGCTGCCTGCGGCCAATTCGGCCGGGGTGGCAGTGGCCCTTTTGAGGGCAGTTCCGAGGCTCTCCACTTGTCCCTCTGACTAGCAGAGGGCACAGTGGGGAGCGAGCGGGGGGCGAGCTGATTGTCCGTGAGCCGACGGTTCGTTGACAGGACGACCGTCTGTAACCCTACACACCACCGCCGGCGAAGTGGCGCGATGCTTGCCCCACTTCGCCGGCGGTGGTTAAAACCGTAGATGGCTCAGGTTAAGCTGGGGTGCGAGTGCGAGAGATATGCCTATTAGGTAACACCCCGGTAATTAAGACCCAAGACAGTGTGCAGTTTTAGTCGGTTCGATCCCGTCATAACCACCCCCGAAGGCCGACGGGGGTGGTATCCATGGGGATCCCAACACGATAAAAAATAAGGGGTACCCGTGGGTCAGCAGGGGCGGCAAAAACTGTATAGCCTACTAGCGGCAAATTTGTAAATCCGCCACTGGTACCCGCCAGTAAGTAGGGTAGCCAGAGCTCACTGTACCTCTCCTCCCCCCACTCCTTCCTAGCCTCCCCACCCGTTCCTAGCTCTCCCCCTTCCCTTTAGGGTAGGTAGCGCGAGTGCTACACTTTTAGCCATAGATAATACAAATATACCTTTAGCGTTGCACACGTCCATAGTCCACGCAGACCGCTTTCCATCAGGTGGGCTGTGTATGTACATTTGCAGACTTGGGTTGTATAAAAAAAAGATATATCATGAAAAAAAAATAGTGTTAGAAATATCTCCCTAAACCTCTCCGCCGCTTCCTCGAGTAGGTATTACTTGCTCGCAGGAGGCGGAGGTAGCCCACACGCTCGCGCTCAGCAACATCACTATGAGTCATTATTTAACCCTTAACATTAATTAAGTAGGTAATTACTACCTACTTAATTTTTATTAGATGCTTTTAAACTAAATTAATTGCATGGTATAAAGATTGATGGTGACATTGAGCGCAGGATGTTAGCGATAAGTCTGTGCCGCCGTCACGGTACACATACTATAAGGAACGACCCTTGGTAGTACTGTAACTGACGACCTCGGAGAACTCTTTGCCAAAGAACGGTAGGTAGGAAACGAGCTGTCCGACTGGGGTAGTACCTCCGCCCTACAGAAGACCGCGGCCATAATAACCATCGTGTTGTGTTCCCGTCGGTAAGTTGGGTAGTCAGAGCTCACTGTACCTACCCCTTCTCCCCCCACCCCTTTCTAGCCTCCCCCCCCCCCTCCCTTCAGGGCTGGCAGCGCGTATGTGACACCTTTGGTGCTACACACGTCCATAGACCACGGTGACCGCTTCCCATCAAGTGGGCCGTGTGCTTGTCTGCCACCAACGTAGTATATTTTTTTTTTATACTTACCTACCTATATCTACAGAATTTTCTATGACGATGTCACTGAATGATGAATAATGTAGATAAATAATTTTACTGAAAGAAGATTCAATATATAATCGAACTGGTTAAAGTCAAAAAATAACATCCGATTTCCCATAAGATTTCATGGATTTCCCATTTTAAAAAAATCTCCCCAAAAGGTTCCCCAGTCTGAAAACATGGGTATGTCGACGATGCTAATAATTATGCAGGTGATCTGACAAAAACGCAACTTACGCCAATACTACCGTTTCTGGTATCAATGAAATAAAATACAAAGAGTTAAGTGATAAATATTATTAATACGTAATCTAGATAAAATACTATTTATAAGAGAGAGAGTGAACCACATGAGTTTGTTTGTTTGTGTAAGGTGATCTCCGGAACCATGGCGTGTAAAATCTTCATTCCGACCAACTCAATCTTCTTCTCTCATGTCGAGGGCCCAGGTATTAGCATTTTTTTTTCTTCTTCATTTTACTTTCACTTTGCCTTCCATGCTTCTCTTCTCTTTATTCACATCATGATTTGTCATCATTCATTTCTCACTTTTTTATCATCACACTTTTTTAAATATAAGTTTGAATTTACTTTCAATATTAATACGAGTTTCAAGTCCTGTCCTGGATGTAGACTTTTTCCAATTATTATTTTTATCATTTACATGGCAGACTAGCACATGGCCCACCTAATACGACGTCATTTCCTCAGCTTATAGACGTGTGCAACACCAGTGTAATTTTAACTAAAAAAGATCTCATAAAAACGTAAGTCCATGAAAAAATTTACATCTTTATAAGATGCTATCACATAGGCCCAAACAATCTCACAGGTGAAGCGTGAACACCTCTGCCCATATTATTATCCTGTTTATTCCTAATCAAATGCTTGATCATACATTTCATTCTGTCCAACTTCCTCCGTAATCTTCTCTTGCCCTGCCACATTAGATTCAGTCTCTTTTTTCTGTTCTCCGCTATAATTTCTAGCCTTCGTACTTTGTATTTCAATTTGATGACTTCTTCTGTATCCGTTGGGCTAACATCAATTGGGTCTACTCTTGAGATTGTTGGCTCTGGCGCTTGGCATGGCTGCAAAAAAAAAATACAAAAATTCTTATTAGAATGGTTCTTTATGCATCGATAATGAAATTTGTAAACATAATTACTAATTACTAGTATGCCCCGTTATACGTCCAGCTAGGGTAAATTGCTTGTGTTAGCAGCTGGTTCATGTTAGTAGTGTATGGGCAAGATTTGAATCTGAGCCCTTCCGATAGTAAGGCTGACTCCTTAACCACTAAGCTACTACTTGTTGTTGTTGTATGTAGGTCGCATACAATCACCTCCACCAACCTCAGAAGCTGCTATTAAATTTTGCCGCCTGACTACTGCAGAAAACTCTCTAGCAGACATAGCAGTAATTCTCAATATATGTATTTAACTTCAAAATATTTCAAATTAATATTATCAAGTACGAACACAAAGAATTATTGTATACCTTGCAAGGCTGTGCCTCCTAATGGGTCCAAAAATTGTACTTAGCCTATTCCCTTCACACAAATACAAACAATAATTTGACAAAGTTTTCTCCTATAGTCCTAAACAACGAACATTACGGAGTACATAAAATACTAACAACGCAAGAGAGCTCTTCATAAAATGTTCTAAGCTAATCTTAGCCTTACAGTACAAATATGCTCAAAAACTTACAGATATATTTACAGTAGGCCCAGCATTAGTGGATAGCCTCCGTAATCCACTCTCGGTCAAATAAAAGTCTTCTGTTCTGAAATGGTCAGAGCAAACAGTGCTTGAAGGTGTTGAGGTCCAATCCTCTTCGCGGTTTACAGCTATCTCCCATTGCTTACGTCTCTCCTTATCTCGAGGAAATCTGGATATTGCACACAATGTTTGAAAGAAAATTAGTCAGTGTACACTGTACAAACATTGATTTGTTGAGTTTTTTTCTTAAACTTTACTCACTCACACGTACCTATTTAATGGATGACCTGATTGAAATTGTTCATAATTATGGCCATTGTTCTTAATATATAGCTCAATTGTACGTTTCAAATATTGTAATTTTTGAAACGATCGAAAATATTTAGAAATCACATACCACATACCTGTGAAACGTAATTCCATCTTTATCTTTAGATCTTTTCGCCGATGTATTTTTACAATTAAGTACTGCACAGGAAACCATGTTAATACAGTGCAGTATCCAAATTAAAACTTTGATTATAATAAAACAAAATAGTAAATACCTAATTATTTTAAAAACAAAAACAAACCCAGATGTAGGGAAGGGATGAATGGCAGGCAGACTGAAATCAAATCAAATTATTCAAAGTCAAAGAATCGATTATATGGATCAAGGAAACCGATTCTGATAACTGTTACAGTACGGCTGATTCCATGTATCGATTTCAATTCCGATTTTTCAGTAACGGGTAAGTTAAAATGTATATTTATAAGATTTAAAAGGAAATCATTATGTATCGCGTGGAACGGTCTTTCCGTGTGTGCACTTAAATTCACTTATAATTATTTTCTGTAACGGATTAGTTGTAACTTATGTGTCTCAAATATTATCCAATTCTTTTCCGATAAGAATAATTAAAACCGCAAGTTTTTGATAATGATTCCACGGAAAATAAAAGGTGAAGTATCCTTATTATTTTCTACGGGTGGACGGACGACCCACCTGAGTTGATTGCAGGCCATTTCGTCCATTTTACCAATTTTCCCACTGGGAGAGTGTGGTTGATCCAGCTCTCTCACAGCATCCCATCAAACCTTAATAAATCTGATTATAGGTGATCATTAGGTCATTTAGGTCATTCAGATTATTTAGGTCATCGTCCGCGTTCAGTTAGTTCAACCCCAGGAGCTCCCATCTTATCAATGAGTATGTGGAGCATTCCCGGCATTCAGCCAGCAGGGAGCGCCCTTAAGCCTCAAATGGTATAATCAGTAATAATCAACCAAAACAGGATTATCACCAAAAAACAAGCCCAAAAGTATATTGGCAGCCAGTCGCGTGCGAGTTTTGTTGAAAATCTTTCCTGTGGTATTATACATTTTCGATTCCGTTTCCTATGTTATATGAATGATTTTATTGAAATCCATCGAAAATAAGTTAACTTTGAATTCGATTTGAATCGATTTTATATTCGATTATCACTACGAAGTTCGCAGCCCTTAAACCAATTGTCCAATACGTTCCATTTCATGTAGTTTTTACGCCGTCAATATCAGTAAATTATTAAGCAATTTTGTAAGCCTAAAATTAATAAAATTTGATGTAAATACTGTAAAGCACACAAACCCTCTTATTACAAGTGATAATTAGACAGCTTATACCTAATTTTTCACATGGCAGTGGTATAATACTTAACTTAGTACGAAACGTTATACGGTGCGCGGCGTGGCGTGAATAAGCGTGATGGAATGCGGTGCCAGAAATGTTGAGATGAGAGTCGAGAGTGGCGCGCTTTTAGCTTTTTGCGCCTTCTCTGTCTACGTTTTTGCGCTACCCAGCGCGCGCACCCAACATCATTTGAATCATAGATTTGAATACCATTTTTTATAGTTTCGGAGTTCTTCAGAATTTCCATAGATGGCATAGTGCTTAAACTACTCAGGCTACAGGCAAAGCATACCTTTATAATTTTATTTTCATCTATTCATACTATAAATATATAAAATTGAGGTGTGTTTGTTTGTAATTAAATAAGAAATTTAAATAAATAAATTTAAATATCTATAACAAAAGGCTATCTTTAATTTTTTATCTGTCTTTCTGTTTGTTGGAATCTTTAGAACGGCTGAGTCGATTTTGACGGGATATACGCTGGCAGATAGGTAATATTTTTAGGTGTAACGTAGGCTACTTTTCTTTTATGGAAAAATTAGTAGGGATTCGCGCAAAAAATTAAAGCCTTCAAAATCTACGTCCACGCGAGCGAAGCCGCTGCTTGTGGATTCATCAACGCAAATCCTAAAATTTAAAAAAAGCTATAGACAACACGAGCAGATCCATGGGTATACCTAGTCTGTGCTATAGTGCGTAATCTTTAAAACAATTCAATTTTTAAGTAAAAAATTAAATAGCCGTCTATAATACACGACTAAATGATTGGCGTGTCACCTTTTTAGAATTCTAACCGTAATTATAGTTACTGCAGTCTATCATTGCCGCGTTATGGCTTCATTATTTTTTCAAAACAGGGAGCGTCAGTGGTGTGGCGTTACGCCCACTTTTAACGGATATAATAGAGACATTTAAATTATAGGTTTGGTTTACAATGCGATAAGACTGCATGAAATTGATGACGGCTAGTGTTGGGACTGAATCTGATTGATATCGATAGTTTAATGCTTTAATTAAGTAATGAGTTTTTATTGTAAAATTTATAGCAATCTAATGCGACGAAACGAATCTATTCTAAGCTACCTTCTTCTAAGATGCCTTTCCTGTGGATAATTACTATTCGCCTATAAAACTCTTACAAGATAAAAGAAATGGATAGCTATAATATCAAATTATCACTTTAAAACTTATACACATTTTTAGGTTTCTATTTGTTTTTATTTATTTTATACTCACGAAAATGCGCGATAGACGCGTTATAGAATTTTGTCTAAATACATGATTATCTAGTACTAAATGTTACCAAAACAATCTATGTGCTAGATCATAAAATGTTCGGAAAAATATTGCATTAAGTAGGTATATTGAAACAATCTTAGTGTTAGCCCGCTAATTTGTTGCACCGCTGCAGAGGTCAATATATATTTTGCTAACTCTTATGTTTAATCGAAATTCAACTTTTATGGTTTTAAAATTTCACTATGTTGATATAGGATCAACCAAGGAGAGGAAGAGTAGATAAGCAAACACCAGGCTCCAAGTTTTGAAAGCAACTGGACTTGGTGCGATATGATGAGCTTCTTTAGTTCATAGCAACAACTCCATGGCTATACTTCGATTTCGAAAACTTGGTCAGTTATTTAACGTGTCATTCCAACATTTGTGTATAAAGTAAAATCTGTTTCCATTCTGTTGTCAAAAGAACTTAACGTTTGTAACTTAACTTATTCATAAACATTGGACGGCTTTGAATCGTGGAATACAATATCCTAACAATCACTTGTACTACGTTAATGTTAGTTATTAAGACTCAAAAAGTATAAGTACCTATACTTAAAATTGGATGGCTTAAACCTAAAAAAAAACGTATCCAATCGTGTGAAAATTGGACTGTTAAATTTCAGTCTAACACGTATGATTCCCCTTTCTGAGACATAAGTAGGGGTCGCGAGGTCATAGTACTGTATCACTATAAATATCACGTGCATAACAAATATTGTTCATTCGAAAAAAATCTTTTATCGGGGAAATATGAATTCACTGCGTAAAAATTTAGAAGATCCAGAACGACCTTTTCTAGGTCCCAACTATTGGATTTTGAAGAAAATGGGCCTAATATTACCAGAAAACCAGCTTTCTAAGATACTTTATATAATAATACACGAGATAGTCACATTTTTTGTAATAACACAATACATGGAGCTATACGTAATAAGATCAGACTTGGAAGAAGTGTTAAATAATCTGAAGATTTCGATGTTGAGCTTTGTTTGTGTGACCAAAGTGAACTCGTTCATCGTATGGCAAATAAAATGGCGAGATGTCTTGGATTATATCACAACAGCTGATAAGTATGATCGTAAAGATCTCGATCCAATTAAAATTAAAATCGTTAATTCTTATACGAGGTATTGCCGCCGTTTGACGTACTTCTACTGGTCACTAGTATTTGCAACATTTTGGACGACGACATTGACACCACTGATTAGATACGTGTCATCATCAACTTTTAGGGAGAATATGCGAAATGGAACTGAGAACTTTCCTCATATCTTTAGTTCCTGGATGCCCTTTGATAAATATCACTCTCCGGGATGTTGGATCACTGTTGTTTGGCATACGCTTTTGTGCGCTTATGGAGCTATGATTATGGCTGCTTACGACACATGCATAGTAGTCGTCATGGTCTTCTTTGGAGGTAAACTTGATTTGCTGCGAGTGAGATGTAAACAAATGTTCATGACATTAGAATTTGAGATGCGTAACAAAGAATATAGAGAGGTCATCCGTGAACTGCATGGAATACACGTAATGTTAATCAAGTAAGTTTTAGGAATGTATAGTATGTAGATATAAACTTCATGATGTTTTTGGAATTACAGTTATCTGATGTAAACAAAATATTTAGGAGTTACATTAAACTAATAACACTGACAATTGAAATAATATAACATACTTAAATTAAGGTTTCAGTCCAACCAGGCATATAAATGCTTAGCGTCTTATTACAGATAGTTTCAGGAAAAGAAAACATTAATTATTGCTAAAGCCGACTATGTTTTGGCCAATCGAATTAATGTGTTAGCTGTAAATTGATTTAACTGCCCATGAGTTACAATGACAGATTGTAGTGATAACTGCAATTTGAAATAATTTAATTAAGTGGACCCACAAATGTTTTGGGAGGATCATCTGTCTAGCCTCCGACGTCCCTGATAGATATAATAATGATAATAATATTTATATCAAAGTTCATTAAGAATAACTTCACACATGTTTAGAACAAACTAGATTAGTTGCGTCATATTTGCTTAAAATTCGTATTGCTATAACCGTTGTTCTCAAACAAAATACTTAATTATCAATCTAGACTTTATACAATAATTAATTAATCGCCAAGAACTCCCAGTTTTTATATTTAATGAGTAGTTTGATATAGCATATTTAAACCATAATAAATTTAAATCTTGAAGAATTTAATAAATTATTCGTATGACCTATAGAGAACACGCAGAAAAATAGGGCAATAATTACCTCGAGTTTATATATTATCATCTACCCACAATATACCTAGGTGTAAAGATTTTGATGCGTTTTTGGCTTTTTGGGTTGTTAAAAATCACAAATAGTTGTTTTTTTTTTTCAATATTCAGTCCGTTAACAGACTGTAGATATTACTTACAACTTCTTAATATCCTGCAGGATGAAGACATATTAATGAGTCGTATATAAAAATAACTAATGGCTTTTGCCTCGAGGTGACATGAATATTTAGAAGAAAGGAAAGACAGAAATTTACGGCAGTAGCGATAACTGCATCTCCATTAAGTTCACGTAATAATAAACGTTTAGATTTGTATTTGTCAGTCAGTTTAAGGTCTTAAAATTAGGTTCACATTCTAAGTTAACATTCAATTGAAAAATTTAGTCTACATGTTTATAGACAATCTACATGCGGCAAGTGTTTCAATAAGACAAACGAAATCAAAGATTTTCCGTATGAAAGTTGTTATTTATCACGAGTTCAATGCTACATTTTTCAGGATATTTCAATGATCCTATTAATCCTACAACTTATGAAGAAGTTCGCCGCTCTTTCACACCTAAGCCAGGTAGATTTTATTAACATTTAAAATGTAGAATGCTTAAAACTTGGATTAAAACATTAGCTACTTTATCCCGACAAAGAATACAGAAAAAACCCCTGAGTATTATAGCTATTACATTATTAAACCACATTGCAAAGTTTTTTATCCACCAACATAAGAATGCCTAGATGTTTCCTAATCCAAGAAATTCTTTTTGCTAGGTCGAGCATGTATTATCTCCCTAATTATCTAATTATCATATAAATAACGTACAATAACATACCTACTATAACATGCAGTAACACTTCCCAATATAAAAATAAAGATCCTTTATTAAAACAAGGAAGTGAGTCGCTACAAAATTTATCGATACGGATATCTCTCGGCACTTCAAACACTATGAGTAAGGCAAAGACCAACACTGTTCGGCCAGGTTGCCCCAAAAAATTAAACAATGATTTTAATGAATATTTACGCCTACAAAATATTATTCCTGTTGGATAATAATGGTGTTATGTTTCAGATATTCGAGGCAATTTAATTCGCTGCTATCACCTGTTATGTTTGTCTACGTGGTGATGTGTTCTTTGATGATCTGTGCTAGCGCTTTTCAATTAACGGTAAGTACTTGATAAGTACCTATTAACTCCTTAAAATTAAAAAGGTAATTTTAAAGATGAAGGATGCAGGGTCATCCCTAAATTATCCCGTCACAAGACCCGCTGAAAGGGTCACTTATCTCGCGTTTCGTCCCAATTTAGCCTCACGCATTTCTCTGGAAGTTGGATGGTAATTCATATTTCTCTCAATGGATTTGACCCTCAGGGCGTTTGTATAGGACCTACCTACCTAAGCCCTAATGATCGCACTCGGTACTGAGGTCTAAACAGAGTAAAGGCGGAGTAAAGCAAAGTAAGACTTTTCAAGACTTTCTACCTACCCGTTTTGTATAGCAAAAAAATTTCACCTGTGTCTTTAGACAAAGTAGGAGCTTTCTACCAAAATTCCTTCGAAACTAGGTACCTAATATTTAAACTAACCGATCTATATCTTGGCAGTCAGCAACAAACGCAGCTCAAATACTGCTAACTGCTGAGTATCTAATATTTGGAATAGCGCAACTATTCCTGTATTGCTGGCACTGTAACGGCGTACTAATTAAAGTAAGTTATTCATTCGCTTACCCACCTGCCTGATTCCGCCCATCATCATCATCTGCCAGCCCTTTTCGCTTATTTGGGAGCAACACTATATTTTATTGTTTACTTCGCCATACATCTTTGTTAGTAGTTATCTCAACACTCACTACCTTGGCCATATGATTTTTCATTTCACGCAGTTCATCTTTCTTTCATATCAAAGACCTTCCTTGCCATATTCGTTGCATCCCCTATGCATTAGATGTCTGAACCAGACCAACCGATTTCCTCTTACCTCTCTGTGGATTGCGCTACTTGATACAAACTTCTTTGTAAAGTAGGTGCTATACAGTCGCCCTCTAAAGTTGTTGAACACTAAACTAACATCAATACATAAACTAGTGTTTTAGTACCTATGTATTTTTACAATCTTCAAATGATTTTCTTAGGCTAATACTGATGGTGACTGTAGGTACCTGCTCATTCCTAATTTTGTCGATTCTTCATCCACCACACAAAGCATTCGCATTTTGGTTAAAAACAATGTTAAGTATTTCTCTATTGGAGGTTCGAATTTACACCAGTCAACGCAATAATTATACAAAACTATCGAAATCAAACACTAATTATTCCAGTAGGTACTTAGGTACTTGATTTACTCTTAGGATTTCTTTGAGCTTTATTGTAATATTTTCGTGCAGTACTAATACCTAAATAAAATTATGTTCAGTTCGAAACATTGTCGTCGGGACCTTACGGCAGTGAGTGGTGGACCGCAAACGTCCAACAAAAAAGGGATGTGCTAATCCTCTGCGGACAACTTCACATCAAGACTATCTTTACTGCCGGACCCTTCGCTAATCTCACTCTGGCCTCTTTTATCAATGTAAGTATAAAAAAAATGTAAATAGGTATATGAGACTTTGTATACCACGTTTTTTTAACGCGCTATATTATACGTATTCTGTGCGCGTTCTCAATGCGTATTATTAGCAGATAGTACATGCATCCCGACGGGTTTGTATTTGCTGAGCGAACTGATTGCACTCTACGTGCGACGTCAGTACGTTAAAAAAACGTGAGAAAAACCCTGTATCTTCAACTTTGTCTTCTAGCATTTTTTCCCGAGGCGATGAAAATAATGACCCCCAGCCAAATGAATGTAGAATCAGCGAAAGGTGTCAGGATCGCAAGCGCAAACATGGTGTTCTCTACCAACCCCAATGAGAAGAAGACGTTACGATACATAGATTAGGTATATGACAACTATTCAAAATTTTACAACTGACACGATTGCAATAGATTGTATTCAAAATCAACGTATGCCACAAGAAATGTTCCCGTGATGACAAATAATTATTATTCTCTTTTTCAAGGTAGGCACTCAATCAATGAAACCCGATTTTCAAAAGCCCCTCAGGGTCGACAGCACGAGTGTGGCGCCCCTAGTATTGCACACGTCCATAGGCTACGGTGACTGCCTGCCAACAGGTGGGCCGTGTGCTTGTCTACCAGCTAAGTGGTATAAAAACTCACTGTTTTTTTGTTATAGATACTAAAAGGCGCATACAGCTATTATACATTGCTGAGGAAGTAATATCTGGTAGAGAGCAGTCCTCGTCAAGACCTGAATATGTAGACTTTTATATGGCACACTGCAAATATGCTATAGGTTACATTATCAATAGGTATTTATTATTGAAGTACCTACTTATGTTTTAGAGTTTTAGTAATTAGTCTAGTAAATAAAAGTATTATGTGTGTAAATGTGATTTTTATTTTAACTTAGACACATATTCCTATTTTACCTGCATTACTTACTAAGATCATCATTTAATAAACGGTAGTAAAAATAAGTCATTAAATGAAAAAAACTTTAAAAAAACTTTCTAGTAAGTGCATAATCAGACGAATCAAATGAGCCCAAACATGAAGGATTTATCTTGTTACGTTCAGAAGTTCCTATGACCACTTACCGTAGATACCTATCCTTCATCAGACCCTAGATTTTATGACAATGTAGCCTCAGAGTATCTGCCACGTCAAAACAAATGACGTCAAACTCGATTATTTTATCTTAAGGAAGTGGTGCTAATTGGACTTCCAAGTTCTGTCCCATTCAATCATCCAATCCTATACCTACTAAAAAACAACAGAGCAAGATAAATAAAAACTTGTAAAAATATCTTTCAATCAGGACGGCTTGGTGCGTGGCACTGTTGTGTGGGTACACAAAGTCTTTCCTATGGGTAGTGTGTCAGTGTAGGTACCTACAGATCAGTGGTAGGTACCGCATCAACAATTTTATTCCCAATACTGCTAAAATATTAAGTATTTTTAAATTCTAATATATAAGCAAAGGCGGTGCACGAGTGTATGTGTAAGAAAATTTGATAAAACCGCCATCTAGCGTATTACTGAAGAAATAAGTAGTACTTGTTGCAATTTGGTTTGAAAAAAAAAGTATCAAGATCAATCTCAAATAAAAATAAAATTATTATTAAAACAACTTCCATAATATTATATAAGAATAAGTAACAAGTTAATTTTTTAGCAATTTTACGATTTTTCAAAAACGGTCCTCGGTTGAGAAAATATTAAAAAAACTAAAGCTGTCTTTCATTTTCTGTGTGTCTTTCTATTTCACGGAAGCTCTTTCTTTTGATTTCTTCCTATACACTTTCGAGCTTTGAGTTAACATATTTACGTAGAAGCTTAATTAAAATAAACAGTTACATAAATAAAACTAGTTAGTATTGAGTGATCAAGTACAGTTTCACAGTGAATATAACACTGGATGCGACTAGAGTTCAATAAACTTCGATGTCGGACAGGCCTTACAGAAATGTCATTATTGGTTATTGAGTTTTATCGTGAATGTTTTGTGATTTTGCCTTAAATATCTGTTGATATTGGTGTTACGAGTTGTGCTGCTATGGAAAATCAGAATCCTCAGGAGAGGGTGGCACCGGTTCAATATGGACGAGGCTCGAGAGCTTTCCGCCAGTTCAAAAATCCACCACAACCGCATATGTGTATCCAAGATACGATAAAAGAGACGACAGAAAAGCTATACATTAATGTATTAGGATGGCAGAAAATAGCGAATCCAAAGCAGTATTCGGACCCTATACCTCTTTATGGCGGCATGCAGGTGGGTGCCCCACTTACCTACTTTTTAGTTCACCTATAATTGCTATCGGTATCGATGTATGCAAATTTAATGTGGCACAAATTTACCGCTCTCATTTTCTTAATGAAATAAGCTGTTTGTATAAGAGAAAATGCAAACAAATTTTTAAGAACAATAGAATCTATAGGATTTCAATGTTTATTCACCATTCACTTTTGCAGCTAGACAAACTAGAAATTGTATTATGTGTTAATTAAGAATGTTAAGTATTTGCCAGTCATGATTTCCTAATAAATGTAAGCTTCGGAATCTGAAAAAGAACACTTGTTTTTCTTTTTAAAATAAGGTAAAAATTCAATCAATACATAGTATTGGAAATGTTTATTATTAAACAATTCATCTACTACTACTATTCTTGTATGAAATATTCTAGTCTTCATAAAATTTACATTTAAAATGGGGTACAAAATATATGGAAGGATTAAATGACATAGAATTCAATCCAGAGATTAAACGATTCTACATTTTAAACTCTATTACAACATAATTATGCTGATTCACATCCCAAAGTGTCAACCGGTACCATTTCTATCAGACAGACAATACAAATGTTGCTTTAAAAACATAGAAGTGTACGTGCACATAATATAAAATTCCAAAAACCAAATTAAGCTATTTATTTCTACATATTGAAACACTGTCCACATCACTCCAAGAGATCTTTTAGCTAGTTTCTTGCTGCTTAGAATATTAAATATTCCCCAATGATTTTTACATTATAGTTAAGAATAAAATAGGTACAATACATGCTTAACATAGGTCACAATATGTTTCAGGTGCCCCAAGGATGTGGTCCAAATAGCAATAAAGTTCCAATGCTGGTGTTTGCAGTCATGGTGAATCCAGATATATTAAAAGCTAATGGGAAAAATGCCAATAACTCTACAGTGAGTAATCCTTGTTTGCTACATCTCGAACTCGTTGGAATGACTAACTATCTGTTGCCAGTAGCTCTGCCTGCATGGAATACTGAAGTAGGTAGTTTAAGGACATTTTGAAGCAATGATATGCCATCTTTTCCTGTAGATTCTAATTGGAAAAACATACACCTAAGCGGTGCAAAAAAAATCTTCTGTGTTCACTTTTTCCCATTTACTGGAATACTTGAGTCCCAATATACTGGAATACTTGTTACATTTTTTTAAATTTTCCCATTGTCATATTTCTTTACATAAGAACAAGTTACGAAATGTTAAAAAGCTTTTAAAAACGATAATTGGTGAATACTATTATCTGTCTACAGTCATACCTACAATGATTATTTACTTTCATCTACCACATAGTTTTGTAAATTTGCCTTATTGCATGCTTTTCTGTAAAGTCAAAGTCAAAAATCATTTATTCTGTATGGAAAATTTTAATCGGCACATACAAAACGTCAAAATCAAAGTTATTTAAAACTAGAAGCAAATGGACCACCGCCGGTTCGAAACGCGGCCCAGACCTGAGAAAACTCGGCGGGCTGTTTTTTTTGGTCTATTTATCTTAGTCTAAAAGAATGGTTATATATAGCAGCAGCCTGATCTTACAACTATATGCGGCAAGGGACATTCTGAGATTATAGAGGTCCCTGCAATAATTAGATGGCACCAGCACACCAGGGCAAAACTAAGGTCAATACGTCTTTAAACCCCAACTGTAGTTTTCATCTATTCAAATTAAAAATTGGTTAATCTAGCTTACAACGCAGTCTACACATTTAGTGCCAGTTTTCATTGCAATAGGTCATGCTCTTCCATTTATAGCAATGCTATTTTAACATCGCGGTAGCCTAGAGGTATGGGTAATGGACTGCTAAGATGAGGTCTCGGGTTCGATCCCAGGTTACCATGGCACACACCATTGACTTTTCGATGCTTTTCGAAGTTATGTGTGTATTTATCGCAGGTTTATAAGTGCTTGGTTAATGGCAATAGGTTCGCCACCTATTACATTGGGACCTAAACATAAACTTGCGAAATGTGGGTGCTAGCACCTCTGTCTACCCCTTCGGGGATATAGGCGTGAGTTTATGTTATATGTATGTTATATTTTAACATCTCAAGGGATTGGTTTTTGACCTTCTTGACTTTCTTGACCAAGCCAGTCCATTCTAGCCACCTTACTGGAAGGTAACCATTAAATGAGACTACGTTTGTTTAAGTCCAATCATCTTCATCTTCCAGTCTGCATCTGAAAATCAAAACTTCAAAACATCGTAAGAAAGTAAGTCCATTTCATCATTGATTATAAACTTGTACTAAAATATTTCCAGGATCGAGAAGCTCTTGTCAGTCTCCTCTGCGACTTTGTTGAGGCTATGAACCCCGGTCTGTTGCTAACACGAAGTCCAGTTATACTCAAAGATAGAGATTTAGCGGGTGAACTGAAGGACGTCTGGCTTGCTGTCCAGAATAAGAGGGAACGGGAGAAGGGCATGAACCAAGATGTTATGTACAAGGTGAGTAAAAATATATGATCGGGTTGTAATGATTTTTTAGACTTAACTTGGTTATATTTTTGATATGATAAGGTGTATAAGCAACTGGTTCTGGATACTATATAATATCATACTTTTTACGTAGGCAAAAAAACAGGATTAATAAGTATTCTGTTTGTGGTCAATTCTATCAATGAGTTTCCACACTAGCTCCTAATCATAACTGCAATTCCAGGTTTATGACATTGATGGCATTGGCGAAGAAATGAATGAAGATGAAAACAGCCCAAATCACAAGACTTCAAGTAACGGTTCTAATTGTGAAAAGAAACCTGTCAAATCTTCAAAACAAATACTTTTAAACGCTGGACAAAAGTCCGAGTTTGATTCTGGAATGAATAACTGCCAAATTAATCAGAACCACGAAAATAAGACTGGAAATAGTTCACCAGACACAACATACTGCACTCCAGTGTATGGACAAATTGTTTCAACACGAGAAAACCATAATCAAATTAATGACATTCACCAAAAGTTCTCATCAAACGAAATCAAACCTTCAAGCTCCTTTAGAAAAGACTGGAACCCAGTACACGGTAAAACTACCGAAGGATGGGACGAGTTCTCTAAACGTAACATATCTTCAATAAAAAACGATGAAAAGAAGAAACGCTGCCCTAAAGTTAAGACAAGTAACGGTAAACACACTCATTATGATTTCTTTCCGTACTTTGACAATAAAACAGTTAACGAGAACGATGTAACACAAGATGATAGTACGAATAAAGAACAAGAGTTTAACGATGAGAATAAAATTATTATAGACCCAATGCAGAAACTAGTTTTGCATTCGACTGATAAGAATATATGTGATAATAACACAAGTGCTCTCAGCTCAATAAGCTCATAAAGTTAGCTTTTACAAACATTTTGTATGGCGGTTGATGTTTGAACAATATATTCGCTTGTGTGTCATATAATGGAACGAGTTGATGTACGTAACAATAGCAATCTAGGTGAAGCAATATTATTTTATGGATAGAGTTTTGACAGATGTATCTGAGTTATTGTATGCATGGCTTTAGTTTGTTGTACAAGTTGTAGCTTTTTTAGAAATCGGAGGCATTGGGACATGTTCAAAGTAATTCACAAGTTTTTACAGCTTAGGAAATATTATTAAAATAAATTTTATTGTACTTAATATACACTAATCGAAGTGACGAATGGATGCACATACTTTTATGAATGTTTTATCGTTCTCTTATATTGTGTGTTTGTGAATCCGACCATGTTTTGTCCCTTTTATAGATTGTATTCAATTACATTCCAATTCACGTTTCATTCATAACCATTATCGAATATTATCAATATTCCTATAAAAAGGACTGAATACAGTAACTTAGTTATTCCTGCACTAGAAACTGATATGAAAGAGATAAAACATAGCTCTGTTTCTGTCTAGTAATAATGAACCACAACACGACAATACAACACGAGATGCTTGATTTGTGTGTGAGTGCGTTTTTATGGTTGTGTGTTAATCCTAACGTTGTTTGAACTAGTGGTTCGAACATTGGTGCATTCATATTAGGACAAATCGCTTGTGTTTATTAATCAAACTATACACATTTTTGAAATATCTTAGCTAAATAAACCAGTCGAAATTTAAATTTTATGATCAAAATGTTATTGTTGCTATAAGTAAAAATTCAATGAAATTTTAAAGCGATTAGTATGCTAACTATTCCACCTGTCCCGTCCCGGATGTAAATTTTTTTCCAATCAAAAATCATTAGATAAGTAAAGACCTTATACACGAGCATAGTTGGGCATTTTCTTTTAAACTGCTACCTATCTGTGAAAATACCTTACTACGAAAATAGTTAATTCTTGGTTTAGTCAAGTGATAAATTTAATAAATCATGATTATATTTGTTTTTATTATCATATTGGCCCCTTATTTCAAGTTATCTAAGTAAAATAAATAGTAACCTAGATACGTTTTAGTCATGACCGTTACCAGTAAAAGAGGACAGTACTGCAAGACGTAAGATTTAATTTTATTACTTTGTTTTAAATTTATGTTCACAATTTAAGTAAAAAAAGGAAGCTTTAGTAAATAATTTATTTTTGTAAATAAAAACGTCAGTTATTTGGAATTTATTTTATGGGACATCACATGAGTGGGTTGGTAGCCATTTTCACGAAAATGCCCAGTTACGATGTTTATAAAGTTCAAGCTGTGAAACCAGTTCCGGGTGGCATGCTAATCTAACATATGAATGAGCCAACTTAAATAAAGCTGTTTGAAGTAAAAGCTAGTGTTTTGACCTAATATGAATAACCAACCAGTGTTGTAATATTAATAATTTTTATATAATGCTATATTTTCATTGTTGCCAATTTACTATATTTAAAGTCCTGAGCTTGTTACACGTGATTTACAATCGATGAATATTATGTAAATAGGGTAAATTCTATGTGTTCTGGATATTCTCGAGGCCAACTGTTTGCTGATGTGAGACTAGATGGCGTTAGCGAGGTATGAGATGCGGCACTACATTTTTTTTAAATCGATATTTGCAACAAAACCACTAGCAACTTAGAAAAGTGCTTCTAACTTAGAAAGTGCTACCGACTACATAGTAAAGTGCCACAGGTTGTTTCTTAAGTAAAGTGCTCATTAGAGACAAGGCAGTCTTGGGACAGACTTTCGATTTACAGGAATATTATGAAAGTGCGCACACTTAGAACAAAACTGTTTCATAAACAAAGCTTTCATATGTTTACAAGATCTGCATGGTGACAAGTCTGTGTTAAGACTGACTTGTGTCTAATCTGCACTCACCTTTACAGCTTGAGCAGAGAGCGATCTATTTTAGAGGACAAAAATCCCTCGTCTGTGCTAGCTCTTAGTGTGTGACACGACGGGAAGAAAACAGAGTTCGACTGAATTTGGTATCCTTCAGTTTTGTAGAGGGTTTTCTATCACATAACCGACTATTTGCAACCTTTATTAGACCTAAATAAAACTAAAACCATTTATGAAATATTTGACATATTACTTCGGTATTAAAAATTTAGCAAAGAGAGGTGAGCGCTGACGCGTCACAAGGTGGCCACCCTAAACCTACTTCTGGGTCGCGAGTCCCAGTCACCTTCACGGGGTTCATCTCTATACCACGCCATGGACCCGGCGACCGCACGGTGAATCCATGGAATGCTGAGAATCGGATCTCTAGACATGCGGTGTGCGTTAGAAACAATGCTAGCGAGCCGACTTTAGCCGAACTCTCACTCTTCCTTCCGACATGTTACTGCAGGATACTGGGGCTATACCACAACGCTATTATACCAATTCAAATGCCCTCTATCCAATAAAATCCATTGTAAAGATCCATTGATGGATCCTTTTACACTCTGATGTCCAGTTTAATCCTTGATGCAGGATTTTTTGGGAAGTGGATTTTTTGGAACTCAACCAGTCCACTAAATCTGTTGTAAAGATCGATTGATTTATGATTAAGCTAGGAAAGTTGTGTTTGCTATAAGATTGCATGTGTCACCTTCTATTTAATGGATTTTCAGGTACCACATGTTAGTTCAAAAAAAAACTATGCAAAAAATTCTGCAGCAAGGATTAACGTAGACATATAGAGTGCAATAAGATCCATCAATGTGATCAATGGATCTTTACAATGAATTTTAGTGGACAGGTGAAGTGCCGAAAAATCCACTTCGCTAAAAATCCTGCCTACCCCTTCGGGGATATAGGCGTGAGTTTATGTTATGTTATGTAAAAATCCTGCATCAAGGATTAAAGTTGACATCAGAGTGTAAAAATATCCATCAATGGATCTTTACAATCAAATGGATTTTAGTGGATAGAGGGTTCAAATGCAGATCAACTGAGGGAGAGAAATAGAGATATACACAGAGTATAGCTCTATCTCTCTTCCTCAGGTGAACTGCATCTCATTTGTTTTGCTATAAGAGCCTCGTTCAAGCACCTGTTCTATATTTACAGCAATTTGCTCTAAACATAAAAATGATTCGATTAAGTAATCTCATTTTTCTATGACACTATTTCGCTTATAAAGTCATTCTTATGGTGCATGGTGATTGAATCTAGATCACAGTGTGAATATATTTTTATTCTCTTTATAATTAATGTTCTAATGTTTATAAGATTTGCTCATTGTATTAATGAATCATTTACATTCGGAAGCGACCAATCGGGTGTAAATTTGAATCATCTAATTTACTTTGACAATGATCTCAGAATTAGAAAATTATTTTCGATTTAAGGCTTTGTACGACACTGCCAAATTATGCTATCTAGATGCAATTACATGACAGAGTTATATAGCAGGGAGGGAGGGGGGGGGGTACTATGGAAACGTATAACGCGTGCGCTATAAGTTGAGACCTGGGCTCTCCGTCTAATTCCTCCTGCACTGCCTCTCAGTCGCCCGTTATGTACTGTTCGCAAAAAAATAGGTAGACAGGTAGGTAACGATTAGGGCAGAAGCTTGTTTACGATATTTTTTTGTGTGCTGTACAAACACGCGCCAGTGACGTCTAGCAGTCAGGTCTCAACTTATAGCGCACGTGTAGTACATCTGGAACTTCGAGCCCGCACGAAGTACTATGAAATTGCTTCGTAATTATATCAGCCGAACAAAGTGTGCCATTATCAGGCTCGATCGCATTAAATATATAAATAAATAATGTGTTCATGATACCAACTGTCTGCACTATGGTATCTACGTTTTATGATAAACCTACAGGGTGTCCTATAGTGCGGCCGTTATCTTTGAGGCGAGCACGATTTTTCTTTCGTATCGAGTTCGTAACGTGTGCAACAAAAATCGTATGATTTTGTACAGCGCCCCTATCGTGCGTAAAAGGAACTGTACAAATCTCATAATAATTTCTATCGCACACGTTACGAACTCGATTTGAAAGAAAATTTGTGCTCGCCCCACTTGTCCGACCATAAGGCGATAAGCCGACGGCGGGGCGGGCGGGCAAGTCTTTTTGACCGCGTCTGTCCGTGGATGCCCGCGACTGCCTTCACCACGAAAATAAAGCACCGCCAGTGCGGTCTTTTTGCCCTTCGTGTGCGTTGGTAGTATAGGATTCCTTTTGCGCTATCGTTCGCAGTGAAATTGACCGGCCCTGCCCGCGCTTCCGTCTGCTCGATGCCTTAATTTTCATATCGCATATTATGGCGCTACCTAAAACAATGAGTGTGAGGGAGGCAGATAATAAAAAACGACAGTGATACGGCTGTACTATAGCAACAGTTTTATTCAATAAAGGCAATAGTAGAACAATGTACCACTAGGTGGCGCCACATGTATGTCAACCATAGAATGTGTATAGCCACAACGGTTATTAAAATATATAATGAATATCTCCATAATGTCGAACCGAATAGACTAATTCATTAGACCTGTGAAGTAAATATAGACGAAATCGTTTTTTTTTCTTTCTAATTTTTTGGATTCACGATGAAAATCTCGTTTAAAAACTCGAACACTAGTGAAGGATAATATCTCAAATAAAGTAGATTTTATATGGTTGGTTAGTTGATATAATATCAAAACCAAGTCTATAATTACATAATAAGTCATTACCCTTGTGCAATCCCTGGATTTTTATATCATTTAAAGTTTTATTTTTACTAGTATTATATTTTTATTACCAGACAGTGGCAAATATCTCAAGAGCCTCAAGCGAACTTTTATCTTATTTAGTCTTTCAATGTTACGATTTTTGATAAGTTTTACATGATATTTAAAATTAACTTTTTTTTACATCATTTGCGAAATGTCACAAGCATAGATTTATAAAAACTAGATGAGATAGACAATGAGCTAAAATGTAAAAAAAATCATAAGATTCAATTTAGGAAGTCAGTAAGTCATATTATTATGTTGCCAGGCAAAAAGAAAGAACAAGACAATGCATTTACAGTTCAATTTATTACAGTTGCCCTATATTTCGACAATTCCTCAAGGAATGGGGCAGGTTTCTAGTCAAATAAGGAACATCGTAAATGGTAGGTTCTATTCTATAGTGCATGAAGTATAATATCATGCTTCACAGATATCAAATTAAAAGCTTTCAGTTGTACTTTTTATTCCTAAAAGACGTATACGTATTCTTTTTATTTAGAGTTCGGTTTTTTTTTGTCATGTCTTATAACATTGATAAGGATCGAAGGCTGCCTTACTTTACCTATTAAATGCCTTGCTTACAAGAAACTACAGAATAATTTTACGAACGAATTGTATTATTAACCTGTCTCATCTAGATATTTATAAATCTGTTTATATTCTATTCAAGTTGCTGTAAGAACTATGATGAATATCTAAAATTCTCGACTATGGTGATCGAACGCTATATGAATAAAACCACAAATAGATAAATACCTAATTATTACATTTTTACTCGTATTATTATCAAAAGTGAACTATTCACATCACTATTGCATTTATAATTTAAAAGATTTCTTGTATATTTTTTGATGTGCTAAATTTACATTTAGTTTTGTATTCTATAAAGTATTTCTTTTTATCAGACATTATTGTTAGGTTTTAGATAGGTACAATAGTTATAGTATTTTAATTATGTGCCTTAGGCACCTTCGTAGATAACTACACCCAATATGTTCCTTTGATATAAATTATATTAATTTGTATTCAACTACGATCAGAAATGTAATTATATTTTATTGATAGTCTTATTGCGATATTTTGTTGTTAATTTATTTTTCGTATGTGAAGCGAATCCCACTTACAGTCTTAAGAGTTAACTACCCCATTAACGGAGGTTATGGTGGTATTCTTTAGAGAAAGAAAAGTCTCGAATAAGGCACGTTTTCGGAGAATCCCGAGTTTTGGTAATTTGATATACAATATAGGCACCTACATAAGGAATCTGTAAGTGTAATTCGCTTTATTTTGCTTATTTGCATTGTAATCGTTTCACAAAAAAAAGTAGTAGTAAAGTTGTTAAAATATTCAAATTCAATGTTAAAAATGTAATTCAAAACTATGTCATGTTTAAGTGCGAAACAAATGTATTTTTTGATTATAAAGTTATGAAACTGTAAGTTTATGAACATTGTACCTACCTAATGTAATGGAATTAAAATACAGATCTCTTGTTTACAGTATTTAAAATTACATGTCATTTACAAGACTGGTTGAAACTGTTTTTTTTTTCTTTTGCCAATGAATCAATACAATGATCCTTTGCTCGAACTTGCTATGCATGCAAAATTATTTGTAATTCACTGTTTGGGGCCTGTCATACATAATATGAAAAGTTCTGTTGAATACTCCTCAGGCACCAGATATAAGTTGGTTAATGGATTAGTTTTTTCTAATTCATATATTGGGCAACTACATTGAAATGATTAGAATCTATAATAGTCGCATTTTTATATTGACGATTCCGTTTACGGTGATCATTACATTTGCTCACGTTACGTCATTAGTGGTGGCGAAAACACTTTCAGTTAACTTACTGGCCCTAGAGGCGCTGAAAATGCAGCTTCCCTATTTCATTCTCCAAAGTTAACCGCCTTACTATAAGTGTAGAAGTTCGCAGTCGCTTGCCAATTGTCAACAATGGTCACTTCATGCCCGGTATACGTACTCGTAGGTATATGGGAAGAAATGTCAGGCAGTTCTAACGTACCTGTTTAGGTATTTCATGATCGCGGGAATTTCGGGGTATGTTATGACCATACCAGTGCGTGATGAATAATATAAAATGTTAAATTTAAGGTTTTATTTACATTTACATAATATTACATGATTACACTAATTTATAAAGTCAAAAATACACTTAGCAGAGCTATTTGGTTACTTCTACTAAATCTATACTTATAATAAAACTGTAGAGGTCAATTCTGTACATTGAACATTGAAAATATATTTACAAAATAACTACCTATTGGGGGATGATTGGTGATCGATACTAATGCGAAATATGCAATCAGTAATTTTTTTGTCTGTGTCTTTATATTCACGCTTGGATCAAAAACTACTGGAGGGATTTCGATCAAACTTAGTATGATTATAGTTCAAAGTTTTGGGTAACTTATGGCTACTTTTTATACAAGCTGATACCCGTGGCTTCGTCCGCGCTTCTTTTTTAGGTCTTTTTTGGTCATATCTCCGGTTCTACTTAATTACAACCAAACATACGGTAAATTTTGAGTCTAAGCAAGACCTTTAACTAATAAAAAAAACCGCACCAAAATCCGTTCGGTAGTTTTGTTACGTCCATCGCGATTAGCGACGGACGTAAAAACTATTAGAAGGTTTTGGTTACGCGAGTGGAGACCAGTAAAGTAAAGAGTGGAGTGGAGAGTAGAGTAAAGAGTGGAGTGGAGAGTAGAGTAAAGAGTGGAGTGGAGAGTAGAGTAACGAGTGGGGTGGAGTGGAGAGTCAAGAGAGGAGTGGAGTGGAGAGACAAGAGAGGAGTGGAGTGGAGTCAAGAGTGTAGTGGAGAGTCAAGAGTGGAGTGAAGTCAAGAGAGGAGTGGAGTCAAGAGTGGAGTGGAGAGTCAAGAGTGGAGTAAAGTCAAGAGAGGAGCGGAGTCAAGAGTCTAGTCGAGAGTCAAGAGAGGAGTGGAGTGGAGTCGTTTTTTTTAAATAGACTTGGTGGCTATATCGACCTCCACGCGGGCAAAGCTGTAGGCGGAAGCTAGTAGATAAATTAGCATATACATATATCTTGACACGATAAGTGTTACTTTAATTAAACCACCCTCATCATGTGACAATACAATTAAGATAAAATATAAAAGTAACAAATAGTCTCTGCATAACAGAATTTAACAATTAATTATTCGTCAAAAATCATATGTTATCATAATAATCATCTACAACTACAACAAAAAATCTGATTTAAAACATGCCAAAACAGTCATTTATTGTAACACAGCTGCTAACATATGGACTAAATTGTTAGTTAAAAATATTCAGTTAAATGCCATGATATTACCTACACTCAGTTGAATGCATCCAAATAATATTTGATGATTCATTTTACAGTTATAGCTCATTCAGAGTAATAAGAGTTAAAGAAAACAATGTTGTAGACACAAAAGTTAACTAGGTATGTAGACATCAAAAAGTCATGATTAATATTTTTAAGAGACATGATATTTTTATACTATTGTCCTCCCTCATAATGCCCAAATGTGAACATGTTGACATTTCCTTGTAACGAAAAATTTAGCATTTGGTATTTAGTATTATTATTATGTAAGGTACAGTGAGCATCAGATTTATCTTAGCTTGCAAAGCACTCAAAACGATAATATGAATACCATAAATTCTATTTCATATTTTAGTATTCATATTTTTGTAAACATATACAGAGTGGTCAAAACAGCTTAGCAACTTTCCATAATTTTGAGCTATCTATTCAAACATTATCATCAATTATCAACACTTTTGAAATAATAATTTTATGCTGTTCTACTGAACTCAGCAAGCAGCTATGTGATAGTAGCCAAAAATTAGAAATATAAGAAAGAGTGAATATAACAAATAAATCAATATTCTTGGGAGGACGCATTTGTAGTGTGCTTAGGCTTAGCACTTTTCTTAGGCAGTAGTGGTCCTTCAATATGGGGTAGTACACCACCCTGGCTTATAACTACTCCGTTTAACATTTTGTCCAGTTCTTCGTCATTGCGGATGGCCAGTAAGAGGTGACGCGGTGAAACTCTGAAATAAAGAAACACTTCAGTACCTACCAAAAAATAATTAAGTACTTTAAAATAAATATCATTTAGACACGAGTGGAGATGAACAAATCAGAATGTTGAAGGTTTTTTTAACTGCTGATAGTTTGATTGTGCACTGAATCAACTCAACTGTGTAATAATAGTTGAATTTTAAGGCAGTTGTTAAGCCCATCAAACTAATAAGTCAGCCGATACTACAGCTGTATCAAGTTGCACACTTTCATACTTCGCAGTTCTTCTGTAGCTGTAGTCTATAGTCTGCGGGCACTTGAAAGTACAGATCTGGCAAACTTACCTGGATTTTTTATTATCTTCTGCAGCCTTAGCGCTTAGCTCCAAGATCTCAGCAGATAAATACTCCAGCACAGCAGCAAGATAAACAGAGGCGCCGGCACCTATGCGCGGTGCATAGTTTCCGTTTTTCAAAATTCTATGTATCCTGCCCACAGAAAACGTTAGACCAGCACGATGGCTGCGAGTTTTGGCTTTAGCCCTCTTTCCTGCAACTGTAAATATAATGAATTACATTCTTGTTTCTCAGATCGTTCATTTGTCAATATATTAACAAAATGTGTTCTCTACTCACTATGTACAGGCGGCATGACGAAAATCTATAGGTACACAATAATAATTACAGTGCGATAAACACCTGTATATTGAATAACGACAACGATTGACGATAATCACAAAAAATCTTGATTTAAAATGGAAATAATTTCGGCTGATTGTTCATTTGTTCAGTCAGTTTGCAGATTACGCGGGAAAAATTTATCAACTTAAACTTCAACTTCAACAAACTCAACGATCTAATTTTTTTTTTTTTTAAGATTTTATTGGCAACTGGATACAAAGTCCTTAATGCCTATCTTAATAATAAAAAATACATTTTACAGTAAGATTATAGTGAAATACATTTTATATTGTCCCTACTGTACTAACTATATAGTTATATATAGGTTTGAAATATCTAGGATCACTTAAAAGTTTATTTAATTCTGTTGGCACTTCACAGTCACTACTCACTATCACTATTAATGTTTTGAAGTTCTGAAACTAAAACTAAACGTTCGATATTAAATTTTTGACATTTCATAACAATATGTTCGAGATTGGCTACTTCATCCAAACAAGTGTCGCATTTTCCATTATGTACAATTTTAAGTCTTGCGAGATGAGCTTGTGTTCTACAGTGGCCAAATCTTAATCTGTTGATTATTGTTATATAATTCCGGCAATTTATGTCCTTCCTTTTATAATACCATGGTCTTTGCGGCGGGGTGGACTGTATTGAAGAATACCATTTGCCCTTTTCTTCAGACACTGCTCTCCAATATGAATGCCACAGTAAGGTAATATTTTCTGTTAACTTCTGGTTATAGTCAGTGAATGGAACTTTCACTACATTTGTGTGATCTTCGTCACTCTCTCCTCGGGCTGACTTGTCTGCAGCCTCATTACCAGAAATGCCACAATGTGATGGTACCCATTTAAAAGTAACGTATTTGCCTCTGTTACCTAACTCTAACAGAACTTTTTTACACTAAATAATATATAATTAGAGCTAAATTTAAGTAAATTACCATCTAAAGCTAACAATGCACTTTTACTATCTGAAATTATTAAAAAATTAGTTCTATTTATAGTATATACATGTAACAAAACACAATAAATTGCATAGCACTCTGCTGTGAATATGCTGCACTGAGTATCTAATTTTACACAAAAGGATTTTTTTGTCTGAGGGTCATAAAATGCTGATGAAACATTATCAGAAGTCTTTGAGCCATCTGTGTACAATGTATAGATATCAGATTGAGAGTTTAAATATTCTAAAAATTCAGTTTGATTACAAAGTTTTTCAAAATCAATGACAATATCATTTTGAATAATAGCTTGATAACCTATGGAATACACTGGTAAGGGGCTAGAAGCTTGCAAGTTTTTGCAAATATTTTTAACATTTAAAAATATCTTTAACAATTCTGGTAGGTGTTCTGACAGAAGATCTTGTACATTAATGTCAATATTATTGTTCAAGTGGGATGGAAGTTCATTACAGGGTAAAAGCCTATTTATAACAAAGCTATTGTCAGTTGCCAACAACTTGAGACACAGTTTCTGACTAATTTGTAACCGTCTGAGTTTTAATGGTATAATGCCAGTTTCTGCTTCCATTACATTTATTGGTGTGGAACACATGGCCCCAGTAATAATTCTTAATGCTTTGTTTTGGATTATATCTAATTTTCGCAAATGACTGATGTTAGCATTCATATATGCTAGTGAACTGTAATCGAAGTGGCTCCTGACAATGCTTTTATACAACATTGATAATATATTGGGGTCTGAACCCCAGTGAACCCCAGCAAGAGAACGTAAAATATTTAGCCCCCTACTAGCATTTCCTATGATGTAGTTGATATGGGACTCAAATTTCAATTGAGTATCTAAGTATATACCGAGAAACTTTTTGTCTTTTAACCAACATAAGTTACTACCATCATAGGAAACTGTCTGAATGTTGTCAAAATCTACACATTTTTTACTAAAAATCATAGCTCCACTTTTGTCAACATTGATATTTAAAGATAAACTACTGTAGAAATTATGAAGTTGAGACATGCCTATGTTTAAATTTTGAACTGCAATATTTACATTTTTATTTACACTATAAACAAGGATATCATCAGCAAATAATAAACATTTGACTGACGGATCAGTCAAATATCCATTTATTTGAGATGTGTATATCCCAAACAACAAGGGAGAAATTGTTGAGCCCTGCATTGTACCTTTATAGACTTGTCTAGGTCCATGTAGAATGTTATTAAACTTGACAAACATAGTTCTATTGTATAGAAAGTTGAAAACCCATTTACATATTTTTCCGGGTATTCCAGCTTCATGGAGAATTTGGATGAGGATTGTGGGATTGACATTATCAAAGGCGCCACTTCATCAAGGAAAGCACTGGCTGTGTATGAATTACTGTAGAAAGAGTTTTTGATATCCAAGATGAAAGATATGTAGTTTTCTACTGCACTTTTACCTTTTCTGAAGCCAAATTGCTGTTCAGGTAAGATGTTATATTTTTCACTAAAAAATTCTAACCTTAATTTAAGCATATTTTCAAATAATTTACCTATACAAGATGATAAGGATATGGGTCTATAGGAGTTACAATCGTTTTCAGGTTTATTGGGTTTAAGGATTGGTACAACACATTGAGTTTTCCATGCTTCAGGAATACACTCTTTTTCCCATAGTAAATTATATATGTTTAACAGTACTTTTTTTGCCTTGGGATGAAGGGCTCTTATTAATTTATATGAAAAGTCATCAAGTCCTGGGGTGGTGTCTCTCCTTGATTTAAGGGCTGTATTAAATTCAGTGATATTGAATGGTTCAATAAGAAAATTTCCTTCAGGGCTACCGAATGAATCAAAAATGATGTTTAACCTTGATATGTCTATATCCTTTTCAGGGGGAGACAGTGGAGCTAATTTATTTACAAAGGAAGGAATCCATTCATCATTTTTGGATGATGATTTACAACCAGCTCTTTTAAATCTACGGATGTAGTTCCAAATCATGCTCACAGGTGTGTATCTATTGAATCGCTCACACAGAGATCTCCAACCATCCTTCTTTTTCTGGCTTATTAATTTCTTTTTTAATGCATCAACTTTTTTGTATTCTATATAATTTTCTATTGTAGGGTGTAATCTATAGTTCCTTAAAGCTAACCTGCTATTTTGGACTGCAGTTGCACAGTCTCTGTCCCACCAAGGTGCTGGTATTTTCATTTTATATGGATACTGATTAATGATTTTTGGAATACAATTTTCTTTAATGTTATTCAATATATTACAAAAAGAATTATAAGTTTCAAGAGGACATTGTGAATCAGATAATAAATTATCAAATGCTTTTTCAGTTTCAGAATAAAATTGGGACCAGTTTGCATGTTTATAGTTGAAACGCTCAGAAGGAACTCCTGTTACATATTTTTGCACTGAAACTTGGATGTCAACCAGTATGGGAAAGTGATAGCTACCCATGGGGTCATCATGCACATTCCACTGACATAAAGGAGCTATATTGGGACTTACACATGTTATGTCAATTGATGAAGGATTATTGCGGATAGTACCTACTGTGGTTGGAGATCCTGTATTTAAAATGCAAAGATCACATTCATCTAATAGATTGTAAACCTCATTACCCCTGGAGCTTGATGAGAGACAGCCAAAAGCAACATGATGAGCATTTAAATCACCTGAAAGCATGATTGGTGTGGGCAAGTTATTGATGATCTGTTTCAACTTTCTACATTTAAAACGTCTTCCTCTACGACTAGGTGGAGCATAAGCACACAGTACACTTACATTGCCAGCATTGGTTTTTAATATTATTGCAGCAGTTTGAAGAAAATCATAACTGGGAGTATGAAAATTAGAGTATTGAAAGGAATTTTTTACTAATATAGCTACACCTCCATGACCACTGGGACCATTTTGGAGCACAGTATTATAGCCTGGTATACCAAATATACTTTCAGATTTCAACCGAGTTTCATTCAACATGCATATGTCAATATCTTTATCAAAGAGAAAATTTATAAGTAAAGCTTTTTTGTTATTTACAGTTTGTATATTGAAATGGGCTATTGTTATATACGTTTTCCTATTCTGTGAATCAATAGAGGACCTAGAATCCATAAAGATCAATACAAGTTACTTAAAAATAATTCTTTAATTTTGATAGATGTCACTGCTTCATTATTTTTAGAGTTTGCCAAGGTAATCAAAGATTTGACTATAGCATTTATAATAATTTCATTGTTAGCAATTTGTTCTAAATTAAATGATGTATTTTCTTTATTTATTAAAACTGTTGGAGAAGCTGTCTTTGTATTATTTATTGTTTTCTTTTCTGAAATTGTCGGTTTTAAAGCTGGGAAATTCTGGTTATCTAACTTACTACCTACAACAGAGGCAAAGGAACGAGAATGTTGGGTTTGCATTATTTGGTTGCGTTTTTCTTCCATCTTCTTCATTTTGACAGGGCAGTCTCTAGAAATGGCTAGATGACCCCCACCGCAATTTATACATAGCAAGGTTTCTGATACACATTCTTTAAATAGGTGAGCTCCAGAGCATGAAGAGCACATCTGACTACCACGGCATACTTTGGCAGAGTGGTTGAATTTGAAGCATTTGTAACATTGTACAAGTGGTGGAATGTATGTATGTACTTGGTATCGGAATAGATGTAAAAATACTATTTTGGGTAATACTGTGGATGAAAATGTAATGGCTACTGTGGTCAATGGTAGGAGCTGTCCGTTGGCATCTTTTTTCATGAATCTTTTGACAGAAATTACGTCTGTATCGCATGTAATATTTCTATAGATGTCTTCATTGGAAATATCAGTAGGTACAAACTTTATTATGCCTACCTTCTCCACAAGGTGAGCTGGGATGAAGGCGCGTAATTTATGTTTGTTTAGAAAACTGTCTTGTTTTAAGAGGTTGTTCGCCGCTGCAGCCTTCTGGAAAGTGACTCCAACTTTGAACGCATTTATGCGATAAACGCTTGTTATGCCTTTTATGTTGTCGACAAATAGTTGGGTGAGCTTTATCGGGTTTCTATTGCCAAGTTTTTCTTTTTCTTTCGACTCAACATATACCGTGTAATCAACTGCACTTTTTTCTAAAAATAGACGAGTGTAATTGGTCTTGAAATATATTTTGTACTTATCTTCGCTGGTGTTAGTTTCACGCTTTCGTTTTCGGTCGCTGGGCTCCCCTTCGTCGTCGCCCTGCGTCCCCATTTTTGCAAATGGGATACGCCTGCTTCAGTCTTTCACTAATATGCGTGTAATTATCTGGTTTATATCCAAAATTAAAATTAATTTAAGAGACAATTCAAAAAGCGCGGCTTCAGTTTGACTTCCCGCCAAAAAGTCCTCTCAACGATCTAATAGGTTTTAGGGTTGCCAACTGCCAACCATAGATTTCCCTCCTTCTCAAAAACCTCATATTATACTTTAACTTTTAAATCTTGAACAATAAAATTATTCAATAAGGGAGAGAGGCAGTTTGAAAGTTGCACCAGTAAAGGAAAAATTGAGAAGCGAGCGACTGTCGTGGTATGGACATGTTATGAAAAGAGAAGAAAGTAATGTTGTTAAAAAGGTTCAAAGTATGAATGTGGCGGGCTTCAGGGACAGAGGTAGGCCTAAGAAACGATGGATGGAATGCGTGAAAGACGATATGGAAAGGAAGGGAGTGACTGAGGAGATGACATCAGACAGGAATGTATGGCGGAGAATGACATGTTGCGCCGACCCCAAATAATTGGGACAAGGGCAGGAAGATGATGAATAAGGGACACGGCCATTCATTGATTTTATGTATTGATCTCCGGGGGGTGTTGTTAAAAAAATCTTTACATGCCCATTTAATATCCTCCAGGTACAGAAAGTTGAATTCCTAAAATGTTGAATGTTTGAATTACTCGAAAATTAAAAAATAAAATAAATTAGGACTATTTATAATTTGTAAGACCGTTTTAAGCGATTATGTAGGTATAAGTATAATACAGATGACTATTGTTTTGTTTTGTTTCACATCACACAGATTTCCCAGGTTAACTATTTATAATTATGTAGATAATATATTGAACGTTTTATTTTTAATAACCATACTATTTACTTACATCAGGCTACAAGCTACATAAAATTGTATACAATGAAAAATCTAGATTTCTTACCCAGACAATAAAATTTCGTACAACATTGTACGTGGTTGAGTGATAGTGTCCCCGTACCTCGTACAAGCAAGGGACCATAAATCTCGTACTTAAACGAGGAACCTCGTACAGCTGGCAACCCGGACCCGAACGAACCAACGAACGATAATATTTTTTATAAATTTTTACGTTCGGAAATTTTGAATGAAACTGGATAAAACCATGGATAAAACCATAAACCTAATAAAACCAATACTTTATTCGTTTAAAAAATCCTCCATTCCCATTTTATGTATACAGGATTTTGCTGGTCACACCGTGCAGCTCATTATATTTGTATTATCTATGCCGTGCAGTGACTTTGCTGGCATCTGGCAATCTGGCATTGATGAATTTCAATTCAATGTTCAATGCATTTAATTTCTATCACAGATTGTTTCTTGAATTTGATAATGGGGAAGTTCGCGTGTTGAATTTGGTCAGAATTAGATTATCATAATCTATAAGTGTACTTTATTAGTAGTATAAAAGTCTTCCATTGGTATCCCACGAGTCGTTAATAGGTTTATTGTTATTTTTAATACTAAATCTTTTTCACCCGGTACTCTTAGGTTAGTTTCAGTTGTAAGCCAAAATGAATAACCGGTATTGGAACCCAAATCCAAGGGGTCGTTTCAATCGTGGTGGTTTCAATAGAGGTGGGCGTGGTAATAATAGAGGTTGGTCGTGGCACCGTGGTGATTATAGGGGCCCAAATTCGAACTACGAGGGCTTCTTTGGCGGCACCGGTAATCGATATCAAAAGGATTTTTATCCTAAACAGAAACAATGGAAAAACAAACATTTGAAAAAGGAGCCGCTGACTCCTGGGAAACGTTTGTCAGAGGATCTTATTGGTGTCACAGAATACATTAGTGAGCATGAAGGATTTAATGGAATCATCAAATCTAGGTATATACCATATTCAATAATTTTTTCTATGTATGTGTGCGTAGTAAGGGTGTACAATTATACCTTTGGGCAATTTTTGGGGCAATGCAAATATTTTTGATGTCTAAAATAAATAACAACAATTTCTACCTTATATGAAGAGATTTGAAAACATAGTTTTGAATCAGTTTTTATATAGGTAAATTAACATTTCATTTATATAAAAAATATTTTCCATTATCTGAACAGCGCTTTCTTTTTATTATCTATTTATTATTTGACAGCCTGCATTTGACTATTATCTCTTTAAATGGTTTCCTGTTAATTTTCTAGATATTCAGATTTCCAAGTTGCCGAGATGAATGAAAAAGGTGAGATAGCAAAATTGACTGACAAAAAGCCACCACAGCGGCCTACGGACCCAACAGTGGACGACGATGAAGATTTGATTCTCAACAAATACAATTTAGAGATCTTGCCTATGGAGACGTGGGATAAAATAAACTCTCTAGCTGTGGGCCCTGTTAGTGAAGATCCAGAGAAGGCTGAAACTGTTGAGGTAAAGTTTGAAATTGCAATATTATCTTAATATATATAAATCTCGTGTCACAATGTTTGTCCTCAATGGACTCCTAAACCACTTAACCGATTATAATAAAATTCGCACACCATGTGCAGTTCGATCCAACTTGAGAGATAGGATAGTTTTTGAAACGGATTTCGACATCCATGCGGGCAGAGCCGCGGGCAACAGCTAGTACAAATATAAAAAAGAATTGGGACCTTTTAAAAAACATGAACAATAGTAGAGAATAGGATAGTTTCCATGTTCATCAGATTCTTACCTTGATTATTGACTTAATTTCTTACTGTTTGCTAAAAAACCATAATAATATTGTGTAACTAAATGGAAACTATGACTTTTAATTGTTTTTAGTTCCCAAAATAACTTTTTAGATTCCTTATTGATTTGAAAACTCATTTTATTATGCGTTATATTTGTGTAAATGCAACATAGACTTAGATACATTCAATACTCTTTTGGATCACGCGTGATGATGTCATCGAGTGGCATGATTTTTATGGAGCGTTTCAGGCAGCTTGAGAAATAGAATGTTCAAAATCAAATAGCTGTGATTTAAAAGGAGGAGAGAGGTACAGATTCGCAAAAAAATTCTATAAATTTTTATTATTGCAGATTGTTATGGATGGAGTATCAAAGGAGCAAAGGACAAAAATCCATGATGCTGTCAAAAAAGCATTTGGCGATTCTATTGTAGGCAGTACTGTCAATGTTGATGACAAAAAGTTTATGCGCTTTGTGAAGTACAGGAAGGGAGGTAATGTATTTTGATTTAGCATACCGCTTCCAATTAGATGTGATGTGCGCTTATCTGCCACCTAAGTACATGAACAATATAGGTACATTGAATTAAACTAGTTTTAACGTGGATCAATGTTAAAAATAACAAAACACCAATTAAAATGCAATATAGTCACTTTAAAATAATTTCAATTAGAAAAGTAGAATTGCACATCATACCTTTTTTTATATATAGGACACATCAATTTGACTTCACCTGGCCTGATGGTAAGCTGAAGGTAAAGTCTCAGGATAGAGGGTCACTATTACATACACGTACCATGTTAACAATGGTGGCACTCACCTTGACTTCAATTTCTTAGAACATACAGAGGTTTAAAATATTTCATACTATGAATAAACTAAATTAAAAAAGAAATAATAATTTAATCATGCCGAGGATACCATTTTAATCTTCAAGACAGGGTGTTGATTGTTGATTTTTTTTTTTAAATAAACTGCAGATTGTTTCTCATTCCAACATAACAATACATATTACACAAAATCTGGTCAGTGTTATCCAAAATCACTGTAGTTGTTCTGTTATATAATTGTTTACCTACGTAACATTGCAGTAATAAATATTTTTTTCATTAAAAAAAAAATAAAGAATACAAACATCATTATAATTATTTACAGTGCGCATAGATAACAGAGTTAAGTGGATATGGCCGGGTGAATATGTTTACTTTATAGTACATAAAGAAAATTGTGACACTATGGAAGCAGCTGCACGCATCGCAGAGAGGATTGGTGTGAGGTAAGTTGGCCACTATTCAAAAGTGTATTCTCTGAACCTTTTTGTATTCTAACTAAGAAATGGAATAACTTCGATATTTGCCATGAAGTGGAGGATGGAGGTAGGACACGACGGTATGTCCTGAGCTGTCCGACTGGGGAAGTACCTCCGCCGTACAGATGACCGCGGCCATAGTGTTGTGTTCCCGCCGGTAAGTAGGGTAGCCAGAGCTCACTGTACCCCTCCTCCTCCCCGCCCCTTCCTAGCCTCCACACCCTTTCCTACCCCGCTCTTTCCCTTCAGGGTCGGCAGCGCGTGGGCCGTATGCTTGTCTGCCACCTAGGTGGATAAAAAAAAGTAACTGCCATTTGACCTTTACAAACCACTGGCGATATCGAAAGTTTTTGGTTAGTCTAGGCTAGGCATTTTAGGGTCTCAATGTGTTTAGAATCATCACCTATTCTAAGACTGATCTGGCCGGTATTACTCAAATTCGGAATAGGTTACCCTACACAGTCACCATTCAGCCACAAGCAGCCTGTACTTACCATAACAACTCACTTCACTGTTTTAACTGGTTTTAGCGGGGGTTAGTTTTTAGGGGGGGTTGTGAGCTCTGGAGCTCACAACCCCCCCTCCACATCCAGCCAATCCCCTCCACCAACCCACCCTCAAACTCCCCAAGCCCTCCCCTACAGGATTGACAGCACTAGTATGACACCCCTAGTGTTGCACACATCGATAGGCCAGTAACAGCTTCTCATTACGCCGTGTGGTTATATGCTACCTTAGTAGTATAAAAAAAAATCATAGCCTCGTCCGTCAATCAGCAGGTGAACCGGCTAGGCTTGGACTCCATAGTCCAGTCCCTACGCTGTTATTGTACGGGTGCGACGCGTGTTGCAGCCTGAAGCCGTCCATCATTGGTTACGCTGGTACGAAAGACCGCAGGGCGAAGACATCGCAGTGGTTCAGCGTCAAGCGCCTGGACCCCGCGCGAATCGCTTCCAGCTGCAAACACCTGCGAGATATCCACGTGGGCAACTATACCTTCGCTGATACACACCTCAAGCTTGGCATGCTCAAGGGCAACAAGTAAGCTCCCATACTTATATAGTTATTTTTTTTTAAATTTACATTACATGTTATCGTCATTTTTTAATTGAAACAAAACTAGTTGAAATATATGATTTGCCCATCCTTTACGTAGCATTTTATATTTACGATATTCCTGTTCAACCTACTTACTGTTCATAGAATTGAAAAATCAGTCATTTGTAGAATCGGTCATCTATAGAATCGGTCTTTTAAGGAATCGGTCTTTTAAAGAATCGGTCTTTTATAGAATCAGTCATTTGTAGAATCAGTTGTGAAATTGTGAAAGACATCCTTCATAGTGGGCTGGGTTTGGATGGTTCTGTCTCCGGTGGGGGCATCCAGATCTAAACTTGCATTTTAGTATTTATAAATCAGAGATTCATAGTGTGTAAACTTTTGTTTCTTTTATGTGTGCACATATTATTTACGTTACGATCCAGATCTAAACATTGTATTTATGATATGATACGTATATGATTGTGATGTGTTTTGTGCATTTAAATAAAAAAAAAAATCAGTCATTTAAAGAATTGTACATTTCAAAAATTGGTCAATTAATAGACCATGTAGTCATTTCGCGAATCAGTTATTCCTAGACTAAACCCAACCGGTGCGAGTACCACGCTGCCGAGTGATTTTAAATCGACTTGTCGAACAATACTTATTTGTATAACATGTGAGCAAAGTTATTTGCCGAGTGCCGGTTTTAACTAATTTTGACAACTGTGTTCAGTAATAGTTTATGTTAGAACCACTCGCTACGCTCATGACTCAATGTCAGAATACTTCTCTAGTTCGTGATTTAAAAACCAGCACTTGCAGCAAAAAGTAACTTTGCTCATTTGTTGAACAAATAAATATTGTTCAACAAGTGGGCAAAGTTGTAATTTTTATGAGTCAATATTAAAATGGGATAATTTAAAATTTATTTGATCCACAGATTCCGTATAGCTCTCCGCAACATCACAGCTGACGAAGAACATGTTGACGCAGCTTGTGAACATCTAAAAGAGCAAGGATTCATCAACTACTATGGACTGCAGAGGTTCGGCTCTAGAATTGACACTCCCACTTTTGATATTGGACTGAAGTTACTGCAGGGGAAATATAAAGAGGTGGGTATTTTAGGTTTAATTTTCATCCACGCTTTCTATCGGGTCTTCAGTCATCATCATTTGTTCAACTCAGTCGGAATTTAAGCTTTCAGTTAACTAAGAAACAGTTGCATTTCAATGTTTTTCGTGAAGCGACTGCCATCTGACCTCCACAACCAATGGTCATTATGATCAATGGCGATATAGAAGTTCCAAGTTTGACTGATTGGACTTTTGTGGGCTCCAACTACCCGTAACGACTGCCATAGATGTTAGTATGGCAACCGGGACCGACGGCTTAACATGCTCTCCGAGGCACTAATAAACCTGCGATAAATACACACATAACTTCGAAAAGCATCGAAAAGTCATTGGTGTGTGCCATGGTGAACCTGGGATCGAACCCGAGACCTCGTCTCAGCAGTCCATTACCCAGACCACTAGGCTACCGCGGTCTCCGAGACACGACACTATTGTATATTCCAGTATGGTGTTTCCAGGCTATCGACTCGATCCTGGAGCCGCGCCTGGAGGGCCCCATGGTGAAGGTGCTCCGCCTGTACAAGACGGCAGGCGCGAAGGAGGCGGCGGCGCTCCTGCCCCCGCGCGCCACCTCCAGCGAGGCGCGCCTCATCCGCGCGCTCGCAGACGTGCCCAGTGACCTGGTCGGTGCGCTTAACCGGGTATGTACCGTAGTCGGAAATCTAGCTCAATCCGTAACAACTTTGCCTTTGCTTCATTGTTGTAAATAGACCAAAAAAAAAACAGCCCGTTGAGTTTCTTTTTTTTAAATTTATTTATTTATAAAACAGTATACACTAATCATGGTACACTCATAAAACCTATATTGGTTTATCTTGGGTGTAAGTGTACATTTATACAATATTGTGAGTCTTGCCGGAGTCTTTTAGGTCTAGGCCGCGTTTCAAACCGGTGGTCCATTTGCTCCTAGTTTTAAATAACTTTGATTTTGACGTTTTGTAAGTTCCGCTTAAAATGGTCTATACAGAATAAATGATTTTTGACTTTGACTTTGCCTATGAATTTGTATTGTACCATCCAAATAAAGGATTTGATTGATTGACTGATTGATTGATCGATTGATTGATTGATCGATTGATTGATTGATTGACTGATTGATTAATTGATCGATCGATTGATTGATCGATTGATTGATTGTTGGTGTTGTGATGCAGCTGGCGCGCAACATCCGCCTGCTGTACCTGCACTCCTACCAGTCGCTGGTGTGGAACCGCGCGGTGTCGGAGCGCATCAAGCGCTTCGGCCTCGAGCCCGCCGTCGGGGACTGCGTGCCGCTACCCAACGTCGAGATCAACGGTACGTCTGTCCAACAACACAACACAACACTCCCCCCATCCCCCACTAACAACATCCCCCTGCTGTACCTGCATTCGTACCAGTACTGGGCCTCGATTCTGTTAAAACAAGCCACTTTCATGCCACTGACTGTTCAAAGAAATACCATTTAATTTTCAACTTTACTGTGATAACAGTAAAGTTGAAAATTTAACACGATAGTGTTAAAGTCTAAAATGAAATGATATTTTGTGGAGCGAATGAAAAAGTTTTATGTGTTGTTTTCATTTGATTTTAGACTTAAACTTTATCGGTCTTATTACAAAACACGGACTAAAGTCAGGTTTAAACCCAGACTATGAAGTCCAGGCTTAATCTTAAGACCAAGGTTTAAACTTCTTCTTATTACAAAAACAGAATAATCCGTGGACTACTTAGGCCATGGTTTAAATCTTGGCCTAATAACAACCACAGATTACTCTAAACTTTTGTTCGTTCATTGTGATATCATTCGGTCGCAACGTTCCGTTTTCTCCGAAAGCAAAAATTTTCTGAAATCGTTAATAAATATTATTTACTAAAAAATGGTGAAAAAAATATTTACAACATTATAATTATTAAATTTAAAGTCATGAACGATAGTTGGACTTTATTTTATAGTAAAATATCATTATCATGCCTTTATTTAGCAATCATTGTTATAATATTGGAAGATCTATGATGAACGTTAAATGGAGCGTAGTTTTTCGGAGCCCGCGCGTTGTTAAAATTTTTTTTAATTTTTATACCCACTTTTGAATCATTTCAATACCCGTACTAACTTTTACGTTTCCAGTGGTTTAAACTTTTAAATTTGAATTAAATAATGGAAAGAGAAAAGAAAAAGAGGGGCGAAAATTGGACTGCCGAGGAAAAAGTAAGCCAAAATATGATGTATTTTGGTATTTTCCACAAATCAAATCAAAATGACAAGTTTGACGTTTTATTTTCGTGGTTTAGACACTTAGACCAACGTTAAACTAGGTGTCACGCAGGTTTATCTTTAGACCAGAGATAGACCTTGGTTCAGTACTAAAACGCGTTTTGTAATAACATTTTCGTTAAATCATGGTCTAAAGACGATTTAAACCTGGGTTTAAAGTTAGTCCGTGTTTTGTAATAAGACCGTATAAGGGTTAAATAAGACTTGAACTTTATAAGGGTTAAATAGCATTTTTAGAGTGTCAGTAGCATAACAGTGGTTTGCCTTTAGCAGAATCGAGGCCCAGATGTCCCAACCCACCACCACCCATTTTCTCCCAAATCTCGTGTTTACTAACGTATATGACGTCACCAAACACAGAGCGTTTTCGTCACAGACAATAAATGTATTATTTTTTTATTGAAATTCTTCAAAAATTTACAAATTTGAGTGTAATTATAATCCCATGGGTCTTTTCACATTACTTTCTGATAGGATGACCATAATTTGTAGTATATTTTCAACGTTTTTAAATATCCTATTGGGTATACACGTTGATTTTATAGTCGTTTTGGACCGAAATATTTTGGACACAGTTTCGATAACAGGATTGAGAGCCATTAATTTAAAAATGTAATTTATTTTTTGGTAAAAAATTTTAACACTGGCCAATCACAAAACATCCCGGTCCGCGACAGTGCCAGCACCGACATGTCATGACTTGAAATATGCCAGCGAGCGCACATTCGTTCATTAAAAATTGACAGTGAATTTTTATCGAAGCTCTAATAATGTTTTTACTCGAATGAGTTAAAAAGATTATGGCAAGTAATTTTTTTATTATAACTCGTACAGCAATTCGGACAAATGGTATCATACATCATTCCGAGTAACCCCCTTTCGGGTCCAAAACGACTATAAAAACACGCTGCATAGTATTTACTGAGAGTCTTGACAAGCTAAATATCCTATACTATCACACTTTCCCAAATAGGCCTCAAAAGTTAGTATTGTGTTTAGCAGCTAATAAGTCTAAAATTTTCCACAGACAACATCGAAGGTGAATCAGATTCAGAAGACGGCGAAGGAGATGATGACGTCACCGCAACTGAGAGTACTTCAGCAGACATCTCTCCAGCTAAAGATACAGCAGTAGACGACACACCAGCAATAAAAGAAGAGAAGCCAGCAACTGACGAAACTCAACCGATGGATACAACCCCAACTACGGACGGAACACCTGATGCAAAGACTCCAGCTAAAAAACAGAATAAAAAACAAAAACAGAAGCAAGAGCCACCAGTCCGGCCGCCCCTCCCCATCAAGATCTTAACGCAAGAAGATGTGGACTCTGGAAAGTACAATGTGTTTAACATTGTGTTGCCCCTGCCCGGCGCCTTCGTGGCTTACCCCCCTAACATGGTAGACTTTTATGAAGAAGTATTGACGAAAGACGGACTGAAGATGGATATGAAACATAAATTAAAGTAAGTTTTGTTCGGTTTAAGTATGTAATATCAAGGATAGGATAAAAATAAAATAAATAAATAAATATTCTACGACATTCTACCACAGATTACCTAATAGTTCGTACAGATAACGCACTGCCTGGAAAATCAACGATACCTACCGAGATTGATACCTAAACATCCACGTGACCGACGGCTGCGTGCAAATATGTATCTTAACACTCGACCGTAGGGTTACTTTTACTTTGCAGCCGCTTGGCCGTACTAGTGACCTTGTGATGCTAGGGTTGCTTTTCTCAAAATAAAAATCCAAGTAGCATTATAGGAAGGTACCTAGGTACCTACTCACGTGTGTATTCAAGTCTAACAAAGTAAAAAGACAAACAAAGATAGCCTTGCCTCACACGAAGGTATGTACGAGTAGGACATTCTTCATCTTATATTAATAAGCTTTCTTGGCAGTCGGGTAAAAAGAAGTACCTAGGTAGGTATATTACATTTACGAATGTATCCCAGTGCGAACTCACGACCCAGGCCGCTGGTCATTCATAATATAATTAGGCTAGATTATTTCATTAATTTAATAGCCTAACACAAGTATGTACCTACTTAATGAATTCAATTTTTTTTATCTTAATACAGTATCAAAAAGACAGGTTTATATTTGACTTGTTGGATTCACATCTGTACTTTACAAGGAGTACCTACCTAGATATGACAATTTATTATAGCATGCATTATTAACCTAACAAAATTCGGATGAACGCATAGGACATGCGTTACGAGCGCGCGAACGGCTGTTGACAACCCGACCGAATAAAGTATAGCAGAGACCGCCGAGAACCCGCGCGGAATAGGTGATTATAGCGCGCAAGTACATACAGTGCGTTAGGCCTGGTTCTATACGCAAAGCGCGCTCCCTAGACCCAAAGTAAGCATAGTTTAACTAGATTGTGTTTTGGGTTTTAGAATGCTGATAAACATACTTATATACTTTTTTTGTAAATACATACTTATTATACAGGGTCTCCCGTAATGAATGGATAAACCGTAAACTGGAGTTGCTCCGGATGTGAGGCTATAAGAAAATCATATCATTTTGCTAGGGTTGTCAACCATATGGTAATGGCATAGACTTTTATACTTTTTTAGTAATTTCTCTACTTTTTTTATTAATTCCGTAGCCATTTCTTCAAATTTAAGTATTTTCGTGAATTTTTTTTTGTATTATACTCTTAAAGACGTGTATTCATTCACTTTTGATATGATTTTAGGTGTCCTTAACGTCAAACGTTAATAAAATAGTCATTTTAAGAGAATTTTTTAATTTCTTTTTCTTAACATCAACTTTTGATCATCTGCTGTGAAAAAAAAAAGTACGGCGCTATAGCTGCCCATGATCTTAATAAATTGTCCAGTATCTGTAGTTTCTAAAAAGGTATAACAATGTGTACTTTTAAAGCAACATTATGTTACTAGGAGCAAGAACGTTTATCAAGGTCAAAATTTAGATTTTTCAAGTGATGTTAAAAATAGTTGTAAAACTCGCCTTAATGATTTTATTCTATCAAGATACTTTACAAAAAAACTAACAGGCCATTAACTAGGATATTCAGAATGAAACCAAGTTGTTTAAAAAAAAAGAATTTAATGAAAAACTTAAACTAAATGTTCAAAATGTCTTCCGCCGGCAGCAATGCATGCTCGGCAACGCTTAATAAAAGATCTTTTAATCCGACGCGCATAACCAGCTTCTTCAATTTTACGAGCTGCTACTTGAATGCGCGTACGCAATTTTGTCAAAATAGGTAGAATCTTCTCTCATCTGCCGCAACAAAACGTTACTCTAGCAGCCCAGTCCCTCGGCATTAATGTTTGAACCCTTTGGTAATGATAGGGATACAATTCGTGCCTCTTTAAAATTCTGTGTACAGATGTTGGCCGTGAAATAGCACTTATGGACGTACCAGGGTCCTCTTCGACTATTTCTAGTACTTCGTCTGCATTGTGTCGTTGAGGTCGTCCTGCGCTTGTCCCGCCTATGCCACTTCCCGGAAATCGTCCTTCCATAAATGCATTATGTACTCTGATGAAAACACGGTAATCAGGGTTTCGCGCATTTGGATATCTTTCGCGATAAACACTAGCAGCTCCATTGGCGTTGCCATTACATTCGCCGTAAATGAAATGCATGTTTGCGTATTCGGCGGGCGTGTATTGTTGAGGCATAATACACAAATTTCACAAAAACTTTTTCAAACAACAAGTCCAATCGATAGCAGAAAACGAAGTCCGTAAATGTTTGCAAAGTTGTCAGTATCACCACGTTAACAAGTCCAAATCACAAGGCAAATCAAAGTCCGATATTAGAAAGCAGTAACAAATTGACGTAACTAATGAAAACAAAAAAAACTGAAGGAACTAAATTCTTTTTTTTAACAACTTGGTTTCATTCTGAATATCCTAGTTAGTGGCCTGTTAGTTTTTTTGTAAAGTATCTTGATAGAATAAAATCATTTAGGCGAGTTTTACAACTATTTTTAACATCACTTGAAAAATCTAAATTTTGACCTTGATAAACGTTCTTGCTCCTAGTAACATAATGTTGCTTTAAAAGTACACATTGTTATACCTTTTTAGAAACTACAGATACTGGACAATTTATTAAGATCATGGGCAGCTATAGCGCCGTACTTTTTTTTTTCACAGTAGATGATCAAAAGTTGATGTTAAGAAAAATAAATTAAAAAATTCTCTTAAAATGACTATTTTATTAACGTTTAACGTTAAGGACACCTAAAATCATATCAAAAGTGAATGATACACGTCTTTAAGAGTATAATACAAAAAAAAATTCACGAAAATACTTAAATTTGAAGAAATGGCTACGGAATTAATAAAAAAAGTAGAGAAATTACTAAAAAAGTATAAAAGTCTATGCCATTACCATATGGTTGACAACCCTAGCAAAATGATATGATTTTCTTATAGCCTCACATCCGGAGCAACTCCAGTTTACGGTTTATCCATTCATTACGGGAGACCCTGTATATAGAAACACCCAGACTAATGCAAGTAGACATATTCTTGCATACAAATATTTGCACTGAGCGGGAATCGAACCCGCGCCCCCTGCGTAACAGTCGCATGCTACTACTACTAGGATGTGGTCTCTTAAACATTTTAGTATGTATAGAAATTATTTTCGCAAAATTTTACATTTCATGAATAATTACGTCACTCAAAACAGTTGCGTATCATTTTCAACACGGGGCAAGCTTAAAAGTAGATTTCAGTTTTTTACCCCACTGGCAACAACACTAGTGATGACGTAGGCTCGTGTCACTCCTTATATTATGATACCATGGTACAGTTCGCGACACGTAAATTGGCCAGACGCATCATATGCGCAAAGGTCGATTCTTAGGTCCCCTTTGAGGTATGAGGGGGTCGCGGAAGACGCGGTTGCGCCGTCGCGTACATATGATTGGTCAATCACAATGTTTCCGAGAGACGTTTTGTAGCGAATCAACGTTCCGTTCGTTCGTACTTTGAATCATTTGATTGGCTCAAAGTGCACGATGCGCGAACTTACTCCCACTACTCCAAAACCTGGCCAAGTTACGTGCGCATCTGTAGTGCTATAGCGTTTAGTGTGTGACGGTGTGTGTGACGGTGTGTGTGTGTGTGTGTGTAGGTCGTACAACATGGCGGGCGCGTACCGGCACATGGTGGTGCGGCCGCTGCGGGTGGCGTGGCAGCACGTGCGCTACTCCGACCCCTACGCCGACCTGATTGCTTCCGACCGTGACGAGCTCGAGAACAGGGAAGTCACCGGCATCATCGAAGGTACGCACTATGTTCTGCTTAGCTCGTGTCCCTATCAGGCGCCGTCACCGTACAACGTCACGACGCTATCCATTGCCGCATTGAACACACATGCGCGCACGCCAACATCGAAATATCGACTGAATGGGCAATGGATGGTGCACCGTTCGCGGCGTCGTGACGTTGTACGGTGATGGCGTCGTGACCTTGTACGGCGTCGTGACGTTGTACGGTGACGGCGTCGTGACCTCGTACGGTGACGGCGTCGTGACGTTGTACGGTGACGGCGTCGTGACGTTGTACGGTGACGGCGTCGTGACGTTGTACGGTGAGGGCGTCGTGACGTTGTACGGTGACGGCGTCGTGACGTTGTACGGTGACGGCGTCGTGACGTTGTACGGTGACGGCGTCGTGACGTTGTACGGTGACGGCGTCGTGACCTCGTACGGTGACGGCGTCGTGACGTTGTACGGTGACGGCGTCGTGACGTTGTACGGTGACGGCGTCGGGACGTTGTACGGTGACGGAATCGCGCCGTGTATGATGGGGACGCGGCTCTGTTTGCTTCACTTTAGTACCCAGTTATCTCTTCCAGCCTAAGTTATGAACTCTATTGCTATGCCCTTGATTAAATAGACGTGATGATAATGATTATGTTGATATTGACAATGATGACGATAACGATAACAATGATAACGATGATGACAATGATGATAACCACTCCTATGATTATGATACTAAAGATGATTGTGATGACTTTGCTGATGACGGGTGAAAATCATGTTGATGATTATTATAGTGATGATAGGGAAAGATATGACTAAGATGATAATTACGACTCCGATATGATGTTTTGACGGTGATGATGATGACGACGACGATGACGTTGATTATAATGATAATGACTAGGATAACGTTCATGATTACGATTATGATGACGATGATGCTGATGATGACAATGATGATGACGATGATGATGATGATGATGATGATGATGATGATGATGATGATGATGATGACGATGACGATGATTATAATAACATTTACTATGATTGCGTATTCATAATAGATTGTCTTGTGTTCTTTATTCAAAATTTAATACCTTCATTCTAAACAGATAGCGTTTTATATAGATATAGTCATACATAAATAATGATTAATATTAAATACTTCGTTTCAGACGGCAAATACAAAGCTTTAATCCTAAACATGATACTGCCATCGAGTTGCTACGCGACCATGGCTTTACGTGAACTGCTCAAAGTCGACACTTCCAGTGACAATCAAGCGCTTCAGAACAACTACCACAAGAGGAATAAAGAAGCAAAGTCGGCAAACAGCACAGAAGGAACGAGCGAAGCAGAAAAAAATACAGGAGACGGTGATGATGATGAAGTCTTCGGACCGGATGAGATTAAGGTAGAAGGAGAATCGGAGATTAAGGTAGAAGCAGAATCGGAGAATAATACAGGAGAGAAGAGGAAATTGGAGGAGGAACCAGAAGATAATGCCAAGAAACTAAAGAGCGAGCAATAAAAACATTGAAATTATTGTTATTGTTTTATTTGTTTGAATGTTGGTGTGTGGTTGGTTCATCTGTAACAAAAAGATAAAAATATCAGTCTTTTAGGCGTTAAGCAGACGGCGGGGCGGACAGTGGGGCGAGCACGAATTTTCTTTCGCATCGAGTTCGTAACGTGTGCGATAGAAATTATATGAGATTTGTACAGTTCCTTTTACGATAGGGGCGCTGTACAAATTTCATACAATTTTTGTCGCACACGTTACAAACTCGATATGAAAGAAAATTCGTGCTCGCCCCACAGGGGCCACAGGTCTTTTTGACCGCGAAGTAATAACGATCGCGTCTGTCCGTCGATGCCCGCGACTGCCCTCACCACGAAAACATAGCGCCGCCAGTGCCCGGCGGAGACCCGCGGCGCGGTCTTTTTGCCCTTCGTGTGCGTTGGTAGTATAAGATTCCTTTTACGCTATCGTTCGCGGTGAAATTGACCGGCCCTGCCCGCGCCTCCGTCTGCTCGATGCCTAATTAGTCTAGTACTTGCAACTTATAGGCACAGGAGATACGTATGCATGGTAAATGAAATTATAAGGGCCACTTACAGTGTTAGGTGGGCGAGTATAGGTCCCTACTGCGGTATGGGGGCGCGGGCCAGGCCGCACTGGCGCCGTGGCCCGCCAGGTGCGCCCGCAGCTCCCCCGGGGTGGGGAACGAGCGCGTACACCACGTGCACTTGTGCGGCTTGTTCTGTCAACAAACGGGAGCTATAATTAACCAAGGTCTTCATACGGGACGCCTCCCGTCAGGATGGTGTCCCGCCGTGTGCTTGTCGGCCTCCTAAGTGGTATAAAAAAATGAGATAAGGGGACCTCAAGTTCGGGGTGCAAGGAAAATACTTTATAGCCAACTTACACCCTGAAGATCTGAGATGGAGTTGGATGGATGGAGCACATTGCGAATATAAAAAAACCAAGTAGATGAAAAAGATAAGCCCAGAAAGCATTTGCTTTCTGGGCGTTACACCACGGCTCCACAAGACCCTTAGATAACGGCATGTGGTTTTAGTCGGTAAGAGTTCGACATAACCTGATGGGCAGATGGGCGCGTGGGAGGTATCCATGAGCTATTCCGCACAAAAAAAAGGGAAACAGATAAGTGTTTCGCCTTGTACATGTAAAACAATGAGAATGAACACGTACCTTGGTATGGGTCATCCGGTGATAGTACAAGTTGGAGCTTGCTGTGAAGCACTTCCCGCATTCAGGACATTTATGGGGCTTTTCACCTGGCAACCAGAAGGTTTACATCAGATAATTCGTAAACTATCCATCTAAAATGTTTAGGTTGTGTTGTGAGTTAAAAATTGCAGGACGTAGGACATGACAGTATCTCTCGTCCGCCTCACTACACAGAAAACCGTGTGTTCCCGGCGGTAATCAATGTAGCCAGAGCTCACTGGAACCCTCCTAGCCCCACCCCTACCAAGCCCCCACAGGCCATAGGTTACGGTGACCGCTTTCCATCAGGTGGGCTGTATGCTAGTCAGCCACCTAGTAGTATAAAATGTTAGGAGGCATAGCCCTTAACAAGATATTTCCGTTAGAGGTAAAAGAGGCTAAAAAGCACTAAAAGTCCATCTAAGCCACCAAACAGATTAATAGGTAGTAGCTCCAGTATTTGTAGGTTTGAACACTAGTAGGTACAGTCAGCTTCATAGAGACCAGACCCCTTCAATACTTAAAGAATATTTAGGTGACGCGGCCGACTGCGCCGGCCGCGGTACATGACTCACGAAGACGTCACGTGATGCGATCGTCGCTGAGATCTGCCTTTTATTTGCATGTTCATATTTGTAATTTTCTGATATTTTTCGTCTTTCGGCTCAATTGTATACCAAGATACAATATACTCACAAAAAGATGCCACATTAATTTATGTGCCGCTTGAGGATACGAACCCGCGTCTCCAGCGCCAGCCGACCATTTAGACCGTGCGTTATGCCACTAGGCTATCGGTTCACTTAATAGTAATGGCGAAAATATGAATAACATTACTCCTATTTTATCGAACAAAGTGATAACGATGTAATTTTCTAGACCTTAAGGTTTAAATTTCAACTTTCACCATATGTGATAATAATAACTGCTCATTTGACTAAAAAATAAGGTTGAAATTAGACGCTTGATAAAGCTTGTTGCACTACTACCGTCACAATAACTTATCTGCTGTATGAGCTGCGGTTACAGCATTATGTTATTTGTGACAGCGCGCTAAGGTTGCAATTAGAATACTTCTTTGCCTTATTTACTAAACTGTGATTGAAGGTAACTTTATAATTCGTGGTAATTTGTATTGATGTTAATCCTCCTCGTAATATTATTCAATTTATTAAGTTTTTTAAGTAAATTGAAAGTATATTTCGATTAACAAAATTTTTGAAACCTAAAATTGTTGTTCTCTGGGAGCAATAACAAAGTATAAAGAAATTAAGCACGAGATATGGGCATAACGGTAAGAGTTACAATACAAATATATTATATACCTATTTATTGCATAATCATATAAAATTTTCATTTACAAGTTAGATTTTCGGATGTCCTTTTATTTATTATCGTTTTCATTACAGAGAAAAACAGTGCGTAGATGGATTCGAAGTGATGTAAAAATGTGAACGCTAAAGACCTCGCCCAGTTGCTTACACTCATGAATCAGAGAAGAAGAAGTAGATAGTCAAAAAACGTATTATGCTTAAGAACAAGCGGGCGGTTAACATTAGGTAATTTATTTATTATTATTTATTTATTTTATATAATATATAGTATATAATATATGTGTATATAATACGTATGTATATATGTATGTATGGATACATATTATATAATTAATATTATATGTTTCTAATTATTCTCTCCCCCTCCCCCTTACCCTTTAGGGTAGGCAGCGCGTGTGTGACACCCTTAGTGTTGCACACGTTCATAGGCCACGGTGACCGCTTCCCATCAGGTGGGCCGTGTGCTTGTCTACCACCTACGTAGTATAAAAAAAATACTATTGCTGCTGACATTGATTTACATATTGCAACAGATTATTGAAAAGGTTTATTATTTTAGGTTACTGGGGATGGATGTCTTCAATGGGCCCAGGCGACCTAGTGGAAATAGGTGGCCGCATGAATAGTAAGCGATACCTAGGAGTGTTGAAAGACGTAATGCTGCCTTCAGTGCGGGTGGCATATCCAGAAACAAATTTACCTGATTCAGGATAACTCTTCAGTGCATCGGTCCCGAACTGTGCAAGACTGGCTAAATGCACAAGAAGATAATTATATCGGTGTTTGAATATAGTCCTATAGCCCTAAGTAAACTTGTGGGGTCAGATGGTTTTAAACTGGGACTCAAGTGAAATAAAGTAAAAAAAAATTGGATAAAGAAGTAAACAGAACTTGGGAACTAATGCGAAATAGTGCCATATGTTTTAATATGGTTTCGGGGATGAAAAGTCGTTAGCAAGAAGTGATAGACAGTGACGGCCATCCTCGATCGTTTATCGATTCTTACCCAGGACAAATCTTTGTGTGATGAACACGATTATTTGTTATGTTTTTGGGTGTAGTTTATCTAAAAAAAATATCTAAAATAAGTAAGTATTATATATCAGTTGTCTAGTATCAATATCACATTAAGGTGCTTATTTTGGACTAGATGACGCTGTATATAAAGTGTCCTAACATTCATAATAATATATCCCATTACTCTCGTTTACAAGTTTATTAATCTTCACCATCTGACCTCACATATTAATCTAATGTTGTGTTAAAAGGGTTACTTATCAGAAAATGTGATCAAAGAGAAAGATGTATATTGCTATACTGTTATAGTTTAGCATGTTGGTTCTTTCTTCGTGATTCACAGGCACAAATAACATTTAATTTTTCAACTATTCTTTCATATTCGAAGATTATACAGAGTGTAAAAAATAATGTTTACAACTTTAAATAAATAAGTAAATAAATATTGTAGTTATGTTTCTGGAATTATCTAAGTAATATTAAACAATTTATAATTCACTTAGGGTAGGCATTGTGTTTTGTCAATAAATTTAGGTCAGGTAAAATCTAAAAATAAGTAACCCCAATTTAAGTCAGATAGAAAAGAAAAATTGTATACTCAACCAGGGAATGGACTCCAACCAGTCCTAGAAATGTAATTCGGCGAATTAAATTAAATTTTTTCATGCAACTAGCCTATCTTTACTTACAAACCTCATACCTACTATAAAATTTGATTCCTTAAATAATAATTAACAAAAAGTGCTTGTGAGAATAAAAAAATAATTGTATGATTACAAAAAGAACTTAGCGTCCGAGGATTTGAACCCCCGCTTGTAGTAATCATGAAGCATTGGTCATAACCGCTAGACCAACATGCCATATACCCAAAGGTCCAAAAATCTTCTATACTTTCATGTCATTTTCAACGGTGTACAGCTTACTGTGAAGCTGAGTGTACCTATAACTGTTTATATAAAACAGATTTGTTTAAAAAAAGAAATGTGGAATTTTTCATTATTAATTCAGTACAAAGCTGGCAGTTTGGGCTAGCTTGGTCTGCGTGGTGGAACCTAATGAAGAAACGTGCTAATAGTGATTGTAAGGTAAGGTGCAATACCAGTGTGTATCCTGCGGTGCGTGTTGAGTGAACTGGAGGTGCTGAATCCTTTGTTACACACGTTGCAGATATGCGGCTTTTCACCTGGAACAAGAAATGTTTATGAACATTATTGAATTAGGACTATTTACTACAGCTGGGAGGACGAGAAGGTACGACCGCGTAGATCGAACTTGTGGATGAAACCGCATTGAAAGGCAATGCCAATTCTTTGGGCGACGTAATGGCCAGCACGGGAACCACCGATTAGCCGCTTAGCAATCTTTTGACCTAGAGAGCGAGCGCTTGGACTCCACGCATCCTAGATAAACTTCGCAGTACATGTACCTATTTAGGGGCTTAATTCACTTCCAGACCCGAATAAATTCTATTGCTAAAAAACCTAGGATCTTTTGGGAAATCCGGCGAGGATAATGAGGCCATCCCGTAATAGAAGTTCCATGAAGACAAAATTTTCTTTCACATACATGGTAGTTAATTAACCAATATTAAAAATGCTACTGGAATCCGGCATCCAAAACATCACAAACCATATCAAGTAAGTTCATAAAGAGCCTCATCACCTGTATGTGTTCGCATATGCCTTTTCAGCAGCGATGGCCGGTCAAAAGTCTTCAAGCAGACCTGACAGGGCAGTATATTCTTCATGCTACTCGTCTTCTGTGGTAGAAAGGTTTCTTTACTGCAGACCAGGTTGGTCCTCTCGTACAGCTTCACTAAATGGTTGTTGAGACCTTCCAGGAATTTGAAGTCTATTATATTCAGGATTTTTGCTGGTTTTTGGGATTTAGTTGATAGATCTAAGGGTTCTGTTTGAATTTCCATGTTTATTTTTTTATAATCTAGATCGGTAGATACTTTTAGTCGCGAGTTTATCTTTTGCACAATGATTGACCACGTTATGAACCAATTACTTTGCCAAAATATAAGGCTATTATGAGTTGAAAAGAAAATGTATCATGGAAAATATGATTCCATTTTGCTAGTCCATAAAATTGATTAAAAATCTAATGAAACTTCACACGTGAACTGATTACTTGGCGAATTTCCACTGGTAACTGTCATAATTTCCTCTGGACCCTCGTATTTAAAGGCTTCGTATTGACGTGTATAAATGACAGGGTGATATTAGTGTATTAGATTGTATAACTGTTGTGTTGAGGATCGGGAGTATTGTGGCCGTCAACAATGAGTTTTGTAGAGCACGGGACACTAATCGACGTGATTGGGCTGTTTTTTTGTGTTTCGTCCTGCAGGTAGGAAGGTATGGAGGTGGTTGTTTTAACTTTATAAAGTAGCTAAGATATAATCCATAGGACCGAAGTACCATCCACTTGTTTAATTAGTGAGCAAAATATAGGTATGTAGAAGAACCACCATACTGGTGCCGTGGTCAATCCCTCTCAACCAATTTACTAAAGTGCTATACTTAATTTTTCACTTTGCGCATTCAGTCTATCCCAGCCACTTTTTAAAGATCGTTCATCCATCTTGCTGGGGGGCGCTTCATTCCGTTTGCAAATGTGGGATCTACACTCTGGGATTCATTTGCTCAATCAGCCTTTGGTCAATATCTTTTCATACCATTCGGGTGGCAAACAAGCTGGCCCAGCGTTCACCGTGGCCTATGAACATTATTATGTAACACCAGGCGCATCACACTTGCACTACTGACACTGTGAAAACAAAATTTAAAAAAGTTTGCAAATATAGGGCTCTGTTAAGGAAACACAACCCTCGTATTTAAACTTTGCTTTAACATCCCACACATCTCTTTTTCCTCTGGTTTTGCAAGCATTCACACTGTTCACAGGCCACGGTAACCTGTCAATAAATGCACGGTCTGCTTAATGCCTGTTAGTTATCTTATCAGTGTAAATAAAGTGCCGCATCTAAAAGCAAGCACTGCATTCCACATGAATGTAAAGTATTGAAGAAAACGTAATCGGCTATAAAGGTGACAGTGCAAAATGTTGGGCGGGCGCGCTTTGTGCGACAAAGCGTAAGGAAAACGCGCCCATACAAATATTTACGATTGGTCGCATTGTCGTGAAAACTGTCAATCACACCTTTCAAATTACCTTTACAATTTGAGGAGATTTTCTGAGCGTTATTTGGGAGCTGTTAAATTGTATCATTTACTAAAGAAAATGAATGAAGATGCTATTTATTTTCTCTCGAGGTGTCTTTAAAAGGAGAATTTTTAAATGAAAGGCATTATCTTATGACTTCGTTGCCAAACCTAGAATAGGGGTAAGGGGAAAAAGGGTACCTAAGTGGACACCGGGCTCCAAGGTGAAAGCCTCGGTTCAACCAGGAACAACGCTAGAAAATGATGATTCTATGAGGTAGTATGACGTGTTGCACTTAGCAGTGAAAGCATAACATAAACATAAACTCACGCCTATATCCCCGAAGGGGTAGGCAGAGGTGCTAGCACCCACATTTCGCCAGTTTATGTTTAGGTCCCAATGTAATAGGTGGCGAGCCTATTGCCATTAATCGAGCACTTATAAACCTGCGATAAATACACACATAACTTCGAAAAGCATCGAAAAGTCATTGGTGTGTGGTGCCATGGTAACCTGGGATCGAACCCGAGACCTCGTCTTAGCAGTCCATTACCCATACCACTAGGCTACCGCGGTTAACTTTAACTTTATAATATTAGCGTTTGCAAAAATAGCGGAAGTAGGGTAATGAAAACAATGGAATTTTTCGCGCCTGATGACTCTAAAATTACGAGGAAATATTTTCTGATTTTGACATTTACTTTTGAGCGGCCTGTATTCTCCTTCATTTCACATTTGCAAGTAGCAACGAATAGTTTATCAGATGTCATCATTGGTGTTGTGAGCGTTAAGTTCGCTAACCGTAAAGTACTACCTCCTAATTAGCAACTACCCTTTCATCAGATTAAAAACCTAAAGTATATTATGCCGATGACTCCAATAAACTTCTCTGCAATAGACATAAATTAGGCCAACGCTTTCATTATGCTAAAACCAACAGGTATTGAACCGGAGTGACTCGGCAGTTCGCTGTAATAGGCGTTATTGGGAGCCACCCCATAAGCGAATTACTAGTATTGTTATACGTTCCTGCATGTAGGTTACTGGCAAGTAATTACTTATGGAGTTATGAATTATGGTTTGAACAGGTATCTGAAAATGTTATTAATGTTTTCACGCCTGACTAAGTTTGCAGGAGTAGGTAGAGGTGTTTCTATCAACATTATACATTTACGGAATTGAACCTGGGTGTTCTTACACAACAGTGAAGTTGTTTGCTGCCACTTTACCACCGAGATTTTATCATTATAAGTCATGATGTTGATGAGATTATAAGTCTTGTGAAGATTTTTTGTGTCATATCTATGGCTTGATATGCCTGTATAGTAGTTAGTGTATAGATCTGTCGTATCTGTATGTATAGGTAGGTATGTATATTTTGCCAAGCACCATTCAGTGAAGTTAGGCGGCAACAGATCCTGAACTCAAATTACTGGTAGGATAGAAATTATAAATACTCTACGTAATGCTTGGTCCTGGGTGGAATTGGTTGTACCGTATTAGCGTGTCATCTTAGCCGCGTACGTGTTGTTCTTGATCGAAAAGGATTAAGACATTCGGTAGCCTTTTATATCAAACTCCTCGTAGCTGCGACTTAAAAATTACGCTTCGCAATCGTACGCTGTTATTTTGGTAGCTATTGTTATTTTAGCAACAAAACTCACAAGCGCTATTCAAATTCCGCTTTGCCTCTTATTCAAATTTGTTCACAAATCGGATTTACTTGCAACTTGTTAAGAGCGCCTTGTTTCTACCTTTCTTTTTATTTATTTTGCATCTATTGAGAGGTAAAAGGAATCTTTTACTTGTAGATAGACGGCTAGATACCTATAGATGTTGTGTATGTAGATACATGTGGATTTGGGTTAGGGGTTCGATGGAGTGTGGTAGGTAAATTTGCTTATAATAATATTTTGTGTTTATTGATTGATCTTTGAGGAAAAGAGTGTGCAACTTTAAAGCTGAAAAGTATCGTGTAAATTTTCAATGTGTTGTTTTGCGAAGTGCGAGACAAAAATGTACATTCGTCCATATTTAGTCTTAAGATATATCTATGTATAAGCTGATGTTTGAAAATGCAGCAGTGGAGTTTGTTGCGCCGTTTCTTCTCCACTAGCGCCTAGGAAGCGGTGGTAAACTTAGTATTAGGTAGTTTTTGATCTCAAAAAGATGTAATTATATTGCACTATTTTGAAAATAAAGAAAAAAAATTATTATCTAATGATGGGACCTGCCCTCCATGGAACTGCCTAACTAGGTGGGAGTCCTTTCTGATGATACAGTTTTTAAGCAACCAATTATACTCAGATTCTCAGAGTAGGTACCTACTTACAGAGTACGTACTAAAATCAGGTCAGAAATGTACTAACTAGAACATATTAGTAAACAAAATTACTAGTGTTCCCACTAACCCCTCCAGCTAAATTGGTTATGTCTCAGGAGTAGGTTCACGTCGTCGGTAGTGTAATGGCCAGGATTCGAACCCAGGCCGACCTTACTTAACCACTAAGCTACCGATGCTTATCACGTTTCACGAAGACGAAGCGACAGTCAGTCGCGTAAAGGCTTCAATTTAGTTTAGGTATGTTTTCTTTTTTCAAATACAAACATCTATATTCTGTAGGTATCTTTGAATATACAGGTAGAATCGTACTCTGGAAATGGCAATAACAGTTAGCCCGATCCAGATATTAAACCTATGATCTTTCATAGCCTTCGCTATTGCTACTGAGTCTTTGAGACACCTTGCTGCTCTAAGTCGATTTTACAGATATCTTATTTTAGTTAATTAATTGTCTTTTGTCATACGATGAGTTTTAGGTACATTTTTTTTTCATGGAGGGGCGGGTTCGATTCCCGCTCAGTGTGTATGGATGAATATGTCTATTTGCATTGGTCTGGGTGTTTGTATGTATAATAAGTATGTATTTACAAAAAAAGTATATAAGTATGTTTATCAGCATTCTAGAACCCATAACACAAGCTAGTTAAACTATGCTTACTTTGGGTCTAGGGAGCGCTGTGTAGAATGTCGTAGAATATTTATTTATTTTTATTTTTATTTCTTACTACAATACAACTTCATTTCACCTCTATAGTCTATGCTGACCATAACCGCAAAACCGTTGTGATAACTTTTTAAATCGAATAATATAATTATCTGCATTTCTTGAATTTTATCAGAGAAATTCTGTTCAAATAAACTGATTTATCATGTGTTACTCTGACCGATACCGGAATCATTGAGTAAAATGTGATAACGAAAACTAAATTGCATGGAATTCTTTACTAGCTCACGTGTTTCTTTCTTCATACAGTCCCGGGTCCTTTAAGCGGGGCGTGAAAAAGCATTTGATGAGGCCGTCAAGCTGGGAGCCACCATTGTGGCACTATCGGTGTTTGCAATGGTGACTCCCAAATTCCAGAGATTTTTAGAAGGTTTTTGCAGGGTCGGCAGCGCGAGTGTGACGCCCCTGGTGTTGCACGCGTCCATAGGCCACGGTAACCGCTTTCCATCAGTGTGGGCCGTGTGCTTGTCTGCCACCTAAGTGGTATAAAAAAAAAAAAATTGCCTTTATCTTCCCATCAGGCGAGGTGAAGTCATGTTGACGTGTCCGACATAAAAAAATGCATTAATATCGTTACTGAAATCCAGCCATAGTCGATCGTATCAATTAATAAAACTGCTTCATTCTTTTTTTTATATAGGTCATGCCAATATGACTTCACCTCTCCTAGTAAGTAGTTTTAGAGAATATTCATGTAATTAAATAATACTGGAGATACTACGGTACCTAAAGGTAGATGTATACCTACAAGATTAGATAGATACTTGAATAACAGTAACCAGTCAATAAAACCCCATACGTTTTCATTTTCCCCTTCAACTATCGTTGCCAGCTAAAGCCGGCAATATTACCCGACCAGTGGGTACCTGGGCGTACCCTCTCGCAATATAAAAGTAACAAAGTAAGAAACAAAAGGTTCTCACAATATTTTCGTCAAATTACGCGCTGTATCGATCGTCCTCCGCGCCTGATGCATAAATGCATTAGCCTGAAGATAGGCACCTCGCACTATTCTGGTGTTTGTTATAAGCGCCAGCGGGTAGCGGAGATGATGGCGATAGCGAAATATTTATTAGCTTTAAAATAAAATGTTTTCTGTTCTACGAATGAAATCTTTGCTAATTTTACTAAGAAATATAGACCGGAAAAAGTTAACATAATAGCGATTTAAACTTATAACTTTCTATCCTGGAAGTACTCTATAGACATAATATATGTTACTATGTAGTACGTCTGCCTGTCTCCATACATCTTGTAGTGTGTGTGTAAAGTGTAAAATATTTTACAGTTAAAGTGATCGGTTACCTATTTGAAATGAACCAAGATAAGCTAACATTCTGTTTTGATTCCGTGAAACCCAATTACTTTGTAGACCTACCTCATCTACAAGTTGGTGCACCTGTTAAACAACGGACGAGATTCTGCCACAGGATTTCCTCTTAGGATTGACTCTGACGACTATCTCTCCCGGAATAGCTGACATTGCGAGAACACCGTGGTTCCCAAACCCGAGGGCGCCTTCTCGAATCCGGAGATGACCCGGATTAAGCCGGGGTGCGAGATAAATGCTCTATGGGCCACCTTACACCCTGGCGACTACGACGCTAGACGGCATACGGTTTTAGTCGGTAAGAGTCCGACATAACCTGCCCCGCTGGTCGCGGGGTGGGTATCCCTATCCATGAGGATTTCTGCACTAAAAAAAAGGATAACATACGTATATAGACGGATGTAATATTTTCCAAACCGCTGCTCTCTTATCACTCGCGCCCTCCTCTCGTCCTTTCGTCGTCCCTAAATTTATTCTTAATAAAGCGCGGAGCGGCCGTCCGATGTATTTTTTTGATATCTCTCGCTTTACGATGAAAGCCCGCAATCCACCGGTGTTTTCTTTGGATAAACTCTGTTCAACGTTTTGATCACGTATTTTCGATGGCCGATCTCCTTCCATCATATAATAGAGCTAAGAGTATTTTTTTACAGCATCCGTAGTCCTTTTAGTTTATTTTGGGCGGGTTTGTTTGTTAGTTGCAAGTTTTGTGCCTTTAGAGAGGGCAAGGTGTCGATTCAAAAAGTGTAAATGAAAATAATCGTCAATGTAATGGGGTACAAATTGTATTTTGACGGTTTTAGGAAGTTGGAAGATAGAAGCTTAAAATTCTGATCAGATTTTAGAATTCATATTATGAGTGTACTAATTTGAGAAGAGGAGTATAATGTGACATTTAGGCTGAAGTTCATCAGTGACAGAAAATTTGTATTTAATTAGTTCCATATTTGTATTGGCTAGTAAAATTGTTAGTGTAACGAGTGAGTTTACGTCGGTAGGTCAGCCAGGTTTCGAACCCGGGATTCTAGTCCTCTCGATCGTAAGTGGCGGTTTTGTTGGCCTTTAGGTTCTTTTTTATATAGGGCACGATAATATGACTTCACACTGCTAGATGGAAAGAAGTTGCAAGTGAAGTCTACAGAATGCAAATCACCGTTGTAGATGCTACTAGTGAATTCAATGCAGTTGCATTTTGATGACCTCGATAGATGCTTTTTCACGGTCGCTTATAAAGTGGCCTATTTCGCCAGGTTACTTTAGAAAAATGTATTAATTTCAAAGTAGGCTTGTTAAATCATAAAGTCGTACTTCGGTCAATTGATTAGGATATTGTGAAGCTATACTTAGATACATAAATACGCCTCTTTCTAATTGACCCAGCAGGCAGAGACCACTTCGCATCAGGTAGGTCGTGTTCATAAAAAAAGAGGTAACATTTTTTCACTTTCATGATTGTCGTATTATGCTTGCCGTTGCGGGTACTTTTGACCAGGATCTTTTCTTGAAACTAAGTATTTTCATCATGAATGACTTATTTCTCTGTCCCTTCTTCAGTCCTGTTATACAAAAACTACTTATTCATCCGATAGTGATAACATTTTGACAAGTAATTGTAAGCAAAGCCGTCAGGGTTGCCAACTTATAATAGTAAAAAAGATTTCTTATTAACTAGCTGGAAAATAAAAGCAAAAATAATTTAGAAGAAATTCTTGAGAAAACCAAACTTTGCTCAGCGAGGTACATTAAGTGCAGCTAAGTAAACAACTTTTATAAACCCACGACGGGTGGGCTGACGTTAGCGGAAAACTAATTCAGGCTAAAAGATAACTTTACTTAAAATATACAGTGGGCTTAGAGGAGGCGAGTGGGAGTGGGCGTGCCGCTGGGCGGGCGGCTGGGCGTGGCCGCCCAACTGTGTCAAGTACCCCACAATGGATTATTTTTCTTTGATAGCACTTACGGAGAAAGCCCCGCAGTAATGGACTGGTCTATACTCTATGTAAGTCTATAATAATGGCGGCGTCTCTTGTTTATTAAAGGTTTTAGCTGAATTGGAAACTTGCGTTGGGAATGATTTTCTGTGGTAATTGGAAAGGACTCTTGTATTATTGAGGTCTAAAGCTTAGTGAAAAATCGCATTGCGACAAAACCTTAAATTTTTCTTATATTCAAGGTAGTTAAAAAGTACACGGCCTACCTCATGGTAAGAAAAAGGATAGGAAAAATAAAAGCAAGGGAGGTCAGGCTCCAGTACTTAGGTACATACTCACATAATCCGAATTATGCGATACCAAAGACCATGATAATAGACCATGATAGTTATCATGGTCTTTGACGATACTTATCGTAATATACCTTACCTTAAGTCTAGGTAACTCATTTGAAAAGAGTAGGTAGATATAACTGTATTACCAACAATGAAATATTTTAAAAAATGGTGAAAATTTCTAGTAACTTCAGTTTGACACTCCCTATAGGTACTTCATCGAAAGCACTACTTATTACACAAGTTTAATTTTATTTTTTCGTGCTCTGTTGTTTGTTTGTTAGTCTGTATGTCAGTTTGGGTCAAATCTTGTAAGCTCAATTACTGACGTTATAGTCAGATTTGGTATAGATACCTCTGTATTTTCGGTGACAATGCGATAATGTGGTACCTACTACTAAGTTGGTCTCATTATGGAATCGGAATCTAGAGGAACAAATGAGAATAAGTTTTTATGTCAAATTTAACACATTATTCGTATTGTTAAAAATCTTCAAATCCCGGTCCTGAGACTTTACCTTTAGTTTGCAATCAGGCGAGGTGGGAGTAATTTTGACGTGTCCTATGTAAAAAAAGTTGTGGATGACAAAGAAATAAACTGAATATTGTATTTAGGATTCATCATAAACAAGTTTGAAAAAAAAAAAGACAAGTTTTTATTAAAGAACATTATATCACGCGTTAATATTATGCAAAATATCATCTCAATTGAAAATATGGAAGTGTCTTTAATCTGTACGATTTGATTACATACCTACAGACAACGGACAGGTTAGAGTAAACAAAGACTTAATAAAACACAAGTTTTTCAGACTAACAACTTTCAGTTACAAACAAACAAATAAAAACTATTTTATTACTAAGTAAGTACTCCTCCATTAGCTACATTGAAACGCATTTGTTACAATGGTAGTAAAACCCACATACAAGTGGGTTATGGGGTTAATGGGATAATAACCCATCTCTATGAGCGTGCCGAGATTGGAATTCAAATTAGTTGCTAAACGTCCCCTACTGTATAATGACAGCGTACTAGTCGGTTTTTAAACGTATATATTTAACCTGACTATTTGTTTGGGTCAAATCTAGTATTTAAAAATTGACCCCTTTCCTGTGGACGGATTGTTCTGATATTTGGCACATATCTTTAGTTCTGGTGACAGTACAAGTTAGTCTATTCTGTATCATTGTAAATTCAAAATGGCCGCCACTACAAAATGGCGGCTTACATATTTTTCTACAACTACCGCATTGCATTATGGATATCAAATGAAGATTTTTTACATACATAGGTAGGTACATAAATACAAATCACGCCTTTTTAGGGTAGGCAGAGACAACACCTTATCACTTGTTACGATCTTGGCATACTTACTCCTTTTGCTTCTTAATTTTTTTGTCATATTTATAATAATATGTAAACGGGAATTAACGCGATCATGGTATAGGTATATACATACCTTTGGAATGCCTGACGTTTCGACGGTTACACCGGCCGTGGTCACAGGCTAACTGTCCCTCCACCGAACGTCACTTCTATTCAAGAGCTGTACGTGAAGCGATTGAAATCAAGAAGTACAAGAATTTCAATCGGGAAGACGGTTTCCTATACCATGATCGTGTTAATTCCCGTTTACATATTATTAGAATCATGGAACGCGAAAGTTTAAAAGTTTTTGTCATAATATTGTTTTCATACATTCATTACAAGTAATTGAATCAACTTTTTGTATATTATTCATTTGTCTTTAAGTTTAGAAATGTTGTATTTCAAAAACATTGTGGCAAGGCAGATTAGAGTAAATCATTTCATTTTGAGGTAAAATATTCAGAAGTTTCAGAGCCACTCATTTCATATCTTCACAGAGTAATACAACACGAAATATCGTACATTTTGTCTTAACCTTAGCTACAAACCGCTCCCTACGTAATTCTTTCAATTTCATCATGTATATTAAAATGAGTTTGTATAACAGTCTGCTTGTAAGCGCCCGCGACGCCGCCGGTTTAATATGTACGGGGACATTTTTATTATCTAGTGAACTGTGCGTTTCCATTAGCACACGGCGAAGAAACTGCCATCGACCAGTCGACTATGGTTATAACTTAGACTCTGGGAGAAAACTGAAATAAATTTTCAAATCGTCTATCTCATAATTGGATAAGTGGGATAGTGAAGTCAAAGTCTATCAGGTTATAACTTAGATTTGTTAGACCCGTTTTCCGTGTCCTAACTAGGGGAGAAAACGGAAATTAGTTTTCTATTAGTCCATCCCATAATGGATAAGTGGACTTTTCGGGTCTTCTCTAATATATTTTTTGAATTGAGAAGGATTATCTGTTCGATATAAAGTTGCTAAACCCAAAGTTTATAAAATAATAAACTTTTTATAGACATATTTCTAAGGTGGCCATAAAACGCACGATTCACTTGAATGGAAATTAAGTGACCTGTAAGCACTTGTAACACCAGAAGCATGGTCTCTTGCGGAGTACAAAATAAGAAGAGGGAGACAATAGAAAAAGAGGGCAGACGAATTCTTCAGCTCATCACATAAACCGTAGGTACAAAATGTGCATACTGCTACGAGTACATAGAGTTATTTCAAGATGCATTTGTACCTGAAAATTCGGAATTGATTTTATTTTTCCACCACTTTATTTATCTTTATCAATCTATATAAAAAGAAATGAATCACCGAAATGTATGTATGCACGCGCATAACTTTTGAAATATTGCATCAAATTGGATAGGTACCTAATTCTTTTTATTGTGTGATGCTTTTGTCTGAACAAGGTTTCAATGAAAGATTTTATTGAAAAGTGCACGGTAATGGTGCTATAATTGCACTGGGGCGACTGCAGGGTGCGCAGCTAGTAATTAATATTATCAGCTCATGAAAACTCCACCAAACTCGTGATCAATCAATGCCGTACCGTACCCAACAATGAACACGCCACCCCTCTCGTGTCGCGAAGTAGATTTTTTCCAATTTCGTTGAGTCGACGTGTCGAGAAAAATCCTCTTTTGATTTATATTTTAATTCACCGTCTCATTTCAATTTATGGCCAAGCTGGAGGCTTTGTAAAGGCATTTGTACCTGTCTAATGTTGTCTACATGCTAATGTCTTTCGATTCGACGACATATTTTAAGTAGGACTCAAAGGAATTTTAAATTGGTTTCGTATTGGTGCTGTAAGCTACTTCATTTCGAATTAGAATATATTGCGAGTATGTTTGTGATTGGTTTGTTTTAAAGATGTTGTGGAAAATTAGATTCATGATTAGAAATTTATGTTGTTTTTTTATTTTATTATCATTTAGTTTTGTATGATTAATTTTCTTCTTTGCATATATGAAACTGCTAGTAACGGGAGTTACATTTTACCTAGTACCTACCTACAATCCTTGATAATCATGTTTATGGGTTAACTTGATAGTTGAATAAATGGGAGTTTGAACCTTGCATTGGAAGTTCACCTGGCTAGCTACTAAACTTCGATATAGCCACAGATATCGCCAATGGGTTGTGAAAAGTATCGAAGTTAGGCCGCTTCGTAGGTAGACCGAAAAAACTGACTACAACTACGTTGGGAAAAGGCTCGGAGGATAAATTAGAAGAAAAAGGGCCCTCCTGCTAATGTGTGATACAGAACGAATTGTAATTAAAGCCTTCCCTCTGGAGCACTAAACACCGGTAGCTGATACTGACGGAGAATACTGTTTTCAAGACTTTCAATAAAATCTCATTTCATATTTACTTGTTTAAGGGACAATAATAATATTCATTGCTCAGAACATTTTCTTTGCCTTTCTTTTACTCAATTTTACAATCGACTATACTACATACGCCGCAGTTAACCTGTCACGTTTGAGCCCGAATCACTTTTCCCATCTTAAAGCAAGTTATAACAGAGTTTATAGCCTAAAATAATATCAAGTACTTTGTTTTAGAACAACATTAAAAAGCGGGGGACGGCCGCAAGATGGCGTTAGCAAAAAGCCTGCGAAGTAATAGATGATCTTCATTTAAATATTTTCCAGGGACATCGGGGGTGTTTGAAGCACGGACCCTGAGGCCCGAACACACTACGCGACTTTCCAATATTACAAAAGTAGTTTTGAATTAATAATTGTGTCACTAATACATTGTATTTAGATTTTTTAGTACCTAGGTATATTAATGTATGGTTAACTATTGTATCATTCTACCAATAAATAAATGAGTAACAATAATTATGATGTAGGTAATATCACAGATTACCTAATAGTTCGTACAGATAACGCACTGCCTGGAAAATCAACGATACCTACCGAGATTGATACCTAAACATCCACGTGACCGAACGGCTGCGTGCAAATATGTATCTTAATACTCGACCGTAGGGTTACTTTTACTTTGCAGCCGCTTGGCCGTACTAGTGACCTTGTGATGCTAGGGTTGCTTTTCTCAAAATAAAAATCCAAGTAGCATTATAGGAAGGTACCTAGGTACCTACTCACGTGTGTATTCAAGTCTAACAAAATAAAAAGACAAACAAAGATAGCCTTGCCTCACACGAAGGTAGGTATGTACGAGTAGGACATTCTTCATCTTATATTAATAAGCCTTCTTGGCAGTCGGGTAAAAAGAAGTAGGTAGGTATATTACATTTACGAATGTATCCCGATGCGAACTCACGACCCAGGCCGCTGGTCATTCATAATATACCTAATTAGGCCAGATTATTTCATTAATTTAATAGCCTAACACAAGTATCTACTTAATGAATTCAATTTTTTTTATCTTAATACAGTATCAAAAAGACAGGTTTATATTTGCCTTGTTGGATTCACATCCGTACTTTACCATGAGTACCTAGATATTACAATAAAATTATAGCATGCATTATTAACCTAACAAAATTCGGATGAACGCATAGTACATGCGTTACGAGCGCGCGAACGGCTGTTTACAACCCGACCGAATAAAGTATAGCAGAGACCGCCTAGACCCCGCGCGGAATAGGTGATTATAGCGCGCAAGTACATACAGTGCGTTAGGCCTGGTAATATGAGATTAATTCATGTCAATTTGGCTGAAATAATGGTGAATCTAATGCATAAATTGTAACAACTGAAGTAAATAGCCAATTTAAATAACCTAGATACTTATGTTAAGTATAAAACGCGAAAGTTGGTAGGTAAGTGGGTCTAGTTCATAATATCGACAGTCACTACATCGATGGTCGCTGCACGCTGTATCGAAAACGTTCCATCGATGGTACGCTACATCGATAGTACCCCAAATCGAAGGTACGTTACATAAACAGTACCCCAAATCGATGGTACGCTACATCGACAGTACATCAAATCGATGGTACGCTACATCGAACTAGACCCTAGCCTGAACGGATCTTGATGAACGTGTTGAATGGTATAAGGGATAACAAGTACACGGTTCAAGTAATTCCCTATATGCAGTGTACATTGTGTATGATTATATTTAAATCTATACATATAATAAATCTGTAACTGATCGGTGTCTGTACATGGAAGATAAATGAGAAAAAAAATTATTAGGGGACTTTATGAATGTAATAGATGCCAAAACAATTATTTTTAGAATTTTTGTCTGTTTGTCTGTTTGTCTGTTTGTCTGTTTGTCGGTTTGTCTGTTTGTCCGCAAATCTTTGTGCACGCTAAAATCAAAAACTACTAGAGGGATTTTGATCAAACTTGGTACGATTATAGTTCATAGTGCTGGGCAACATATAGGCTACTTTTTATACAAGCAGATACCCGCAGCTTCGCCCGCGCTTCGTTTTTAGGTCGTTTTTGGTCATATCTCCGGTTCTAATTAACCAAAACATACGGTAAATTTTTAGTCTAAGCAAGACCTTTCTAATAAAAAAAACGCATTAAAACCCGTTCGGTATTTTTTACGTCCACGCGGGAGGAGCCGCCGGCAATAGCTAGTATTAAAATATATTATTAAAGTATTGCATTATTTATTAGTGTTAATAAAATATGAAGCTCAGACAGCAACACCTTTCGCCCTTCAGGAATACACATCCATGTGTGCAACAAAACAGGGGCCTTAAAGCGGGACGTGAAAAAGCACTTGATGAGGCCGTCAAGCTGAGGGCCGCCACTGTAGCACTACCGGTGCATATAGTGATGACCTCGGTCCTTTAGATTAACATCAGGCAAGGTGAAGTCATTTTGACGTATCCTGAATAAAAAAAATAGCAAGATAAAATAATGAAAACTCACCCCGTGTGTAACGCAAATGATATGCGGGCCGGAGTCAATATCTGGGGATCAAAGTGGAGCGGCGCGGGCGCTCGCCACTTAGCTGCAATATTAGTGCCTCTCGCAGCGACACTGTTTACTTTTACGACAATCACCTCACGGTAAGCGTGTCAACGAGTTGATTTTACATCATTTACAATATGACACTTGAAGAAACCAGTTCAATTTTGAACTTTTGCATTTTAAACTGATGATCACCATTATATCATCATCGTTTTTGTTATGTGGTAACCACACACGTTCTGGTATACTTGTGCTTGTGCAAGTATAGACTTAGACAATATGGTACTGTAGGTATGTGTGTTGGAAGATACCTACTTGCGCAGATTGGTAATTACCCTGCGCAAATAAGTGAATGCATGTTACAAGTAAGGTATTTTACTTGTATTACTTTATCTTGAGTTATCTAAGAATCTTGGGGATTAATCTTCTAAAATAAACGAACAAAGTATTACAAAGGCTGCGGACATCATTATTCGGTATAATGATGTCCGCAGCCTTCCTGGCGTTTGCTTACTAGTGAATTGAACATAACCAGCAAACATGACTTTACCTCGCCTGATGGTAAGCTAAAGGTAAAGTCTCAGAGCTGGGGGTCACCAGTCACCACAATACAAAACTATTGCTTATACTAAGAACAGTTTTATTCCTAATTCAAATTTTAAAAATTTTCCTCGTCCCCAGAATCAATTCGAATATGATGTACAGCAGTAAGTTAGTAGGTACCTTTAGTATTTGCATCTCGGTCACATAATAAATAATAGTACAACAATAGAAAGAAAACGAATTAAATAAGTCCATCACAACTTTTATTATAACATAACATGTCAAATGTACTTGTGAACTGCGAACAAAAAAAACTGTCTTACAACTAAACAAAGATAATTATAAAATAATCTCGTTTCGCGTAACTGGACATTGCTGACTTTGAAATGAAACGAAGTAATATATCCATCACAACTTTTATTATCTGTAACAACATGTCAAATGTTTGCATTAAGCTTGTTAGCACAGATAACTATACGTCTTAGAACTATATGAGGTACACTCCAGAAAAAAAGAAACTTGGTTTCGCTAGTAACTAAAAGGAATTGCTGACTTTGGATGAAAAACTTATTTGTATATTATATTTGTAAAACTTATTTGTATGTACATGAAAGTGATTAACTAAACTAACTCCAACAATGAGTAACGGAAAAGTGCTGAGTTTGTGATATGCCTCGTCTCTTGGCACCACAGGAACGGATGCTATCTCTAGTCTATGAAGCCACCACCAATTTTCTTATAGCTAACACAGTAGATGAAGCCATTTAATAACCTGGAACAAACGAACAAACCAAATTAATGAATTATTGAAAGAGGGGCAGGTCAAAAGCGCTCAAAACCGGCGGGCTTGCATGAAAGGCTTAATGACAGTAGAGGAAGCGCGTAAAGTATGTAAGACAGTATGGCCACGGTAACCGCTTTCCATCAGTGTGGGCCGTGTGCTTGTCTGCCATCTAAGTGGTAAAAAAAAAAAAAAGACGGCGTGCGGTTTTGATCCCGATCAAATCGACTAAAACCGCACGCCGTCTCGCTCCCCACTGCGCCCTCTACTAGTCAGTGGGACACGTGGAGAGCCCCGGAGCAGCCCTCTAGAGGGCCACTCCCGCCACGGCTGGATTGGCCGCAGGCAGCAGCGTCTCCCGTAGTGAGTGGGAGACGCTGCTCGCCTCCGTTGCCCGGGTGCACCACGTAGAGATCCCGGCCCGCACCCACCTGCAGCAGAGCCTATACCTACCGTTAATTAGTACCTACGTTTATCAGCTTGCAGTTGATGGCTTGGCTAATAAAGATTTTGACGGGGCTCCCATTCACCCAAGTTCATGACCTAAAAGTCCCTATTACTAAAGTACTGACCTATTATAACAATGAAGGAAAGTGCGCGTTGTACTGCACGCCGCTCATCCCGGAGCCGCGTGAGCCGCGCTGGCCAGCGGCGCGGGCGGGCGACGTCCGGAGACGTCGGCGCCCGCGGCACCGGGGCGCCGTGGCCTGCCGCCGTTGTCAGGGTTTGTCATCACCCCTGCCTGCAACAAAAACCACTCATTACTACATCACTATATTTACCACAAGACTTGAAGCTGAGGGCCGCCACTGTAGCACTAGGTGTATGTAGTGGTGACCCCAGTCCTGAGACGTTGCCTTTAGCTTAGCATCAGGCGAAGTAAAGTCATTTTGACGTGTCGTATATAAAAAAAAATCCAGCGTTTATAATATAATATGTTTCTATCGTCCTATAGTCCCGGGTCCTTTAAGCGGGTGTCAAAAAGCATATGAAAAGGCTGTCACACTGAGGGTAGTGCTACCATTATTGCACTATCGGTTTGTATAATGGTGACCCAAACTCCTGAGACTTTTCCTTTAGCTTAACATCAGGCGAGGCGAAGTCACATTTAAGTGTCCAATGTTAAAAAAAAGCGTAGTACAGTATCAATTGCGGCTGACATTGAAAGTCTAAACAGCTTCTTCATCCTAGCGTTAATCCCAGTCGTATCCAAAGCTTTCACTTCGGAGTCTGGGGTCCGCTTTACCAGCCTTAACTGCGAATTTGGCTGGACCTCGATATTTTCCGTGAAGCGACTGCCATCTGACCTTCACAACCCAATGGTAACATTAGGCGATATCGAAGCATTGCAGCTAGACCACTATCTAAACAGCTATTTATAAATTATGTAAATGTCTTAAGTAAAGATGGAAAACATAATCAAATTTTGAGTTTTTAACCACATGCTGATTTTCTGGTAAGCACGTGGTGGCTTTTGGTTAGTACGTGCTGAGTTCTGGTTTGCATGTCCTAGATTTTTGACTAGCACGTGCTGGTTTCCTTCTTAGCACGTGCTCAAATTATACTTAATTTGATTACACAAATAGGGTGGCAACGGCTAGCTTTTTATGCTATTGACAAAAAACGTGTTGCATGGATGATATTACACCTAATCTGTAATTGCGTCACCTCACAGGTTAATTCAAGGTCAGGCTCTTCAATAATATTTAGAAAAATGGATTTGATCGATAGGTTAGGTTAGCACAAGTTTCAAAGTTTATTAAAGGTGAACACGTGGTCGCGTATCTACTTGATAGATTATGTTTTAATCATTTCTAGGGATATAACTACTTTGTTTAGATAACAAGTTTTCAAAGAAAAAAGATGGGCATTAAAGTTTAATCTAAGAAAACACCAAAAGTTAATTATTAATAGACTTACCATACTGCTACAGGCCACGAAATGGCGGGCACCCTGGCTCACTGCAAATAAACAAACAGTTCAATAGCAAATCTAGGCATAATTAACTCAGCTGTTAAGGTAATTCTTTGTAAAAAAAACTAGGGAGGTAAACTTTTTATATAAATATTGGCATACTTTAAAAAAAAAAAAACCTCAAGCCACGTGTAAATTCAGGTGAAAGAAAACTTGAAAATTTAACACAAATCATAGTTAAAACTAAAAAAAACACGCTGTGATGATTATTATTCAAAATGGTGGATTAAAATAAAAATAAAATAGGTATGAAAATAATATTTTAATTACTTACGTCCCGCTGCAGCCTCCGAATGCAAGGTTTGCTTGCATTCGTCGCTTTATATAGCCTTGTTTCTGATACGTAGAAACGAAAAACGTAGTAAATGAATATTTTACTTTGAAATAATATTCTTGTAGATTACTTTTTGTTAATGGGCACTTGAGTGATTTCACAGTACATGTTGACCAAGAATGTTAGGCTATAATCTTATAATAGAAGCATAACCGCAAATAAACCCTATTATCGCGAAAATAACTGTACAATTTTTTAACATACTGCCCATTGCCCATGGAAACTTACGTGTTTAGCCACACTTTGCCACACTAATTTTGACGGCCTTTGTGGCGTAGCGGTAGTGCATTTGAGTGCTACGACGGAAGGCGCAGGTTAGATTTCCGCTCATTGCAAAATTTTTTATGCATGAATAATGAATACGTCTATTTGCTTTGGTCTGGGTGTTTCTATTTATTTAGTGTATTTAAAAAATATATGTATAAAAATAATAGTACTGGAGTATATTTATCCGCATTCTAGAACCCATATAACACCAGTTAGTTAAGCCATGCTTACTTTGGGTCTAGAAAGCGCTGTGTAATATGTCCTAGAATATTTATTATTATGATAACTAAATAATACTTGGGTAGAATACTGGAATCATGCAGCAGTTCATTAGATAAAAAATTAGTATTTCAACACCACTAGATCAATAGTTTAAAAAAATCCAACAGTTTACTAAATCAATAAATAAGTCGTAGCACTTTCGTACAGAATGATTTTATCGTCATAGAGTTTTTTGGTGATGAAATAAAAAAAATAGATTAGATATTAGATATTATTATGCCCTTAAAATATTTTACAGATACCTATATGGTAAATAATTATCATAAATAAATATATGATTTTAAATAATTTCAATAAATTAATAACTCAAAGTATTTAATTATTTCGTTCTCAAAGAACGTGCATACACGATATTATCTTTTACAGCTATGGTCCCTAATTCTTTTTCTATATACCCTCGGATCCTTTTATGAATTTATCTAGAACATTCTATTTAGAGTTAATTAGTACCTCATAAAATAAAAGTAGAACGCAGTAACTTCGTTTAAAAAAAAGATTAATTTTGTTAACCTAATAAGCAATTTATCTTTCTAGAATTGATATGTTGTAGTGGAAATTTACTCTGCCTACCATGAATAGAGAAAGGAGTGAGTATATGTATATACTAGCCGATACCTGTGACGCCGCCCGCCCGTGAATAGCGTTTATCACAACTGTTAAGTCATATCTCCGGTTATACTAAACCAATTGTAATCATAATTAATACATATAAGGCACATTTAAAGTCAGACAAAAAACTTTCCAATAAAATAATGCATAAAAATGCATTCAGTAGTTTTACGTCCATCGCCAACAAATAGACAAGAATTAAAAAAATATTTTTGTGCTCTGAATAGTTTATAATGAATCACCAAAATGTATGTATAATACCTACGCGCATAACATTTGAACGGCAGCACCAAGTTGGATAACTTGGATAATTCTTTTTATTGTGTGTTTTTTATTGTCAGAAAAAGGTTTGTATGAAAGAAAATTATTGAAATATCCACGGGTATGGTGTTAAAGTTGCAACGGGGCGAAGGCAGGGTTTGCAGCTAGTATGACAATAATTTGACTTATTTTGTAAATGATTTAGTGTCTGTTACTTAGGTACCTGTGATTGTAACCCTCACACGTAAGTTGTAAACATACTACACTTTCTAAGCAGCCAGATGACCCTACTCGCCAGTATGGAATATTACTATGACAGTTTATTTCTGTAAGAATGAGGGTACATATATAAGTCAGCGTAAAAAATACAGTAATAACTGCTTTCGTAGTAAAAACATGCGTACTGTGTCATAATATTTGTCTACTGTTTTTTTTCACATTTTTTCCTATTTTTTTGTTCTACGACATTCTACACAGCGCTCTTTAGACTCTAAGTAAACAATGTTTAACCATAACTAGCTTGTGTTATGGGTTCATTGGGTACATTTTTTTTGGAAATACACACACATTATACATAGAAACACCCATACACATATTCATGCAAACTACCCGTTCGCGCTAACTTTGCCGCTGTCAAATGACGTCAGTATAGCGTTTTCTCGCACTGGAACCAGAACTAAGTCAGTGAGACAACGCTAAAATGCGTGACAGTTGAGTGCGGCAAACTTAGCGCGAACGAGTAGTACACATAATATATTCGCACAGAGCGGGAAACGAACTCGCACACCCTATCGTAGCAGTCAAATGGACTACCGCTACACCACGGCCATCACTTGTAGACCTTTAGTACCTGTAGTCCAGGGTTCCTGGGGAGTTCCTTCTTACACCATGAAGTTTTAGTCGGTTCGATCCCGACATAACTACTTCACTAGCCCACGTAGGGGCTACCCTTGGTACACAATCGGAATTTAACCGGTTTTTTGGCACACTTCACAATAATTTTGACGTAGTAATAGGCAGGCGGCTCCACCGGCGAAAATCATTAGGTAGGTATATAGTTTGTCATCCCAAATCTTCTTCAACCTAGCGTGGAACCCAGTCGCATCCAAAGCTTTCACCTCGGAGTCCGGGGTCCACTTTACCAGTCTTAACTGCGGTTTTGGCTGGACCTCGATATTTTCCGTGAAGCGACTGCCATCTGACCTCCACAACCCAATGGTGACATTAGGCGATATCGAAGCATTGCAGCTAGACCGTTGTTGTTGGACTTTTTCGGGCTCCAACTACTCGTAACGACTGCCATAGATGTTTTGTATGGCAACCGGGACCGACGGCTTAACGGGCTCTCCGAGGTACGACCATCAGGGCCTCGATTCTGCTAAAGACAAACCACTGCAATACCATTGACACTCTAAAAATGCTATTTAATTGTAGACTTTACGGCTATACAGTTAAAGTCTAAAATCAAATGAAAAGAATTCATTTAACTTTTTCATTCGCTCTACAAAATATCATTTGACTTTAGACTTTAATCTGATAACAATAAAGTCTAAATTAAATGGCAGTTTTTGGAGTGTCAGTGGTAAATCAGTGGTTTGTCTTTAGCAGAATCGAGGCCCAGACCAATGCAAATACCGATATTCATGCATACAAATATTTGCACTGAGCGGGGATCGAACTCGCGTCTCCTGTGCAGCGGCCGCGTTCAGCGTTCACTGCCGCTATGCCACAGAGGCTGTCTTCTATCTGCCATCCCAAATACTAACTATAAAATAACAAACCGTATGACTTTACTAAAACTACCCTCCAACGAGTTAAATAAACAGACTTACTTTGTGCCATAAATATCGTGGTCCGTACCTAAACCACTAAATCAAAGTACATAGCCGTTATGTACAATACATACGGCGTACATAAATCCTCCGCCATTTTGGCTCCGTAAATTTAATAATCCAGGAGTTGGTTCTAAGTAAAGACAAATGTCCACCCACCTCCCAAGCCTCCCTAGAGGAAAAATATTATATAAGTAGCCAGGAAAAGTGGTGTGGGAGGGAATGAGAGGATCGGTGGGCGTGGTGGGACCACGCCTCTCGGAGCAGGAGGGGCGAAGGCTTTTGCGATCTTGAGTAGCGTCCAAATGTTCTCCTTTATTTAATGAACGTATATAAGTTAGCTAGAGTGGGATTGAGAGAAATAAATTGTATGGAGAAATTGCTTTGTTTGTTTAGTGTATAGGTATTGTTGATACACAATATACGTGATTATATTGCTACTATAGAAGGTAATGATTCTGTTTACGAAAAACAAATACATATTAGGAGTATGGTATGGTTATGACTAGTTAAGTTTTTACGAGATGTATTAAATTCATGTATGTATTTGTATGGCCGCTAAGGTGCTAAAGAACAAAAAAACATCTGCAAGTAGAAGTAGCAAGAAGGCGGGGTTGCGTCGCTAAAAAGTTAAGTGTACATACACTTAAATGAAGCTCACGCATTTGAAAGGGTTAATATATTAATACATAAGTTAATACTAATTAAAAATTGAGTTTATTGCCGCAAAATAAGGAGTGTAATTATACTTTTCCTATATTTAAAGGTAAAATATATGCATCCAATGAGAAATACTAGAAATCTGCGTGAGTTATTTTTGGCGACAACAATTTTCTTGAATTTTTACTTAGATACCTACTACTTCTACTGTTTTTTAATGTTCTGTGGTAGGTACTAAGAATAAGCAATACATCAAGACCTAAGTACACTTATAGCAGTTCGACCTAAACCTGTGTGAACGTGGAAACAAAAAGAAAGATTAGGGTGCCCTTCGTGTCTTAGTCTGCCTGAGATCATGACTGTTAACGTCGGACAAAGTTGTAAATACAAACAAAACTAGAAATGAACTGCGATACAGTCTCTTTAGTAGTTTTGGCGTCTTTATCACCCTCACACAGTGCAATCAATTTCACCAAGAACCAAGCGGTTTGGTGCCTCTTTTATTTGCCGCACCATAAAGACTTTGAATTCTTTACCAGCGCATGTTTTCCTTCCTCTTATTAGTCCCGGGGCCTTTAAGCGGGGCGTGAAATAGCATTTGATGAGGCCTTCAAGCTAAGGGCCGCCACTGTAGCACTACCGGTGTATGTGGTGGTGACCCCAGTCCTGAGACTTTACCTTTAGCTTACCATCAGGCGAGGTGAATAAAAGAAAGAAATAATATTTTTTGTGTAAAATCGTTCATTTAACATGACCCAAGTATTCCTTTTAAATATCTCCAATGTATACAAAGTACACAAATATTTTTTAGCATAGATTTTGTGTCGTGTTGGCACATTCTGGCATCAATCAGCCTTTTATTACAACAACAGAGACCATTGTCAGTCAACTAATGAATCTATATATATAAAAATGAATCCCTATTTCCCTTGGTCGTTCACGCGTGATGCAGTATCACGCGTGAACGGCCGGACCGATTTCGTTAATTCTTTTTTTGTTGTGTTTGTTATTGTCAGGAGAAGGTTCTTATGAAAGAAAAAGTCAAGAAAGTTGCGCGGGACATTAGAAAATTTAAGAAAACTTAACGACCATAATAACTTATTAGGAGACGGACATAGGATGCTTTTTATCCTGCCACGGGGACGACGTATGCCACGGGCGAAGCCGCGGGGCACAGCTAGTAGACAATAATATTAATTAGAGCAATTCTCTATTAAGTAATAGCGTTATCCATTAGTGCCTAAGCTCTTTACAGCGTGAACAAAGAGGAGGCTTTAACCAAATTACCCTGTGAAAGGGAAAATAAAAAGCAACAAATTAATGAGCCCCTGCAACTTCCCCACCACGGACCACACAAATGCTAATTTTTCAACTACTAAACATTTTTCGGTACGATTTCTAAAAAGAATTTAGGTAGGTACACTTGCGGTGCAAATAAAGGGCGCAGAGAATATCTGTACTGTTATAAATTTGTAAAATAGCTGTGTTTGTACGTTGGTGATATTTAAAAAATATTTGGGTTATGTTATATGAACGACGCAACACAGAGGAGCATTATTTTTTGGAATTTTTGGGATTGTTTGTCTGTTTGTTCACGATGGACGCAAAAACTACTCTACGGATTTTAATTCGGTTTTAATAATAGCCCAGTAATTTTAGGCATTTCCATCATCACGGCGCGGCGTTGTAATGAAGTTGTGAAAAATCGACTGGATAAAAAAGTTCTAAAGGTCAAAGGGTCACGAAAATCAGTTTAGGTATCGCAAATACTATCGACCTATTGCTTGGAGGCCAATAGAGGAGAGGATTTGTCGGGTAAATTATCTATAAAAAACGACGGATATATAATTAGCGTACCTGTATGTGCTAATTATGCATCCAAATTAAATTAATTATCCATTAACGTTGAAATAAATTGGATATACATATATTATACTAGCTGTTGCCCGCGGCTCCGCCCGCGTGGATGTCGGTTATCGCGACCAAACATAGCCTATTTTAATTCTCGAGGTCTAATCTACTCCTATACCAAATTTCAACAAAATCGGTTCAGCGGTTCAGGCGTGAAAGCGTAACAGACAGATAGCCAGACAGACAGAGTTACTTTCACATTTATAATATTAGTATGGATCTGAAGTAGAATTTAAAAAAAATGTATCTTGCAGGAATGCCATAAATTGGCCGGCACTGTATTTCCCGCAGGCCCCCGCATCTGGCGGTAAACAATTTAAAAATGAAACAAAAAGGTAACACAGGAAGTTTGGAAAAAGGACAATCTCCACCCAGTTCCTGTTGTTTGTTTCTGCGCACACATATTTTTTAACTAAGTGCCTATTTTGAATAAAAATGCGTCTCCCTTAACCGTTAAATGTACGGAGCACGGAGATTTATGTCGTTGCGTTGTCTCGGCGAAGATAAGGTTTTTGTTACGACAATTATTGTTCGCTGGTGTAGGTTTGGAAACACTTACTGCAGTTCTATGGAAGTTGTGTGTTTTTGTGACGCTGTATTATATGAATAGGTATATAGTAGCAGCAAGGAGTATTACGAAAACTTAATGAGTTATTGAAATATTTACAGCAATACTTGTGGCGATTAATATTAAAAAGAATGGGACGAAAACTGTAATCAGTTATCAAATAATCACAGATAGAATGAAAAAGGAAAATTAACAGAAAAGCGCGCAATAGATGTAGAAATAATTACCTAATCATTGGTATGAATATTATACGTAAACGGGAATTAACGCGATACACGTTAAAGGTATATACATACCTTTGGATGCCTTGGTTGTGGTGTGGTGCGGTGGATGATGAGGAAGGAGGATAACGTGTATCGCGTTAATTCCCGTTTACGTATAATAGTTATGGAACGCGAAAGTTTAAAAGTTAACATTGGTATGAACTTGTTAAAAAACAACTAAATAAATAATCAGGCCATTTGTCTGATAGAACATACATAAATAGAGCATACTACTTTATATCGATATTAAATGATAGGGTTGTACAATCAACGACAAAACTAGTTTGACAACTGATAGGTGTCACCTTCGCTCTTGAACTTTTCATAAAATAATAAACTAAACATGAAATATTTTAACTTTTAGCGTAATTCTGGGGATTATAAAACTGCTTGATTATACATACATTTTTTATTTTATTATTTTATTTTATGTTACTGTCATCGGTATAATAATGGGGCCCCTCTCCCTAAGATTTTACCTTTAACTTACCATTAGGTGAGGTGAAGTCATATTGATGTGACCGACTTAAAAAAAGTGTTACAATATGAAAAAGGCTAGTAAATATTTTAACGTTAGCAACTTTTGTTATTGACTGTCCTTCTCTGGTCGAGCCAGCCTAATCATACTGGGAAGATGCGTGTTTTCCTCCAAATCTTACATAACTTGGAATCTTACGAAAGCTGTTTTCATTTCTAAGCCGTACCAGCGCGCGGCCGGACTATGACACTTAGAAATTGATTAGAACCCGTTTACTCAGAGCTCGTTCTCGTCAAGATTCAAGGCTTCCACACAGCATGACCTGACCTATGACCGATATAAACACACCGATTCGCGATCAGTTCGCATAGCCAAGATTGCGAATTGATCGCGATACCATATTTGTCTAAGTAGGGTTGTACAAAATATTGTTTTACTTTCAATAAATTAATCATTTCAACATTTTGTTTAAAAGCAGATTTTTCATGCCTAATACATTCTGAACTGATCTGAACGATGGTCCCAATGCATCCGGAGTTTCCTACTCCTTATTCCATACTTTGCTTTGGTTGTCTTTTACGGGAATGAATGCCGTCGGATTCCCCAATCGCGGGAGGAAAACCTGTGCCAGAGCATCGTCCATCATTTAGTAGGTGTACCGGGAAGGCATGAGCTCCAAATATTTACATAATTATTCTAGTATATATGTGTAAGTATTAATTTAATTAATACTGTTCTATCGAATGTAGTAAGCGATACATCTAAATGGAAACCGACTAAAATCACATGCCATCTCAGGTCTTCAGATGTTGGGGTGTAAGGCAACACATAAGGTAGGTACCATGGACGTTTTCACGCACCCTTTGGTGTGTTGTCATCACCAAGGCGGCTCTTAAACTCTTAAACTAGCTCTTTAACTATGAGCTGTGTCAACTAAGTATTGTGGTATTTAAAACGATCTGAATTTTTTGACCGTAATTTGTCAATTTTGGTATAGTGGGTGACCCTAGACGAGCTCGTAAGGTAGTGATTGCCCGGTAATCGGAGGTTGTGGGCAGTATCGCCCGGGGCGTCCGGCGGTCGCACGCGCAAATGTTATCCCACGATCATTTATCTACAGTATGTTGCTTTTGTGAGTTCAACTTTAAATCAAATCATCTCTATTCATTTACGTCACAAAGTAATACTAATGAATGTTAAGAATATAATGGGAAATCTTAGCCTCATCTATAAAGGTTTTCTCATACTTTTAATGGATTATAAACATTATGGAGCATGGGAGTATCATTATGTATTATGTGAGATGAAAAATAATTAGGCGAAATTTGGATATGTTTATGTATTGATTAGAATCAAATACTTAGCTTTTATTATTAGGTATTTGCTTCTAGCTTCTATCAATTTCGGTGGAGTCGGTTTTTCTTTGTGTAAATGAGATAAAACATTTTAGTTTAACACAAGGTACTTAAAATTATTTAGTAGGTACCATATTTATTGTCATTTTTTAAATTTCATAATTGCATGCTTGTCGGCAGATCACATAATTATAATATCTAACTTACTTATAACTTTATCAATCGTACCTATTCTGTTCAGTTTTTATAAAATATAGTTTTTTTACATACTTATAATTATTTACTTCTACTGAAAAATGAAAATGTGTTGTATGTGTACAGTAGTTATTTAAAATTGTAATGTACTATTATATATTACACACAGATTATGCACATGATACACAGCAAGTTAAATATAGGATATAAAAGTTGAACGCATCCTGTATAAAGGCAGTTAGCAAAAGTTCGTGAACAAGAAAGTGAATGTTTGCACAGTGCGCGCGATTATCGAGTAGTAGCGATCAAGCTCAATCGGCGAGAATCGGTAAATCACGTTGTGCAGGCACCGATCGCCGATAGTATAACTACACCAATTTTAAAGTGTTGCTCAAACAACACTATTTGAACGAATTTTTTGTTGAAGGTTTAGGTTATTTTGATAGTTTACCGACTCAACTGACAGTCTACCGCTATATCACAAGACCAATTCCAAATGCATGTGTGATTTTCAAGTTATGTATGTAACTAGTTTATTATCCGTTACTGAGACCCAATAAAGTTTTGCGTGAACCAGAAGTTCACGCGAAACCAATCACTGGTATCAGTCCTCAACAAAACACAAAGAACCAAGCGGTTCGGCGCTTCTTTTATTTGTCGCACCATAAACACTTGGAATTCTTTACCAGCGCATGTGTTTCCTTCCTCCTATAGTCCCGGGGCCTTTGAGCGGGGCGTGTAAAAGCATTTGATGAGGCCGTCAAGCTGAGGGCCGCCACTGTAGCACTATCGGTGTATGTGGTGGTGACCCCAGTCCAGAGACTTTGCGTTTAGCTTACCATCGGGCGAGGTAAAGTCATTTTGACGTGTCCTATATAAAAAAAGTCTAAATCGAACTCATAATGATTAACCTGAAAAACTATTAAGCCTGATAAATAAAATAGACATACGCCAGACTTAACACATAAATATCGAGATTTCAATACAAAACCATCAGGCGTGCATCTCACAGATTGGACAAAATGCGTCATGACCTGACATCAAGTCCAACAAACTTACCCCCCAACTTCGAAATAAAAAACACACAAAAATACACCTTAACACTTGGAGTTAAAAATTTGTTCTAAAAAAATTGACAGTAAAATAAAGTTGGGCTAACATAACCCTATATTTGCGGGTGACATATCCAAATTCTGTGGATGCACTAGTGCGGAAAATGACGTGTCAACGTGTTCGCGCATCTGTGACGTCATATTAACACCTCGCCGCTGACACGAGAGGTATTAGGTTTAGGATTTTATTTACACTTTTGGACTGTACCTTAAAATTTGAATTAGGAATATGCGCATTCATGCGCGAGTTTATGCCCATTGAAGTTTGCAATAAGGGTGTATGGCCCTTAAGCCCAAGCCAACTTCACCTGCAAACCGGTATCCCTGATTGACGAATGAAAATTTCTCTCAAAGTCATTTGAAAATAAACCGTACACGTTCATGACAGTGTCTATTATAACAAAGATTGTTAAACAAATACTAGTAACTTTAAATAATACTAGAAAGGAACAATACTTGTTCTCGCTAAATCTTAACCCATTACGTTTTAGGCATAATCTGGTCTGAACCCGCTCCAAACTGAACCTCTCAATTTGGAAACCCTACGCCTTAGCCACTAGACTACTCGACTCTGAAATCCCGATTATAATTTCATTCAGTCAAATGAATTAAAGAGACATTTTGTAGCACTATATAATTATGTTTTTAATGATCAAATTGTGTATGCCTATCCGAGGAAAAAGTAGGGAGGGTTTCACCCGATAGTGTGGGGGTTAAAATTTGGTCCTGCAACAAAATGAATGGCAGCTCTTAGCCATGTTAAAAAGCCCGCAGTGTAGGATGGCGTAGCTTAGGAGTCGCAATAGCAAATTTTACTATTCAAGTTTCAGTTAAACAATCAATGTGAATCAATTCAGTGTACAAACTTATGCCCAAACACAAGTGTGTATTCTTTAAAACCAGCATGCAGCAGTACGATCCGTTTATAAGTTGACCCTACTCCGCATTTAACCTACCTAATCCGTATTTAACTCTCTACAACGAAGATTTCTTATTGAAAAACAACGTAACTCTTATAAATCGCTACTAAACAACTGAAAGAAAACCAAATTATTTGCAGATTCCATGCAAAAATATTCAAAGCAGAGAGTTAAGGCGGCCATATTATTTTGATACACAAAAGCGACACGCACGCCGCCTGGCGGTAGCTCGGTACTCACACATTTGACAGCATCCCCAAGATGGCGACTGTAAAGCCCTCCAACACAGGCGCGCGCCGTCACAGACGCACTTAGCTGTGGCACAATGCAACAGAACTGCATACAACCGCTGCTATTAATTAGCATCAACACCCACAACCACAAACAACACTCCGTAAACCACAAGCTTCAGATTCCAGGTACTCTGGCGGTGCCGAGCCGAGTACCGATGTACTTCGATCCATAATGAAGGTCACCACACACGTGCAATTAACTGACACATTACTAATTACGATGACGGAGCTATGCTTGCCCCGGCAGCGGATCGTCGAATGAAAACCTCCACCATGTTGTTACTGAATTTTATACTCCATCCCAGTCAGCAGAGCCTCCAAGTTTGCCTCCTTCAAATTCGTTATGCATACAGCACCAAGGGCTGTTGAATACCGCTCGCGTTTATTTATGAACAGGCAAACTTCTGGTGGCTGGTGGGACGTACGAAATACGTTATAGGCTCGCCTCCCTCGCCGGTGCGACCGGCCGTCGGGGCGCACACACTACCAACAATGCATGCGATCGCTGAAAAAGGGCTTTTTATGTATTCAACTTCACAACTCTGTAGCTCATCTGCAAGTCGTATTATGGACCTAATTAACAAGTTAATATGGGCGATCCGGCCCCACCGCGTCTGCGCACACCGCTGGCTGCTGGATTTACAAATTTGAATGTCGACCTCCAGGCCAGGTTCGCGTGGCGACGACAATCCGCCGTCATTGTGATTCGGAATACTCCAAATTTAAAATTCACCTTCGCAGAAAATGTTTTAAAGTTGTTCGGAGCATCGGTGGGTGCGTTTTGAAGCGCCCGCGATTGCGACTTTGCAATGGTAAGGAGCGTTCAGAAATTCCACCCCGCCCGACCCCCCCATCACAAAGTATAATGATATCGTCGCCGGCGTTATTATGGCAGTCGTCATAAATATTTCATAGATGTAGCGAGGGCAGTAATGACCAAGTGACCGCCGTTCTGAGCCCAGATCGTCGCCATCTTAGATTGCACATTATAACCTCCCCGGCGAAGGCCAGATCCCCCGCACTATTGCTTGTCATTATATTGAGATATCAAATAGTCATTCTCAGTCTATAAATAAAGCTATTATTGAATAGTTATTCTTGCCACTCAAACAAACTTGCTTTTTTTTTACATTTATCTGGTTTCAGACACTGACCTATGGAAGAGGAATATAAATGTATACCAGATTCTTGCATAGCTATATGCGTTTAAACTGTGTTTATCGAGCCAATAGATACTATCTGTCACTTTTTTGGCTGCCGATGTTTGAAATCTTTGGGTCTAAAATTATACAATCAGAGCTGCACAGTACCCCTGCAGCAGAACATGAGATTATATAATATGATACTAGCTATGGTGACCCAGATAACTCAAAAATAGCAGGACTAATATTTCAAGGAGTACAATAAACAACCACTTATCATTCTATGTAGACTTGACAACCTAGAAACAAAGTCCCTTGGGCTTAAGTATAATATTCATATTCCACTCCTACGCCAAGGTACCTACGGTGCGGCGTCCCCCAGACGGCTCGCGTGAAGGTGGCTAATTACCTCGCCTCGGACACCGACGTCCTTTGATCACCAGCCTTTGATCGGCCGACGACACTGTGTACTAAGGAGTTAAGAGGACATTTCTGTAATATCCTACTGCAGTGAGAGCAAGATTATGAGTGAGAAAAGTTATTTCGTGAGATATGGTTATTAAGAACAGTTTATAGTTAGCTATTTCACCATAATTATAATATATTCAAACACACACACCAATAATAGTGTCTACGGGAATAACCAACATGGTTGCGTAGTTTCGGCAGGAGGAAGGAAATAGGAAAGAATAAGGAATTTCTTACTGCAGACACTCAAGGAGAGAATGACAATTGTTTAGTAATTTTAGCATGTTACAGGAGTATATAGGCCCATAACCTCATACATTGCTACTAATATACAACTGCTGATTGACGGATGGGATGAGGTGGTGCGCGGTGGGAGCAGCACTTTCTTTCGGGCTTTTCTAACTATATTACATTTTCCATTTAATTCATTCAAATTCACACCTATGGACATTTCTAGTTTATTAATATTTCCAATCTTCTTCTTCTTCTTCGAGTCAATGGCTATCAGTCTTTCCCTCCCGTTAGATTTTTCCAGCCCAATAATTGGCTACGGCCACAGCGTTGTCCGTTGCTTCACATAAGTCCTCGATAGTGCAGGTGGAAGGGCACAGAGGGCAAGAGAGCAAGTGCGACATAGACTGGCATGGGGCACCGCAGTCGCAGGACACTCGAACTTTGTCAAGAAATCTCAACAATTCGTTACGTGTCCACTTTGCGCCTAAGCACGCAGCCCACCAGTTCTACCGATCTCCTTTGACTGAAAACTTGTTAGAGGTCCGTATTAAAATTCAAAAACGACGCACGGAACTCTGTCTCGATTCCTGAAAACATTATTCAGGGGATTTGAATAATGATTTTGTTTTAGTCCACGTTCAGAGCTTACACCTCCCGGTTAATGTATGCGTGAAGATTGGAACCCCAAAAGTTCCTAACGTGATTTTTGGTCGGACTTAAATGGTTTTGAAACTTAATTTTGCGGGCATTCGGGCTTTTTAGAGGTGAAATACGTAAAATCTGTTTATGCAAGAATCCCTTTATGAACAAAGTTGTTGTAATTTATTGCGTTTTGGTTATGAAATGTTTTAGATAGGATTAGATGCGAGATGAAATGCGATGGCATTGTGTAAGTGGTGCTTTTTTAACGAATTATAAAGCTCAGACTAATATTTAACTTTTTTTAATAACGGCCACGTCACTGACTTCACCGCGCCTGATGGTAAGCTAAACGTAAAGTTTCGTGAATAGGGGTCAACATTATACACACCTACATGGGTAAACGTAGAAAAATAAAGAAGAAAAGAGAAAGAAAAGTAAGAATTTAAAATAGAGATTCTCAATTCCAGTTTTTTTTATACCACTTAGGTGGCAGACAAGCACACGGCCCACCTGATGGAAAGCGGTTACCGTGGCCTATGGACGCGTGCAACACCAGGGGCGTCATACTCGCGCTGCCGACCCTGTAAAAATCTTCTAATGCCCTTCTTATTATTATTCCATGACGAAAAAGTTGTTCAAGTTGATGACCCAACAACGTTGATAATAACGACTGCAATTCAAAAATCAAACATGAGCACTCTGTACCTGCCCTTACCATAATATATTAATGAATTCCTTTGTCTCATTTCAATTTAAAAACGCAGTGCTATGTTTTGTTTAGTAGATTTCGACAGTCCCTAAACGAGCACAAGTGCTTTCGACTCCCGAGTTTCCACAGTCAAAGTAATCTAACGAGAAAAAAAAAAGAATTTGCCATATTTTATTCAAATTCGGTCGTCGCGAACAGTTGAAGCGTAAAAAATATGAATATGATTTCCTTACGCACTTTAGAGAAGTTTTCTTGCGCCAAATGAAGCATATTTCGAGCCATAACACTCGCATTATTCAAGAAATAAACTCTTAAAACTGGCTATGGAAGTGCGACTAAAAGTCACGCGAGCCGTAATTTTGGGGATGTTTTTCTAATTTACATAAAACTTTATGATTCAATATATAAACACTTAATGTAAAAGTTACACACCTCTCAGCTAAAATTACATGTTGATTTTTTAGCAAAGTTAATTTAAAGATGAATCTTCATTTGTTAACAGAATATATAAGTGGCCAGTACTTTAATTCAATCTTCTGTTTTCTCTTCATCTACGTTCGATATACATTGACCAGAGAAGAAGAAAAGGCTATATTACCACAGTTGCAGTTGTAGTCTAAAATTCGTAAAAGACAGTGTCGGCATCGGCAGTAATAGTGTTCAAGATTTGCTTCATAGGTAATAAATCTGAAACTGTGTTTTTGCTCAGATAAAAATATAACATAACGGTTCATTATACCCTCTACGAACATAACATGTTTCACACGCATAGAAATAATTGCCTACAAACTTTCAATATAAAATATGAAGTCGGCACCTGAATGGGCCTCTTTATTCAAAGTATATCTTAAGAACTGTTGAAGAGAAGTGCCTTAACTTTTTATACACATTTTGTCAGCTAAATGAACTGAAACAGTGTTTCACAGATGCTATGCAAAGTTTTGAGAAATATTTTGGAGACTGATCTATTTTCGATGTCAGCGACAAAAGCTTCTTTAGGTCTTGAGTAGCAGATTATTAGCCTCCTGAGTTATAATTGTAGAAAAAGACTCCTTTAAACTGCAGCTTAATAATATTACTGAATAGTGATGTGTTTGTTGGTTTCTACTCATCTTCTACTTTCTTTCGAAAGAGTTTCAGCAGCACGAGTAGCTTCTCTGATTGTTTGTACTTATGTCTATAGATACTGCTTAAAACATATCACCGAGTGAACGAATGTTGAGGTTATCCAGCTCCTTGACAATACAAACATAGTACGGAGATTGAGAAGGACTATGCCTTTTGAGTTAGTTTAGTAAAGTTGGTTACGGAGTGCAATGAGTGCTACCCCTGAAGAACACAAAAAATAAATGTAGCGATAGTAAAATAGTGTCAAGGGACACACTTCGCTCTGTAAGTTTTGAGCAAATTAAGTTTAATTTAAATTACTTGTAAGCCTCAAGGCTAGATAGCGATTGAGGCAACTATTCTTATTAAAAGAATAGAGGAGGTAGGACATGACGGTATCTATCTCCCGTCTAAAATGAGCTGGGGTAGTACCTCCACCCTACAGAAGACCGCGGCCATAATAACCATCGTGTTGTGTTCCCGCCGGTAAGTAGGGAAGCCAGAGCTCACTGTATCCCTCCTCTCCCCACCTCTTCCTAGCCCTCCCTCTTCCCTTCAAGGTAAGCAGCGCGTGTGTGTTACCCTTAGTGTTGCACACGTCCATAGGCCACGGTGACCGCTCCCCATCAGGTGGGCCGTGTGCTTGTCTGCCTACCTACGAAGTATAAAAAAATATTCAGTACATAATAATTCAAAAATAAAAGTACGTCATGCGTATCTTCCCTGTTATTAATAAAGAAATGTTGCACAAAACGTGCTACAAAACCAATTTTTCAAATGAGCCCGTGTAAGAAAACCGTTGTTTTCCTTTCCTTGTACAGGCGTATGCAAATTGCGCAGGGGCTGCGCCGTGCACTGCTCACACCCCCGCCAGATAGCTTAATGATGCGACCAGATAACACACAGTTTTATAACTTTATTTATGGTGTTCATCTTGTTGCTGTTACTATTTTTTCATTGCAAGTCTTTATTGTGTTAAACGACCGAAGTTACAAGTAGTTCAAAGGATGTGTCCATTATGTGTATCAACACGGCCTCAGTGTGTTTGTGCTTGTAACAAGTAATAAGTATTTCATAAGTACTTTTTCATTAACATACTTTTGAATGATTATCAATTTTAGTAAGTCGTTCAAAAGTTTCATTACTAACCTCGACAGTGATCTTGTAATTTTTTTAAATATTGGATTCGTCAAAATGACTTCACCTCGCCTGATGGTAGGCTAAAGGTAAAGTCTCAGGACCGTGGTCACCACTACATATACCGTTGATGTGTTAAGGTATCGTAGGAGCTCATGTTAATAGTTTTTGAATTAATAACATTATTAAATCTGCTTACGAGGTAGATTTAATAATCCTATCAATATCAATAGATCCTAGGTCACACAGCTATAGATTTATCTATAAAACTTTAAATTAAACCTTTTATGATGACATGACAAAAGTTGCCTACTTCCAAATACTGATTTCCCAGAAGACAAAGTAAAAAGTTTAACACAAACAACATCGATATATAAATCAAAGCTGGCATAATCAGCTATGTACTAACATAGAAAATCAAATTATTTCTGTCCCTCTTTCCAAACAGAGCAAGAATTCAGTCCGATCTTGACTCAAACTCACCACTCAAATCTACAACACAAACAAAACAAAATCTCAATGTGATCAAACAAACGGTGTATAAATTGAACTTCACGATAATATATTAAGAAAAAGACTGACTGTTTTACATTTTAAAATATCCTAATGTTTAATTAATAATTATAATTCGTTTAAAAACCGACTTCACAAACTAATATTTTTTTCTTTTTAGTGTACAGAAATAGAAAAGTATCTATTTATGAGGCTTATTATGTACACAGGCATCAAAAACAGAATTTTTGCCGTAAATTTGATGATTTTCCCAAGATCACAGCATCAGATCCTGATACCCTGGATATGGGACAACCTCAGAAGTAGCCTCTTTCAAACAAAAAGAAATTCAAAATCCATCCATAATTGGCGGAATATACATATAAAAAAAGCGTACGAATTGAGAACCTCCTCCTTTTTTGAAGTCGGTTAAAAACTTAAAGAGTAAGTTGTGCTACCTGTCTAAGTTCCCAAATCTAGTACTGAAACTCAATTTAGTAGGAAGCATCGTGTTCCAGCTTTCCGCCGCCGATATCGCGGCTCAATCAGTGCGACTTGGTTGAATTTTTACACGTAACTTATTCATGGACATTACTTATGCATGCAGCACGCGAAAATATTACAGCATTTTAATGAAAGAAATATTAATTTTGAAGCGAAGTTTTCTTTGCGGTCGCGGCGGGAGGAATTAAGGTCTGGAGTTCGCCCCCCAGACTCAAAATATGCTTCACTGAATTTTAGTTGGGGCTTCCAAGTTCGTTAAGACCTACATTCTATTATTTGAGTAAATAAATTAAGTTGAAGTCGGGCGTGAGTTTCTTGCGTCTTTTGAAAATGAAGATTTTGGAATTGGAACCTCGTGCACTTGTGAATGTGTAACTAATTTTTATGTTGCATTTTTAATTGATTCTGGATTACGATAATTATTAACAATTACTATCAAATAGTATCCATTGCTTACTTTTTATTATTAAGCTAGCTGTCCCTGTGGCTTTGCTCATCGAGTACTTCGCCAACGTTTGTTCCAAACATATACGTAAATTTGCCCAATTTGTTGACATATATTATTACTGCTCCAGTCTCCTGGGTAGTAGCGTGATAGTATATAGCCTATAACCTTCCTTAATAAATGGGATATCCAACATGAAAAGAATTTTTCATTTTCACCTGGTAATTTATAAGATTAACGCGTTCAACAAAACAAATAAAAAACGCTTTAGCTTTATAATATGTATTAGCCAATGATATTATATAAGATTAAAATGATTAATAAATAATAATATTAAATTATAAGTACATTAATCTGTAGATATTCTGATGAAACGAGAAGACAGAAGGTAGGTTCTTCTTTGATTAAAAATTGATTTCCCCCACTGCCATTTAACATAACAGAACATAGAATCAAAACAAACGCTTGCTCTCAGACACAATTATTCTGACTTTTCCAAACACTCATTACGATTCGCGAACAACCATCCATGTAACACTTAACGAACGGATTGCCACGGGAAAATCACCCCTAACACAAGTGTTGAAAGGTAGTGTTTGTCTGAATGTAATGGTCGGTACGGTCGGTACACTTAGAGTAAGTGATTCCTCTCAGTTTAGTCATAAAAATGTTAATGTAGCAAAAACAAATAGCGTTTAATGTATGCTGGGGGAAGTGAATTAATAGGGGAGACTAACTGACTATTTTGAACCATTTTTATGGAATAAGCATGTTGATTCGTCGTTCGGTTTGAGTATGTAAGTACTTTGTTTAAATACTACTAATTTAATAACATAACATAACATAAACTCACGCCTATATCCCCGAAGGGGTAGGCAGTGGTGCAGCTAGCACCCACATTTCGCCAGTTTATGTTTAGGTCCCAATGTAATAGGTGGCGAGCCTATTGCCATTAACCGGGCACTTATAAACCTGCGATAAATATACACATAACTTCGAAAAGCATCGAAAAGTCATTGGTGAACCTGAATCGAACCCGAGATCTCGTCTCATCAGTCCATTACCCAGACCACTAGGCTACCGCGGTAATTTAATAAATATCATCATTGTCCCAAATTAGTTGGGGTAAGTATTTCAGTTAGCAAATCGGCGTACCTACTTCGATATTTTCCGCGAAGCGACTACCATCAGACGTGGGGCATGGGGTTCTCGTTCTACAATATGGGGTTCTTCAAGAAGGGCATAAGAAGGTTTTCGACAGCACGCGTTTGACTCTCCTGGTGTTGCACACGTCCATAGAATTAGGCCACGGTGGCCACTTCCCATCAGGTGGACTGTGTGCTTGTCTGCTACTCGAAAATCGAAGTTCTGTTATTTTATAAGTAGATATTAATATATTATCCTTCTAATATTTCAGAATCGAAAGTTTATGAAAATGGATTGATTCTTGTTACTCTTTTATGCAAAAACGACTAATTGGATTTGGAGCCTGTTTCACTAAAATTACGTTTAAAAACGTGTGACTTCAATTCTTACGAAAACTTGTACTTACATATTAATTTTTCAAAATGTAAGTAATTGAAAATGAATCAAGCTATGAGTGATGTCAAAAGTTTGATAACCTGTGCCCGTAGCCAAGTGGAAAAAGTCTAAATCGCTATCGTATCGTATCGAATAGAATAGTTTAGGTCGACCAATCACACTCCAGCTCGTGATTCCGCCGCGGCGCGCGCATCGTACGCCGGCGACGAGCTTGGATGTGATTGGTCGACCTAACCGTTTCTATTCGATTGCGATTTACGCTACGGAATACACTGACATTTGTCTACGGGCCCTGTATATGATATTTAATCAACTTTACCGAAAATCTTTTCCGACATTACGCTCTGATAAAATAAATAATGAAATAAAACCCTGCAGGCGGAGTCACGGGCAACAACTGGTATAGACTAAAGAATTTTAGTCCTGTTATACTGGTTCCTTTCAGTTTTTGTAACGACAAAATTAACACCAATACCTGCAACGCTATAAGAATTAATTAATCGGAAAGACATTAAAATTTATTTTTGTGCAAGTGTACAAACCTGTAATATTACAACTGACGGCCATTTTCTGAACATTTTTTAACCGACTTTAAAAAAGGAGGAGGGTCTCAATTCGTACGCTATTTTTTTGTATGTATGTTACGTGATAGCGGCGCCAAGTATGGATGGATTTTGAAAAAAAAAATTATTTGAAAGAGGCTACTTCTGAGGTGGTCCCATATCCAGGGTATCAGGATTTGATGCTGGGATCTTGGGAAAATCATCAAAAATTCTGTTTTTGATACCTTTGTACATAATAAACTTCATAAATAGGTACTTTTCTATTTCTGTACACTAAAAAGCAAAAAATATTAGTTAGTGAAGTTGGTTTTTTAAACGTAGTTATAATTATGTTTCGTACTTCTCGTAACTGCATCTTAATGATATCTCCCCTAACTTCAGGTATAAAGTAGACTTTCCTCAGAATTGATTATCGTCGGCCGATAAGAGGCTGGCAGTGTACCCGGGGATGTAGTTTCGCGGGAAAATGATGGATGGTCCCGGAAAATATTGCAGCTAAATCAACTGGAAGGAAATACGCTTCAGTATATCGCCTTTTCGTACATAATAGACGTATACAATATTACAAACAATATAATACGAGTATAAAACCTGATTGAATATGATTTTAGAAATCTAAGCTGAAAATTGGCTCTACGGATTGTGCAGGAATTTCAGTGGTCATCTTGTTCCTAGAAATTATCTGTATTTTTAGCCCACTGAAAAATAGGACCATTGCTATCCCAGAATTTTCGACTGAGTGAATCAATTTTGATACAAACTGAAACAATACAACGGTAGAACTTCCTCATTACATTGTTTCTGCAGTTCTTGTTCTCCAACAGGAGTGAACAAAGGTTCCTTTTTTAATTCCAAGTGAGTATTTTGAAAAAGTAATAGAATAATCTCGAATCTATCATACTTGGACGGGAGCGATTAATTCGGGAAATATTCTATTATAATAAAGGGGTACGGACTTTCATCAACTTGCACCTGCGGTTCTCGCTACTTTGCAAGTCTAGTTTGGGGTAAATATTGCGTTTTTTTTTGTAATAGTGAGAGGCGTAGCTAGCTATTAATTTGGGTAAACTTAGTGTTGTGTGTGAGATTCAAAGTAACCTGTCTTTTAATAAAACTTATCCATATTAGACTATTAGGAAACCGAAGGTATTGGGAAATAATTTGATTGGTTAATTAATTATAATCAGTCATAATAATTTTATTGTAATATGTATTGCATGCTGGATACAATGGAGCTACACTTATCTGTAATTGGTCCTATGGAGTTTAACGGGTACTTTTCATAGTATAGGTAAATATATAGTATGAAACACAATCACAGTCTAGCCCAGGTTTTGAACTCGAAACTTTCCGATTGTACGTAAACAAGCGGGAACTTTACCAACAAAAAACTACACAATTTTCTGTAAGTTGCTTCCCCAGTCAGGGGCTTTAAATGCCGTCGTATCTTTCTTTGGCTGTCCCTCGCTTATGTTGTTAGAGTTTTTTAAGTCAATCTAATTAAAATACCATCTGTAGTATATTTCTTCTTCTTCAACCTAGCGTTAATCCCAGTCGCATCCAAAGCTTTCACCTCGGAGGCTTAACTGTGGATTTGGCTGGACCTCGATAATTTTCCGTGAAGCGATTGCCATCTAAACTTCACAACTCAATGGTGACATTAGGCGATATCGAAGCATTGCAGCTGGACCGTTGTTGTTGGACTTTTTAGGGCTCCTACTACCCGTAACGACTGCCATAGATGTTAGTATGGCAACCGGGACCGAATAGCTTAACGTGCTTAACTATCTGTAGTACCTATATTATTTTATCCTTATGTAGATTTATCATTGTAACACAGTACGAACATAAACACTATCACATACAAACTTTTTTGTTAACCCTGCAGTGTGTCAGTGTTACCACATTATCTCCGCCGGTCCCTCGCAGAGTGCCTCGTCACGTAAGCTATGTGCATAAATTTGGCGAAGAGTCGTGGCATGGCAACCCCGCCACCTTTGTGATGTCGAGAGCTTTCGTCTGCAGCTCGAGTATGTGTCGCAAATGCTTTATTTATTGTGATTTTATATTTGTGTTGACGTTTTTGTCATATTATAACGCTTTAGGTGGTCGCAGATTTGTTTATTTTTAGATTTAATCCCAAAATCTTTCTTGCTATCAAGAATGACGTAAGATTATTTGAATTGCATTGTATCTCAGTTTTTTAAATACTCTTTGAAATAGAGAGTTCAGAAGTGGTTATAAGTATGTTTAATATGTAAACTATATTGTTGATCTCGCATAACAACAGGCGAGCCTGTGTCGTCAAATGGACAATTTTTTCTAGAGTTTGTGATGTTACTTTATATCCATAACATCCTCTCCTAATAAGAGAACAAACATCACACACAAATTCTCAGTATACCACCATCCATTTCAAGAATTCATTGTGACCATATAAAGTTCTACAGGATACCAACATCAGAGTTATTCCTGTTTTTCCTGAATTCCAAAACCAGCCCATAAATTATGCGCTACTTTTTCGTCCGCTATCTGCGAATTGTATAGGAGATATCTATCAAAAGTTACTTAATTAGGAGTCAGCCGAACGTAACAACGTAACTAAACTTGCAAGGCCACGTCTTTCAGACTTGATTGACGTTTGTTCGTATTCGGAACGCGGATAAAAAAGAAAAAGTTTGTCACATTTCGGCCAGTACTCCTCGTAAATCAAAGAGGTTTTATATAGCGTTATTTTTTCCTTATTAAGGCGAAGGGAACGGGTTTAAGGGTAGCATAAAAACTTTTTTCGTGCCTTTATGGCGTGAGAAAAAAGGGCAGGTGAGTGTGGAGGGCCGATATTAAAATGTTTCATGTAAATTTCAGTCGTTCAACGGGCTATATTTCAGGAGTTGTTCTGTCTGTCTGCAAATTTGGTATTCATAGGCGGCTTTTAGTTTAATATTGGGGTTAAAGTGAAGTGAATATTTTTGGAGAGTGGCTTATTTTAATCTTTTTAATTTGAGTAAATGCATTGTCTTGCTGGAGTTCGGAAATAAAACAGATTGTTTGTTCAGCAGGTTTATTTAGTACATAAATAGAACTAAACAAGTTTAAGTCAAGAGTGAATAGGTTGCTTCTAGGCAAGCGTGCTCCATTGTCGACCACATCATCACTTTCCATCAGGTGAGATTATGGTTAAACGCGACCCTATCGACTATAGAAAAATTCTAGGAAACATTGGAAAAGACACAAGATGAAGTTTTTTTTTATTTTACAAATTATTGTCACGTTTGCAAAGGATTATTTCTTATTCTCCAGTATGTTACCCGAGAGTGTCATTCAAAGTGTTTCCGGGAAATAACTAATCTCCGTTCGATGTAACTATTAATATATTCCATGACCAAGTCCTCGGTTGATCCTCTACAAATCGATATAATATCGACGTATACGAGTACATGTATTAAATTCACATCGATTCCCGTGTGAAATTATTTACTGAACTCACATCACCAGATCGGAATTGTATTGTTTTTACATAGTTTTCGCGTTCACCAGGTTCTTTGTGAGTTGGTTGGACTCAAATAGTGTTAATTCACATTCTTACAGTTATAAATAATTCAAAGCTTACGTTTTCTGATGGTACAGGAATGTTTGAGGGCCAGTCTTCAAATTTGGAGTGTTCAGTTGATTCCTCTGGCATCCATTACTTTGAACATTTTTAAAACATAAATTAACACATTATTCTTATTTGTTAAAAATCTTCGAATCTTCAAAATGCAGGGATCTATTTTTTTATACCACTTAGGTGGCAGACAAGCACATGGCCCACCTGATGGAAAGCGGTTACCGTGGCCTATGGACGTGTGCAACACCAGGAGCGTCACACTCGCGCTGCCGACCCTGTAAAAACCTTCTAATACCCTTCTTGAAGAACCCCATAATTATTGTAGTCGCCTGGGAAAACCACAGCAGGGAGATCATTCCACAGCCTCAGCGTGCGCGGAATGAAATTTCTTTCAAACCTTACAGTACGCACTGCAGGCGGATGCAACGTGTGGGGATGAATTCCCTGCCTGTGGCGAGTGGTGCGGTGATAGAAAGGTGCTTTAGGCATCATGTCGAACAATTGACTGAGCTGCTTGGTTTTGCGATTATGTTGAAAGCCGTAGTATTGGTTACTCAATAAGTACCTATATGTTCCATAACCGTTGAAGGAAGGGAGGTGATTCCAACATACCTGTACCTACCTTAGTGTAAATATCAGGGGTAATTCTGTAAGGGCTCGTGGTTAAGAGTTAATCGAATAGGTTAGCACATTGGAAGGTTAAGCAATACAGTCAGGTCAGACAATACAGACAGGTAGCCAGAGCTCACTGTACCCCTCCTCCCCCTCCCCTTCCTAGCCTCCCCACCCCTTCCCAGCTCTCCCCCTTTCCCTTCAGGGTAGGCAGCGCGTGTGTGACACCCTTAGTGTTGCACACGTTCATAGGCCACGGTGACCGCTTCCCATCAGGTGGGCCGTGTGCTTGTCTGCCACCTACGTAGTATAAAAAAAAGACTTACTCCTTAAGATCCCTAAGGCCCGTATTAATCGATGACGCTTGACTCTGAGATATATATGTCTCAAGCGTGCACTTGAGATGCTCTGAGAATTACGCCATTGGCGCAGAGCGTCTCAAGTGCACGCTCTCAGAAGTAAGTGTCATCTATTATTACCATTATCCATTACCCAAGTACCTAGAAGAGCACGTTAAGACAAATATAAATGACTGAAAGCGCTATGATTTATAACCATGATCGATTTCGCTCTAAAGAATCGAATGCTACTTACAGTATTTATAGATCAGTGCTAAAGATAAATGAATAAAAATAATAAAAATATCACGGAGTGAAATATGAAAATGAGTTTACAGTTGAGATTAATAGGTGAGGTTTTTAATAAAATCCAGCGGTTAATGAAAGACTGAAGGGTCGGACCGCGGACGAACAGAGCAGGGGCGGACTCTGTTCTTGTTTGTTTATTTTATTCACAACTTAAATATATTATATAAATTCATAACTTAAGTATTTACATTACTTAATGAGGCTGCCTTAGACGTAAACATGTAACAATACTGGTAGAAAACGGCATAAAGATTTTAATGTTGTTAGAAATATAATTATGTTATTAAAAGTATAAACAATTTGGAAAAGCTATCATGCTCTGTTTTGACTAGGTTACCAATTTACGAAATTTATTGAAATTATTGAATTAAATATTTGCGATTGCTTGTTAGAAGTTGCAACCAAGCTAGAACAACTTCACTGCGTAGTTTGGAGTTGCTTGAAAGCCAAATGGATTTTCGTATACCTACATTCGTAACTGGCTTTTTTTCGTAGTTTGCGCGTTCTTCCCTACTTACCTCACAGACGATCTGATGGAACTGTTCTTAAGTACCTATAATGATCATCATCACCCTTTTCCAATTCAATTGAGGTAGGCTTTTTAGTCTAGCTTCACGTAAAATATATTTTATGTACGACTGTCACTCAAGTGCTTATAATATATTTGGAAATGACTGAGTAAAGTCCGTCCCTGTGAATTAAGCCGTTGAGCGGGCCACAGTTTGTTTTGATTGTATTAATTAAAAGGTGGATCCCTCAAAGTTTTAAGATTAACACCTCTCTTTTCTTCAGCGGCTTCCATATTCATGTTCAGGGCTACTTCGTTAAGACGAGGGGATACAGGCCATTTACATACCTTGATGATTTGCTGCGTAGCTCGTAGGTTGTAGTATTTGTTTGTGATATTTGATAATATTTTATGCAGATTAATTATTTTGTGTTTTTAGTCTCAATAATATGATGATGAAAGTTGGGTGCACAGGCAAAGCAGGCAAGCAGAGGCAAAGCTGAGAAGGAGATATTTGAATAAAAGACATAGTAAGTAATTGCCAACAATAACTAACAAATTCAAGTTATGTGAATTTGATACTAGTGAATATACCTATACTTATTATGATCATATTTTGGCACATAATTCTTACAAAAAACCGACTTCAACTGGTCAAAATTGAAATAGGACCACACAGGGAGCACAAGCTTCAAAAAAAAAATATCAAAATCGGTTCACCCAGTTAAAAGTTTTGAAGTAACAAGCATCAAAAGTACAGTCAAATTGAGAACATCCTCCTTTTTTGAAGTGTATAATAATAATATTTTTAACCAGTCAAGTCGGTTCAAATGTGAAATTCGGGGCAGTGGTCCAACTGCTCTGTCCAACCAGTTGGACCATGGGTCTTTACTAGGGGCAGTTGTCCAACTTTCAAAATAGTTGGACCACAGCACCTTTTGAGGTTTCCCTGGTCCAATTCATTCAAAAAATGTAAGATGCCAACTCTATAAATTCTCAACTGCCTCTTTGTGTGCGTATGGTACTTTATGGTTTACGGTTATATTGTGAACCTCTTTGCAGTAAATAGGGGGAGGTAGGTAGGCTGGTTGTTATCAAATAAAGTACAATACATTTGTCATGATTGTGTCAGGTTGTTATACGAATAGACTTTAAATTGAAATAAAATCGTAGGTACAGAAAATTATTTACAAATTAAATATCTAAAAAATAATGGATGAAGAGGTTGCGTGTGTTTTTGTGGAAAGAAAAGGTGGAACGGTGATGCTACATAATTGTCGTCAATACTATAAAGTTCGTGTTTATAAAAGTGGAAATGCATATTGGAGATGCGCAAATAAAAGGAAAATGAGTTGCAAAGGATCGCTGACCATTAATGTACGTATGTACCATCTATGTAGAATTTTCTATTTATAGTCCACTACAGTCATTACGGAAACACTTTTAAGAATAAGTTTAATAAGTTTTTTTTTTTAGCTAAAGGAGGAAGTTGTAAACGTGACGCCACATTGTGATAGTTGTATTCCAAATGATGTACAAAATGAAATATCACTATCAATAGACAACTTGAAAAAACAAGTTAAGGTTTCCGATGAACCTATTCCAAAATTATACAACGATACTTTAGCTAAATATAAAAGTACAACATATGATACTATAACGACATTTCCATCGTATTCAAATTTGAAGCATAGCCTTTATAATGCTAGAAACCAATCATTGGGTGTTTCAAAAACGGTATTTTCTAACACGGAAATAATAGAAGTACCACTAAAATTTAAAAATTTTCTACTTGCTGATTATTACTGTGAAGGAACGCGAATAATAGTTTTTTGTTCGTTAAAAGCAAGAGAATTGATGAAAAATTTAATTGAGTATTTTGCCGACGGAACCTTTAAATGTTGCCCCAAACCTTTCGTACAATTATTCACTATATTTGCCGATACGGGAAGTACAAATGAGTATACTAATGTGGAGCCTTTAGTTTTTGCTTTTTTAAGTGACAAAAAGCAATCGACTTATTTTGCGCTATTTGAAATGCTAAGATCGCAATTAAATTGGGATCCAAAAATATTTCATTGTGATTTTGAAATGTCTATTCTGAACAGCATAAAAGAATTTTGTCCGACAGTTAAAATTGTTGGTTGTTATTATCACTGGTCACAATGTATTTGGAGAAAAGCCAAAAAATTAGGTATTCCAAAAACTAAATCAAAAAGGCTCAAAAGAACTATTACATTATGTTCAGTTTTGCCACTATTGCAGAGTGATAAATTTGTAGAAGGCTGGGACTACATAAAAAAAGAAAGTAGTTTTGAAGCTAACAAACTGATTAAATATATAGAGAATTATTGGATTAAAGGAAATTTTTCAGAATTTTCTCAACTTATTAGCGTATTTAACTAACGTAACTAATAACATTTCAGAAAGCTTACATGCAAAGTTAGGCCGACGCATCAATTCATAAAATGTTACAATGTTACGTCTATTAAATGTTTTAGAAAATTTTACAACTTTATCAAGCAACATTCCACACAAAAGACGTAAGGTTTATATTGAGAATGATGATTATATACGAGAAATTCAGCTACAACTGGTTTCAGGTGATATCACTGTAGGTCATGCCTTAGATAAATTTCGTTGAATATTGTAAAATATTAAAAAAATAAATAGTAAAACTTAGTTACCCGACTTTCATTTCGTTATTTTACTGCAAAGAGGTTTGTTCACAATATAACCGTAAACCATAAAGTACCATACGCACACAAAGAGGCAGTTGAGAATTTATAGAGTTGGCATCTTACATTTTTTGAATGAATTGGACCAGGGAAACCTCAAAAGGTGCTGTGGTCCAACTGTTTTGAAAGTTGGACAACTGCCCCTAGTAAAGACCCATGGTCCAACTGGTTGGACAGAGCAGTTGGACCACTGCCCCGTTCTTTAGTGTATAAATACCATTTCTTATATCTGATCGTAATTTATTTCAATGACACTTAATGCATAAATATGGCATAAATACACCAATTAACCCTTATTGACAAATATTTTTGTCAATAAAACACTGTTCAATAACCGCTCTATATGTAACGTGTTGTGAGCTATTTGGTGAAAGCCCATATTCACATAAAGTCTCTTTATTTTCACTCGTCAATAGCCTTTTACATAATCCATACATTCACACCATCATATTGCCATAATCTGAATATGAAGACATAAACTGGGCCCGCTATAAAAGCTTATTGCACCTCTTTTGTATGGAATTAAAGGGAGCCTTGAGAGTAGGGCGTTCGCTTACTTTTATGGAAATTTAACTGGCCCTTATTGGTGAAGGTTCGACCACATCTAGCTGGTTTTAGTTAAGTACAGCAAAGTGGCATAATGACTAGTATAGTGGTTTGTGGTTAAAAATAAGAAGCGACCCATGGCGATGCGTTGGTATTCTATGAATTTCATTTTATTGAAACCTTTCATGTTGTCAGCATTCGCTCACACATAAAATTAAAAGTTTTTTTTAGACAAATGAACGATTAATAACCTACTAATATTATAAATGTGAAAGTTTGTGAAGATGTTTGAATGTTTGTTACTTACACTCTAACGGCTAAACGCATCTGGCTGAAATTTGATGTAGGAATAGATTATAGTCTGGAATAACACATATGCTACTTTTTATGCCTGTAATAGGTTCCCATGGGAAGCGAGAATGGGTACAGAATTTCATTAGCGGAGTCGCGGGTAACAGTTAGTTTAGTCTGTAATAATTTGAAGATGTTCTAAAATGAGCTCACCTAGTTTAAAAAGAGTTAAAAGCAGTGCCAGGCAATATTCTTTTCTGATGAAGTATTTTTAACACTTGAACGTGCTCTTCTTCACCGATTTATAAGGAGTTTATGGGACCATAAAGGCAATAGAATAGACTTGCGATTTTATTGCCAGTTTAATTTCTCACAGCGGCAGTGCCTGTTCCATTACGGGTAATGCAGTAAACTTATACCTACCAGAATCAATTTTAACTTTATCTCGGTAATATTTTAGATCATAATAATTTTGATTAGTGTGAGATACCTAGTATTTAGTAATAAATCAAATACCTACCTAAATAGTTACCATTCATTTTCTATTACAATTTTGTATATTGTCACTATTCTTATTCATTTTCTTAGCAACGGGCAATAAAATCTATGATTTCTCTAAAAGATCGCCGCAAATATTAGCCGATCTATGCCTCCTTTGCTATAAGCTATACAGCTTTGTTTGAAAGACAAGATGATTTCCTAATGTTTCTTACGTATTCTGTAATAGGAAATTATATTCAGGCAGGCGGTAAGTGAACCTTGTAGTATTGTTGAAAATGTAGTGACCAAGATAGAGAAAGGGATGCTTAGATGGTTCGGACATGTAGAGAGGATGGATGAAAGAAGATTGACGAAACACATATATGAGGCGAGGGTGAATGGTCGACCTAGGCGTACATATTCTAATCAGATCCAGGACGTTTTGGAGAAAGGCCAGGTCAAGAGTACACGCAACCAGCGTGCGTGTATGAAAACAATTATGAAAGTTGAAGAAGCGAAAAGTGTATCCCAAGATCGTAGCAAGTGGAAAGATGTTGTCTCTGCATACCCCAATACGAAAAAGGCATAATTTGTATGTATGTATGTATGTATATTCCGGCAATTTTATTTCAGTAACCTTCCTTCAAGATTTTATTTTTCAGAGATTCAACGATAAACCAAACAGACCGACTTGTAACCACTTTCTCAGTATCATCGATCAGTGATTAACACAGAATGACGTTGAATTCCCTCCACACAATACCTACCAACAACGTTATCTTACAAAACATCTGTCCGTTTGTTTTCCAACCCAAAACGAAAGATATAAAAGCGGACCACTTAAGAGCAAAGAATATCACTCAATGCTCGGTATATTTCTCAAAGGCGCTCTGTTTTTATCCTACTTGACTTGTAATGTGGTGAATTCATACATGAACAATCGCTATCTCGAGTGTTCTTTGGGGGGATGGGGTGTGAGGGCGGTTTTCCTTCTTTGCAACATTTTGGGGGAAGAGGGAGGTGTCGGGTACAGTCGCCGCCCGCGTCTTAAGGCATGGTCATCTCAGGAATGGTTGCGTCAGGATTATTTTAATACGCCTTTGGTAACTGTGTGGGAAAACTTAGCTACTTGTAAAATAGTAGCGTTTGTTTTCTCTTGATAAGGCGTGATCGTATAGCTATCCCTAGTTTAGACACTATTAAACGTATTGAATTCAAATCTTGCAATGATTTTTCATCGGAAAAAAGTGAACATCTAGGACGGGACTTGAACCCGCGACCAGTCCTTTACAGGGGACATCATTAGGAATAGTTAGTAGGTATACAAATTGCTTTAAAATTCATTGAAATCTTGTAAGTAATATTGATTTCTTATATATTGCCGTCATCAAAAATAAATACTCATTGTATGCTTGTTTGTTTTCACAGTAGAATTTATACAAGAGAATGATCGTTTGAGCCCTTGTCTGCCACCTGAGTGGCATTAAAAAAATTCAACACACACACACACACACACACACACACACACACACACACACACACACACACACACACACACACACACACACACACACACACACACACACACACACACAAACACACTTACACACGTTAATCAAAGGAGGCCTTTAGTTTAGCACCTAGCTAAGGTTAACACTGTAGCCTAAGTTATTTATGATAACACCGTAGCTTGGGGCCCGAGGATCTTATTGGGGCCCCAGAGACCTTAATGTGCCTACTCATTTTACATTTATAACAATGGATCGTGCTTCACCTTGTCCTGTTATTTACATTTTAAACTCCAGGCCTGCCAACCCTGTAAAACTGCAGAATACTACTTTATCTTTTACGCAAAGTTAGATGCTATCCATTATATACAGCGAGCAAGTTTAAAACTAGTCTTCAGACTCAGGTAGCTGCAGTTGTATATCGTTGCAGTATCTTCTTTTTCGTATTTTTTGCCGCATCTTTTGTGTTTTTCATCCGATATTGGTTTAAAATACGTGGCCTTCTTGAGCTAGATAATCAACCTCATCATCATCTTTTACTTCGGTTTTTTATACTTCGTAGGTGGAAAACAAGCCCACGGCCTACCTGATGGGAAGCGGTCACCGTGGCCTATGGACGTGGGCAACATTAAGGGTGTCACACATCTACCCTGAAGGGAAGGAGGGAGAACTAGGAAGGGGTGGGGAATGTAAGAACCGGTGTCCAGAGTTCGCTTACATTAAATTGAAGACGCTACTATGAAGAGACAAAATAGGAACCTGCGTTTCAATTGAATCTCTTCAATGTAATAAAAAGTTACTATTATAATAGTTGACGAATAATTTACCATGTATGTTTTTTTTTTGAAACATCCAACTCGCCCTATTCGTGAAAAAAAAAACAAACATGGTAGATATCCCGTCAACTATAATATTATGATAGTGATAGAAAGTGTAAGATCAGTTCGTTAATCAAAATCTCCTGAATTTATCTTTCTTAATTGGTTCAAGTTGCACACAAAAGTTATACCTACATCCAAACAATGAAACTATTCAGTGCCAAATTGCTTTCCAACAACATGTTCCAATCGAAATCAATTACTCGCAAAAGTCATTCACAAGTAAACACTTTGTCAATCTACCCACTAAACATACCCAGCCCTTCGTCACTTTTACAACCGCACCACTACCGAAATTAACTACAAGTAATGTCAACTTGTTCTATATCATTAAACACATAGCAAAAGAGTATAAAATTAATTAAGTGTAGGGTCTGTTGGACCCCGTATCGAGTTGGGCAATTACATTAACGGCTCGATATAAAAGTGGGATGATAATGTGGGTGGACTGTGATTTCGAGAGGTCACCGCATCTCAATGAGCAGGGGAGGGTTAGGAACACGTGGTAACTGACAGTCTGTAGTTTGATGCTTGAAAATAAAAATACTAATAATTGTCAAAAGTTCACATTAACAATGAAACTAATTCTACCGTGTTTTATAATGTGTTGTGTTATTATTTATATAGTTCACAACGTTTTGGTTGCATTTCAGTAGCAATGGTCACGGGATGACTAAGGTTGTATTTATATTTATGTGTTTCAAATTGTGTTAAAGCAGACAAAACAATGACGAGATAATTAAGTACTTCTGCTTCCATAATCTCTGCCGAGGAGCCGGACTGGTAAACTGGTTTTGGTCGTTCTGTTTTTTCACGTGGCTATCTAGTAAACAGATAGTACAGTAGAGATACGATGGGGAGGCGGATTCAATCATAACTACATAGGTACTTATTTCATTTCAGTTACAAAGGCAAAGACTAAACAAAAAGTAAGTAAAACTAAGACTAAAAACATTTTGAAATATCCCAGTGGATACCTTCAAGTCAGTTCTTTTATGATTACAATTTTAGTATCTGGGACTAAATCATTGATACTTGTCAATGACTTACCAAACTATTTAATAATATTCAATAAAATTATACCTCAACTTGCATTCGCAATATTGCAAACACTTTTTCCATCTTGAGTTGCAATTTACATGCATAAGAAAAATCTCTATTTCAAAAATGCCACTTACCAACTTCTTTATCGAGCGAATAGTGTTCCAGCTTCATGCTGTTCTCCGTAGGTAAGTTGGAGTTAAGTGTCATGACTATTCATACAAAAACCGCGCGTTTCATTACACAGCCTCCACTTCCACCGCAGCCTGCGCAAACCGACGGCGACCGAGCGACGTTTATTTTCAACCAGCACTGTTTGAAATTGCTGCGCCAATTTGAGTTCTTTTCTCATTCTATTTCTAGAGAATAACTTATCGATTTGGCAGCGACACTCACTGGTCTTGTAAACACTAGGAAATAAGACGTTTAATGGTCATTTTTTGTACTAGATATCTGTGCCACATATATTTACGTACCTATTAAAATAATAATGTTTATTGACTAAGTTATAGTGTGAATTCTGCAAATTATTTGAGGTGAGTCATGGGTCTGATTACGTAAGAAATGAAATTCTTTGTCTTGTTTGTTTGCCACATCCCTACATTTCCATACTATGTTTTTCTGTTAACTTCCTGTCTATCTGTCTACGTAGTATAAAAAAAATTAGGGTCTGCGGGTCTTTCTATTCTACATTGCCGGGAACGACGCAGTTAAAACTTTAACAGTTACTTTTTAAAAAAAATAGCACTATGTAAGTCATCAATCCTTCTGAACTACCAAAACAAGCTTAGTGCGTGGCCAAGACTCGCTCAGAAGTGAACAGTGAGCTTTATTCAAATAAGTAGCACCCTATACACACTATAGCGGGGATGAAAGTAGCAAAAACGCGCCCTCTGCTCATTACCATAGTCTGTGGCGAGTTCTGCGATGTTCGAAGCAAGGCTTTGAAGGAGAAATATAATAATTTAAATTTCAAGTAAATTTTTAAATAAAACATTTTGGGAACGTCTTGGCAATTTTACTGAACATTTTGGCTACAATGTTTTGACTGTACGAATATAAAATTAACTTAAAGGAATACTAGAAGAATTTTTTTTCATACCACTTAGTTGGCAGACTATCGCACGGTCCCCTTGATGGAAAGGAGTCACCGTGACCCTTGAACGTGTGCAGCACCAGGGGCCGCAGTCTCGACATTTATTACTACGACTTTGCTACCGAAATTGCAAGCGAAAATAGCGACAAACATCGGCTGCAGTAACGATTCTTGCGTCAAACGGTAGTCTGTACATTTGTGATGGTCAGCAATAATGGAGATATCGATGAATCGTTAAGTTTGCTATGATACTAACCTAACCTTCGTTAAAATACCGACAAAATCGTAAGTTTGGAAGTAGACACTACCAAATATCGTTATGTTTGCATCGCTATGAGTGTATTAACATCAAACCTGACGTTTCGGTTACTTTTCAGCAGCCATGGTCACGGGTAGACTGAAGGTGATAGTTGTCGAATATAGGAAGTAAAAGAAACACAGAAAATTGAAAAAAAAAGTAATAGTAAAAATGTACACTCATTTTTCAGTTCAGCAGCCTCAGCAAGACGTCCTTAGATATATCTCCCCCTTTCTCTTGACCAATGAAATCGCCGAAAAAGTTATCACGTGATTAAATTGTTACCCAAACATCACCTCTGTACTTTTTTCTGTGATTTCTTTTGTTGAAGACAAATGAATAGGCTACAGGTGATAGAATTTTCCAGAACACACAGAACGTAATATACTTGCCCGAAAACAATATCTCCTCCATAACGCCCGCCTCCATCTTGCTCTTTACATAGATGTCGAGTAAAAAGCATCTTCTCAACGTCTGCAGTCGACAGGCCACTTGTCATAACTAACTCCGATGATAAATCGACAAGAACGCGACACTAACGCCATCTAGTGCGTCTGTTACTTATTGTTCCCTTACGAATATACCTACGTACAAAATTAATTTTACAGTTGTTAAAATATTTGTCAGTCAATTTTCGACCTTATTTTTGATACCGTAAGAACAGGGTTGAAGTTTTGTAATCTGTGCTGAAATTGGTATATTTAAGCATGGTACAGAAGTAATGGTCTTGGTTATGTCATCGTTATGGTAAATATAGTACGTATTTAATTATGTCTGCTGGATGTTTGGACTGTTTTCAGTGCTTAGATACAACGTATCGTTTATAATTTATGTTTACGGGAATTAACGAGATCATGGCATAGATGTATATTTTGGACCAGGTTGTACTGGCTGTGGTCATAGGTTATGTTAATATGACTTCACCTCGCTCGATGGTAAGAAAGTCTCAGGAAGGGGATACTACTAATGACACCAGATGGTGTGACAATGGTGACCCTGAACTTGATGGCTACATCAAATCCTTTTTCACGCCTCACTTAAAGGAATGTAACAAAGAAGGAAACAACAGAATTCACGCGATTTGCCTGAAGTTACGTTAACTGCTGGCATTTAGTATGAATTCCAGTAAACTAAAAAAAAATTGCAACAAAAATTGGTGATTTAGCGCGTTCCTATATAACAGCAAAAGTTTCTCATAATTGTTTCGAAAAAAAAACCGACTTCAACACTGGCCCAAATTGAAATGGGACCCCAAAGGAAGTACCAGCTTTTAAATAAAAAAGCTGTGAAAATATTAACTGAACACTCTTCAGGAAAGGAATTAGGTTTTTACAGGAACGGCAGTGCGAGTGTGACGCCCCTGATCACGGGCCACGGTAGCCGCTTTTCATCAGGTGGACATATGCTTGTCTGCCACCTAAAATTAAAAAAATATTATATGAGTAAGTTAAATGTTTAAATTGAGTAAGTTATAACGTTGAATCCAGGATTATTAAAAACAAAACGAAAGTTAATTATCTACTTATAACAAATCTATTTCTAGCTACAGTAAAAAGTCAAAGGGAATTCACTGCAGGGCCGCTGATTTTAATCCCGATCAGTATTATTATCAAATAACAATACAAAACAAAAACATCGGAATCAAACGCCATGGCCATTCGTCACAGGCCCGAGTAATCAATCTCCACATTTTACTAAACCATTATTCAGTTCTGCCTTTCCCCGCTAGATGGAGCTTTACTCATTTATTATGCATACTGATGACCCACGGTAATGAGCGCACGGAGTATTATTCGGGCGCTTTTCTTAAAGGAAATTTTGGCAACACGAGAATTTCTTAGATTAACTGAGAAAATGGCTTGATAAGAACGGATGGTTTTGGCAAAATGTTGCACGTTTTTATTTGCATTTGTGGTGAGCAAGTTGAATGTTTAATGATGGAATTGTATGTTTATAGAAATGGTCACTGCACCACTATAAAACAAATTGAATTGTATATTTGACTTCTATAAGGAATGTTGACATTTCGGGCAATTCTAACTTGTTAAAATTAGCAGACAAAACGTGAACAAAACTTAACTAATCATACACACATACATACATATGCTCACGCCTTATTCCCTACCGGGTAGGCAGAAACAACAGCCCGCCATCTAATCAAAGTTTGTTCTAATCAAATATAAGTTTTACAAAATAAGATATGTATAAAGTTTTAATGTTTAGATTTCTGAAGCCCTAATAGCTTGAGCTTGATTCAGAACAATTTGTCCGCGTACAAAATATTAAAGTTTACAGCAATTCTAAAACAAGTACCTATAGGTATTATGTAAAAGATTTCACAACCACTGCCACCTGAATAACTACTCATTTTAAACGGACATATTTTCGGTGTTGCCTATCAAAAGGAACCCTCCATATCCTATAAAAATGTAAATAGTAAAACATCATTACTGTTCATGCGTTAACGTTTCAGTTTCTTTGACAAACGGAGGGGATGTTGCCAGAGTAAACACTAGACGACTCGGACACGGGTGGTCATAAATAAAAAACAAAAATATTTACACGTCAATAGATACGCTTGGATCGTTGGGCACTGCGAATGGCTATAAAATTTGTACAGCGTCCTTTTGAAGATCGAAAATCGGTTCACTTTTAAATGGTAATGGGGCATTTATACATAGTCACTTGAGCAGGAAAAGATCTTAGCTTCATTGCTCGCTGCTACGCTGTATTACTTACTATAAGGTATCTATATGAACTCGTTCTACTATAGGTAAATATAGATTTTCACTCAACGCAATATCAAACCAACGTCGAATCTATAGTTCTGCACCTGAAAACTTACATAATTTTAACTTTAAGAGTTAGAAGTGTGACAAACAGTAACACAGTTGCAGTAAAAACTGAAAACTGTTGAACTAATGTTATGCATTAGTTGAGTTATAATGACTTGAATATTTTTTATTTTGACACGCTTAACGAAAACTTCAGCAACTTTTTTTTCCACTTTTGTCAATTGTTTTTTTTTTACTATTAGTTCACCACTAATAGTATAAAACGAACCTCATTGTACCTTTAAGATGCAGTTGATGTAACCAAATTAATCCTGTCCTTTAATCCTACTTAATACTGTGATAATAATCATAATGCTTTTTGTATACCTATTCGGAGTAGTTGGTCAGTTGATGGAAAAACCGAATGCAAAATGATCCATTTTAGCGTCCTCTAAGTAAAAATCATTCGTACAGTAAATCACCTATCCTCATTTCCATAAAATATGCACATACGTAACTAAAAACATCCAAACATCCCCTGTAATACCGTAAATAGCCTCGATAAACACAAACCGCAACAATGAGAGGCGATACTTGATAAATTACTTGACCGGCCGCGAGTCCACGACCCAATCCATCTTGTTTCCAAATTAGAGAGGAGCACTGTTCCGTTCCCCTGTCCGTTACGTATGCACCCCGGCCGTCACTTCCCTGGACACCGGCCACAAAAGAAAATAAAAGGAAATTTATACGAACCGTTATATTTTATTGTTATTACCTTATTCTTTTTATTTTATCAATTTTCCTGTGGCCATTTATTGATAAAACTCGCCTAGGGAATGACTTGTTTATGCCGTATGTGCGTGGTGCATCTAAAAGGGTTTCACTGTTATTTACATGGATTTCGTTATGATGAAACAAAAACGTTGTTTTTGTCTCTATTGTGGTACTCAGAGAAATTTGATTATATTTTCGTAAGTGAGTTAAGTAAGTATGTTATTGTTTTGAAAGTAGCTAAGTAGTTTGGGCTTAGAAGCCCAATGCAATATTTTATAGGTAGGTAAATCTTGAAATTTGAAGTGTTCAGTTGATTTCCCTGGCGCCTAATACTTTGAAGATTTTAAACAAATGCGCTATTCAGAATCTTTCTCAGCAATCTAGTTTAATATCAAGGACACTGTGAGATTTAGTCAAGCGCAGAAGGCGTGGAGGTTTTCACATGGAAAATAAATGTGTTATTGGTTATTATGTTTTATCTTTGACTGCAATTTATTCTGTTTCCAAAATAAATGTAGGTATTACTGAAATTGATGTCAGATCTTGTCCCCAAGCAAAAATTAACCCTTAATTACCAGTCTGAGAACACGGGTGGAACGCAACGCCGTATTAATCCTATTTCTTATCTTTTACACTCTAATGTCTTACGATTTGCATTCTGTTAGGTACTTGTAAAGTGGGGAAGAAATTTAAGATTCGGTTTGGTGTTGCCAATAACATGAAAATACCCTATAACCAAGTATTCTCTGTGAAATGTAGGAAAATTATTATAAATTGATAGACTTGTAGACTTGAGAATAGAACTGCACCTTTGAGTATCTAGGTGTTAATTTCAAAGTTTTTAAACATATTTAGGTAAATGTTTAATGTTTGTAAACTAATTTATTAGATAAAATATATAGTAGTAAAGTAACAGATATTACAATAATAATAATCTATTAGAAATCTAAAGTGCTTGAAGATTTGCTGTTAGTTTATTTAAGTAAATCTTGAAAATATAAACAAATTTGATATTAGTTTTGTATACAACGTACATAATTATAGCATCAATGGAGATGGTATTTGTGCTTAAACGTCAGAAAGTTTAAAATTGCCTCAACAAAAAGGTTTTTCAAAACAATGAATGTAAATTAAAGTCCTTAAACTGCAACCCAGAAACAAATTAAGAGGATTTAACAAAAAAAGCTTACATTTGGCGGGACCGAGCTATGCTAATTACCAGTTTGATATGTAAATTAACAGCGCCCTCTCTCAGCAAGTAGGCGAACTAAGGTAGTAATGCACTTTAATTTGTTTCCCGCAGATTGTAAAGGATTTATTATGCATTAATTACTTTCAGGTTGTCGTATTTATATAGGTATACTGTTATTGTTAAATTTATGTATAACAAGCTTTTCTTTTAGGTAGGTACTTAGTTCAAATTATTATTAGTAGGTACTTATTTTAAAAATGGTATTTGATACATCGTACATGTACATCTAAGAAAGAAAGAAAAGAAAGAAATATAATAGACATAGCAATCATAACAAGGCAACAAAAAATATTTGTGAGTGCCTCAATAGGTCACCTTCACAGAATTATTTATATTATGACGCCCATGATAATAGCAGTATTAAAACGTAGATGGTAAAATTAATCCTTATCTATGCAACTGTCAGCGCTTCTAAGTGAAATCACAGATAAAATACAATTTATTTGTCGGTAAGGTACAGATGGAACACGTTAGATATTTTAATTATTCAAATCAAAGGTAGGTAGGTAGGTACGTGAATCAATTCGCTCACCAACCGCAACTTTTCAATTTGAAGCCCCGAATATATTACCAAAGCGTCAAGATGGAAATTAATAAATGGGAAAATTAAAAACGGACCAGGCCGAGGGACGGACAAACAGAAAGTTTTTAAAAAATTACTTTAATATATTCGTGAAATTAGAAAAATGGCCGCCCGCCACTCAATCCTGAAGTTTGAGCAGAGTTTTTAAATAATTAACGTTGTATCGAAAGCAGACGCTTGTGCGCTAAAAATAAAGTAAAAATAAGATATATCTATTCAAATTGATGCAAATTCTAGTTGTATAATATTATTTTTATGTAATCATTATTTAATGAATTAATTGACGTCTCTTACTTAACATGAAGGAAGAAGAAGAAAGTTATATAATTAAAGAGAAAACTCAATATCAGGTTTAATCATCTTGTAAATCAAAGTAAGACTGTGGAAAAAAGTAAGTAGGTATAGAATTACGTCACTTTAATTATAAAATTTGGTGAAGAAACACAAGTTTATATAGAAGTTAAAAATTACATTTTTCCACATGAAACTGCTGGAATACATCAAGGCCCGTAATGCTAGTAAAAAGATGAGACATACTAGAGCTGTATCGAAATTTGATGTTGATGTGACTTTAATGTAAATAGACGTAATGTATGATGAAAAGTAATTTTACTATGAACTAATCAATATCATACCTTATTTTCAACTTCTTAGATGTAAATAATTTAGTTTACACAATTTAGTTTTTATTATAAGTGAATATATCCACCAATATTAATAAAGATAAAAATATTCTTCAAAATTAAAATGTTATCGTCTATTTATAATTTTTTTTGGGTGATTTATAGTATAATATATCTACAAATTTTATTTCCGAATTCATCTAGAAACTAAATTTGTATCGTAATTGAATATTGAAAAATGAGCCGGTGTGAGTTTTCCATATTATCTAATTTTAAAAGTAAATAATAATTATCACGTTCAGTCGTAAAGTAAGTCATTCGTCTTATCTGATTCAGAGTTATTCTTAAAGGTTCATGTATTTGAGTTATATCACGCATACCAAACTAAATTAGACATACCTATTATATTTTGCAATAGTAGAAAGTGTGATATTAAGTAATAGATTATAATGTGGTGATAATGCAAATAAATAAGGGAAAAGGTCGAATTATGTGGTAAATGTGAGAACAATACAAATAGTTTCGCTGTTTTAGCAAAGGAAATGCCCACGATATACATCTTTTAAATTAAAAATAGAAGGATAATTGTAATTAGAAATGTACACTATAGCAAAATTACGACCAAATCTCTGTTTGGCAGTTCACTTTTCAGTTTTTAGAGCAGTAAATGAAATAAATTACACAATTTCACCTAGATATCTCGCTATAGTAGGAATGATAATCTAGCTAAGTCAGAATTAGACGTGGACTTGAAACTCGTAATTTTAGCACTCACCTGAAGTTTTTAGAAGGGTTTAGGTTAGCTGATGGACCTAACTTGCTAAAATCATAAATAACATCACAATCTACTTCTTGCAGAAATAGATCTGACAGAAGCAATATGGTTTGGTTATTTAGAGCCGTCATAGCCTCATTGTTCAGTAATGTTGATGGACCAAATAATAACAGAAAAAAAATGATAGTAACATTTGATTATATTTATCAACTAAATGCCACACATATATCTTACATGTCCTTAACACTGTATACATAATACACCTATTACTTAATTCATATTTTAGCGCTTTAATATCCCACGCATCGTTCACAACGATAGGTTATGGGATACACCAGATAAGGATCAATTCCCACCTACCAAAACCCAAGTCAGCTGTTCTTAGACCGACAAGACTTGTCCACCGAACCGTGTCTGTAATAACGGACCAAAAACTTCTGCTTTATATTCAGAACGAGTACGACTAAACTGGATGCCCATAACCGTAGATTAAGAATACTTAACCGTTTACTGTGCAATCACACAGTATTGTTTGGAATTCTTTCTCCTTTGTTCCAAATCGTCGTGGTTTGTATTTTGTTATGAAATGAGTTTCACCGATATTGTTCATCGATGCTTCTTTATTAGTTAGTAAATGAGCTTGGTTTGGAATGTGTATTTGTACTTTCGGAAAATTATAAAAGCTTGAAGTCGGTTGTCGGTTTACAAGTGTTTGGTTTGTCTTGTCTAACTTGTGTCAACTACGAAGACAACAAAATGGGATAATTGTATGGTACTTTACTCTGTTCTATTACGTGGAAAGCGATGGTAGCTGAATGGATAAGGACGCGGCCTCTACTCAGAGGTATCGAGTTCGAATCCGGCCAGACAGCAGCAATGTGAATTTCACTTTGTGGAATTTATAATATATGTGCTCATCACATGATTTACCATCTGCTGACGTTGAAGGAAACATCGTGAGAAAACTCACATGTCCTAGAAGAAATTCTAAGGACATATTCGATCCCCCAACCGTATTAGACCAGCGTGTGTGGATTTAGGCCTAAATCCTTTCAGCTCTCTCGTTAGAGGAGAGGAGACCCGTACCTAGCAGTGGGACATAAATGGGTTGCTATTATTATTATATTGTACGACTATCTATGACTATCTACCTCTCGGAATATAAGTTTCGTTATTTATCAAGTTGCCTGTGTTCCTACCTAACCTGATAGTATTGTTAACCTTAGTTTAGGTTAAGCTTTGGTAAACGTTCATTTGGTATTTTAAAATAATGGGAAAAAAAGATACAATTTCAGTCTTCTCAGTTTTTTATTGGCGTACTATTCTAGTAGATGGCTATTCTAAAGCTGGCAAACAACATCAGATTGGGTTTTGGCGGAGCTGAAATGTCAGTTATAGAATCAATCATATTTCACTATTTATAATTTCACCAATCTATATTTTATGAATTCAATTGTCACTGGCCGGGTCCCACCGCACGTCCTGCCGATCCACCGAACACACGTTGGCTCACACGCGTAGCCCGCGCATACATTAGCATATATTTCATAACCACTGAACAGGGGAATAAAATTAGACGCACATGCTTCGCTTTTTTAAAACCGTTGTTTTTACTTTTTTTTCCTATCTGTTTCGCTATCCAACGGTTTGTTGAAGCTTATTTTTCGACGTTGTTAAGTATATGTTAAAAATTTTAATGTCTTTATTGGAACTTTATTCAGTATTTGCTTTGGGAAATTATTGCTGTGATAAAAAATAGTATTGCTATTCGTCGGTAGATGGCGTGAATATAAATATTCAGTTAGACGTATGCTTTGCTTTTGCAAATATAATTAACATGTTTCAATGACGTTTTATTTCATAATTTAAGAAGATAGTTTTTAGTAGATATTGATTATTATTTTTAGTTAAACGCACAATGCGCACTATTACTGTTTTCGACCGAAGTTGTTTTATTTTATTGGATTTGTATATTTTGTTTTGTACAGTTAACTTTATACACTTGACTGTTTTTTCACTAAACGTATACTTTCTCTAGTTTCTCTTTGAGCCCGGATATCAAAATTTGTTTCAATGCTTATCTTTTCATACGCCAAGCAAGTATCACTTCTATAGTATGTGCACATACCTGCACTACATAATGTCTTTTTTTTTTCGAATGTGGCCTTTACTGAAATGGCTCACGGATTTTATTAAACTTAATTTCTAGTCAAAAAAGATGTTTGTTTTAATTAAATGTCCAGAAAAGGAAAATGTTTTCAGGTTTCTAGTCTGTGTGTGAGTTCCGTTACTAACCATAACTTTAAATTGCCACGGCAGATTTGGATGTAGAGGTACCTATTGTTAAGATTCCTTATATCTCCCAGAGTGACAATGAGTAACATTTTTTTGTTGCGGAAATTTTGCATTGCCCTCTTGTTTATATTTTTTTTTGATTACTACTAGTTCCTGTGTGCTTACTGTTAGTGTACCGGTAGTAGCCTACTTACTTGCCACCTGTAGGACACATTTAGCATCGACAAAGTAGCTTAGCACATAATGGCGTGTATTAAAACAAATAGTGGAACATATCGTTTAGCGCGGCGCTAATGGACGCAAATTTATTCGACATACAACACACTGCATGAATACATTTAACCCGAGAAATTCTTATAGGTTACTTTATGAAGCTTTAGTTCAGAGATTTTAGCCTTTGTTTGCCTTACTTTTTGCCCCATAGTCTTGAAATCTGCATAAATTTTAAATAAAGACTTTTAAAAATAAAGCCGGAAAAAGTTCTTGTAGTCTCTGCCTACCCCAATGGAAAAAAGGCGTGACTTTGGTGTATTTAAAAAGTTCACATGCATTAAACTAAAGTCAAAAAGTATTAGGTTTCTGTCAAAAAGTCAACGTTTATATAATTGTGTTAGCTATATCAGTCAGCAGAGCTCTGCAGCAAACACACTTTTTGACGAACGAAGCTCTGGTGAAGGTGAGGAAATCCTCTTGATTAAGGGGTCAAACGCCTGTCGGTTCCTTAAAAGTCTTAACAAACCAATAAAATCAGGAGTTTGAATATGACAGGATAATCAAATAAGATGAGTAAATACTGATAGAATCTTTTAAAATGAGTAGTTACGTGTAAGTGTAGTGTAGAGTAAGTGCTAAGATATTGTCTCTGCTTACTCCAAAGAGAAAGAGGAAGACGTGATGATATGCATGTGCTTAAGTTTCGAAAAAACTTTCGACAGTATCAATTATAAATAGTTTCGGAATTCAAAACTACCACTGCAAACGATCTACCAAATAAGTAATACTTACCATAATGTAAAAAATCACAGTACAGTTATATCCGGTACGTGCAAGGCTGAGATATCACCAAAAAATTCCATCAAGAACTAAGCGGTTTGGTGCCTCTTTTTTGCCGCACCATAAAGATATGAAATTCTTTAACAGCTCACGTGTTTCAGCATTTGATGAGGCCGTCAGGTTGAGGACAGGTCAGGCCAACATTATGGCACTGTTGGTGTATGTAATGGGGACCGCCTTCCTGAGACGTCACCTTTAGCTTACCATCAGGCGAGGTGAAGTCATATTGAAGTGACCGATATAAAAAAAAAGTACTAAGTACAAATTTGCTATGAAAATTTTCGGCGAAACCTTGTCACCAGCAGGCCTACTATGTCTTGACGAAACATGATTCGTTTCGCAGATTCGAAGGCCGTAACGTCATTAAGCGACTAAGCTAATGGATTAATGTTGTCTCTACCATAGAGGTTAGTTTATAACTCTCGTATACTAATCGAATTCACGATACTAAGGTCGTAACAACAAAACGAAGTACTATGCTGAATTGCTAAGCCAAAGAAGACTTTATTCCGTGTACTTACGAGTTATATTTGTATGACTTTAATATAATATCTTACATTATTTCGCTAAGTTTGTGTTTGCCTTCGAATACGTTTTGATCTTCCATTGAGTTATGAATCAAAAGGTAAGCTATTATTTATTTTTACAACATAATAAATTTAAAACGGTATAGAAATAAATTTCATTCAAATTTGTGATAAAATTTACTACAATTTCTTAAGAATATGACATAAATTCAACAGTGAAGTGATCCAAACTAATATTTTTTAAATATGTTCACTAAACGCACTAGTTCAAAGACTCTCAAGCGAAGAACAAAAAAGGGCTAACGCATACATAGGTACAACTTTTAGTTGAACAAGTCTTTGTGTATCATCGTGTATCATAATATGTTTAAAAGATATATATGAAAGGCGCATACTATCAACTCGATAGTTGTTCGACAAAAAGTCAAAAAGCTTCATCGACTGACTTTTGATTTAAAAGTTGGACAACTATCGATCAAGCGCTCAATTCGTATTGCTTTGTATTGACCATCGACTAAACAGTCGATCCGTGACTAAGCCCGAGTCGGGGTCGGAGTCCCCGACTGCCAGTAGCATGGCAAAACCTGGATAGATCTCCCGGATTTGACGTGCATTTACCGAATTACCGATTTTTGGCCAATTTCTACCGATTTTTTGGTATCTCTGTCTTGTATCTTGGCGTTTTATAAAAGGACCAATGAATGAAATTATTTAATTATCTGAGTGTTCTTATAGCTTAGAATGTAACGTATGAAATATTCCACTAGGTAATCTATCACTGAGTACAGGATGTATACAGTATCTTTTTTTTATCTATATTAAAATTTCTGAATAAAGACTGATCGATTTGAGGAGATACAAATCGATTGTATGCGCAATTCCATCAACTAAACTATTTAGTTGAGTAGAAATCATGAATAATACACAACTCGACGAAATAGTTTAGTCGATGCAACAGTTGGATGTATGGATGTATACGCCCGGCCTAAGTTTGTTAGATAGGTAGGTACCATATTATACTCATATGTACTTAATAGTTTAACTTTTGGTATGCTTAATAATATTCGTGCCAAATTTGAAGTGAATCCATGCAATACTTTTTGAGTTTATTCCGGCCATCCATACATCCAGACAAACAGATAAAAATTTTAAAAACTACATTTTTAGGCTTCGGTATCGATCACACTTAGGGTTGCCACTGTTTTTTTAAAAAAATAGTATTTATTGTTTTCACTTCTAAAAATATAGTACTCCTTTTTTATCGTGCGGAAATCCCCATGGATATCACCCCCGGTGATCATCGTGAGTCGGGATTGAACCGACTAAAACCGCACGCCATCTCGGTTCTTAATTACCGAGGTATAAGGTTACCTAACAGGTAGATGAACCCTAGCTGACCCTGGGCCATCTACGGTTTTAAGATGCCCCCCTTGACCCCGCGAAAGGGGGGGTGCCCTAGCCCTAGCATCGCGCAACTTCGCCGACGGTGGAGTGACAGGTGGCCGTCCTGCCACCCAACCGTCGGCGCGTGGACAATCAGCTCGTCCCCCGCTCGCTCTCCACTGTGCCCTCTGCTATTCAGAAGGACACGTGGAGAGTCTCGGAGCAGCCCTCTAGAGGGCCACTCCCTTCCCGACAGGATTCGCCGCAGGCAGCAGCGTCTCACGTATGTTAAAGAATGCCTAGAAAAACAATGGTCTTATTTACTACTGTGCGGTAAAGTATCGTGTTTTTGTAATTATTTTTAGATTTATAATTGTAAAAACTGAATCAATTAAGTTGTTAGTTAATGATATATTTTTAAGAGCATAATATTAAGCAAATAAATAAAAAATATACTAGCAAGTGAACATGATTAAAAGCCCCATGTCCAAAGTAAATAAAATATTTCTTACTATGGCAACATTGACGAGTTGACAACTCTCTAATCAAAATAGACAAGACATGACACAAATGACATTTGCGTTGTTGTGTTTTGGTATGGGAGTGTTTTCAATCACCATTAATGTTTTTTTTTAAGTTTCTTGTGAGCCCTAAGGCCTTTGATAGTTACCTGAATGACTGTGCTGTTTGTATATTGGATTCCGATCTTGCCCTATTCTGTGGATCTCGTTGTTCTGAAAGAAACTTATTGTTTGCTAAAATGGGAGGTGGACCAATCCGTATTCTATGTATCAATCAATATTGCAATATATGTGTCAATACACCTGCGCTGAGATCTAGCCTTGGAACTTGATACACTCTTGATACATGAGTTACGAATTTAATTTGTTGCTGGATGTATTCTCTAATCGTAAGTACCTATTGCGTTTTATTATAGAATCGTACTATCGTAAGTTTACACGAATGTTACTCATTGAGACGAAAACAACCGCGATCATGGTTGTTGAAAATCAGCCAAAACATCGGTTATAATTGTATATAATAACAAATATAAAATCCGTAGAAGTGGTTTCATTTAAATGATACCATTTACATTAGAAACTAGTTGAGTGATCTCAAAGACATTCATATGAGTTACGAGTATAATGATTCTATGTGTGTAAACCTAAACTAAATTGCTTGATTAATACAAACCTTTAGAACTGTGTTTTCACATTACAATTCTTTGCTTTTCAGATTACTGATGAAGATCATGTATATGAAGCATATCTTGCTATGTTCAGAGTGAATGTTAATTTGCAGCTTCTCACAGTGGTGAACCACAAGCCGGACCTAGACACCATGGCCACACCACTGTGTGTCTTTTATGTGGTTGTTGCGACGTCAAAGTGATAAAATATTGAGGGACAATCCATCTGAACTGCAGCAGTCTATGATTCATATTATGTAAGCAGAAGAGCACCAAGACAGGTTGGTTATATTATTTTTTAAGAACAATATATTATGGCAATTCATCGTCATCATCTTAGCATTTTTGTCTCGGTTATGTCCTCTGCTAATAGTGCTAGAGTCCGAGGTCCTCTTTGAAATATACTTAATGTGGCTTGGTTTTTATTCTATGTTGGGATTGTCAACCAGCCGATGTCCAAGCCTGAGTCGCAGTCGTTGACCAAACATTAACAGTGGTCCAGATCACCTACATTGGCCTTAATCTTGACTAAAGGACTGTTGACAGCCAGGACTGCCTTTTACGTGCCTTCTTAAGCATGGAAGCACTTGGATGAAATACCATTAAGCCATTATTCATGTTAATAACCCCATCTTGGTACATACATTACCGAACAATAAGAATTATTCTTGTGAAATAAAGACAAGAAGATGCATATATGGTGACATCCCATGAAAATCTTTAAAAATAATTTAGTACATGGAGAAGCCATTCTGTGTTATGCATTTAAATGTAAATAGGTATATATGTTGGGAAAATGCATGCATCATTGTAATACTTGGGGTTGATGAAATTAAAATAGTATTCTTTATTTCCAGATAGCAGCATCTGATTGTGTGTGCCACCTATGTTGGTTACACACACAAAGAGAGGTACGCCCGTATGACCCATATTATGTCATGGTCATGTATTGTGATGGATGACACTTGTCTGGTACTTAGGATGGGCCAGTTGTCAACAAAATCGACAGAATTCCTAGATGCAATTATAGTCAGAGAAGACGATGAATAAATTTCCTATAAAATAATCTTGTTTTGTTTATTTTTGCACCCTAAAATATATAATGCTGTTATTAGGTACCTACTAGACTACAATGATACCTAAGAATATTGTTCGATGCCTCTCTCTCTGAAACCTAAACACTAGACGTGACGGCGGGTAGCGCGGGGGATGGCCATTACCGGTTGATGTTAGATGTGTTTACTAGTTTAGAATTTACAATTCATTACAGATGTCAAAATAGGCAAGTAAGAAAAACTGATTTACCGAAAGATATAAGTATATAATATACTTATTGGATATTATATACTTATATTATGTGGCGAAATGTGGGTGTATTAACCGGGAATAATTATATAGATGAATAATGTGTATATAACTACGTACATATCTATTTCTATATATATATAGAAAAGAAAGTGTTAGTTACACTATTTATAACTCAAGAACGGCTGAACCGATTTGGCTGAAAATTGGTAGAGAGGTAGCTGAGAACCAGGAGACTGACATAGGATACTTTTTATCCTATATTTTTGGAGTGGCGAGTGAAGTGGAGAGTCGTTTGACTTCAATGCGGGCAAAAGCTAGTACTTATATAAAAGATTATGTAGCTACACCATTCCATTCATCAAAGAAATTGACACATACCTAACCTACAAAATGTTCTAGCCCGAATATCTACTATTCTCGGCATTCTCAGGTTGAAATTCTAGTACATACGTACTAAAACAGGTGATCACGCTGTATCAAATTGTATTTTTTTATTTATAGACACATCATTTCACTCTCAAATAAAATCTTGTATGGGCGGCTCCCATTGTACCTACTATCGATTGTATTATAAATTAGATAAGAATTGACAGGATTCATATCGTCACTAGTCACTAATCACCAATCACATTCAAACAGAACATAAAGCAAATAAATAGCAAAGGAATTTATGTGAAAGCCGGCCTTTGACTAGGTTACATCTAGAGGATATTATTATAATATTCTATCGCTCGTCATACATTTTGTACGAGACCGTTCACACACTAAATGTATGAGAAGCGATAAAATATTTAATAAATCCCATAGTCTTAAACCGGCTTAGAGCTTATAAATTGCATTCGCACAACAGCTGTTTTAAGAGAACTTAAAGACGCCATATTACATTTGAGTCTAAAGTTTATGGCGTAAACTCTTCGTAAACTATACGTAAAAAGAGCGAGCGAGAGAACCTAGCGAGTGCGAGTGAGACGTAGCAAGAGCAATACGAGCACTTCGAGTATTCTGTTGTTTATCTCGTTATTAAATGTCAAATTTGTGGACCTATGGTAGCAAATTGTAGTAAACTACCACGTATCGTACGGTTTTATTCAGTTTAATACACGGCAGTTGTTTCGTTTCTAGTTCTAAAAAATATATGGTAGAGCAGGCTGTAGTTGACTATCACAGTTATAGAAACATTACAGAATGCTTAAAATGTGCTAAACTCATGGTAGAGGCTCAGAACCGCCTCGCTAGTTCTACGGTTCCCTCACTCATATCGAAGTACACGGCATATGGACGAATCGTTGTTCATGAATATTTATGCAGTCGACCCCAGTCGTAACGAACGCACTGACGTTGCGATACCGTATCGATAGCCGCGGCGTGATTGCGATCTTTGGCGGTAGGCGACTGTTTGACAGGAAAAACTGATACTTTTGGACGGTATATTTGTTGGACTTTGAGATATGTTTATAGATACGCAGGACAGGCGGTATAACAGGTGTACAGGGCCCTAATAAAATCCTTGAGGCCTGAACTAACCAGCCTCTTTTATTTGCCGCACCATAAAGACCTGGAATTCTTTAACAGCGCATGTGTTTCCTTCCTCCTATAGTCCCGGGGCCTTTAAACGGGGCGTGAAAAAGCATTTGATGAGGCCGTCAAGCTGAAGGCTGCTACTGTAGCACTACCGGTGTATGTAGTGGTGACCCCAGTCCTGAGACTTTGCCTTTAGCTTACCATCAGGTGAGGTAAAGTCATTTTGACGTGTCCTATAAAAAAAGAGCATCGTGTTAAAAACGGACGATGCTCTGGTACAGATGTATTTACGGCTTTGGGAGATCAGATGAAAATAGCTGCCGGAAAATAAGCGGACTTTGGGTTCCTTAGTATAAACTGGGGTCATAACTGGGAAATCTTTAGAAAGATGACGATGAGGGCGGTATTACGGGTTGTTACATCGGTGAAGTCCTTACTTCTCCCGTTCAGAAAATTGCACTTATTAAAATACTGCATAAAGTAGTGTTTTGTGCGGTGGAAGCAAATCAAAAATAAGAAAATGGTCACCCTGATAGTAGGTAAATGGTTTTCGTGAATGGCTTTGAAAACCTGCTACATTAGGAAGGAGAGATCAATGATTTATTTGTGAAAGGTCAAAAAGTTAAAACTAGATTACAATATTTGTTTTATTCTCAAAGAGCTAGTTGAATAAGATTAAGACAGTTGTCTAGCAGTTGCTGAACTGGATCAGATGGAGTACGATGATTGGATAGATGCTTTGATGAAGTATGAGGAAAGAGTGCCTACATAAAAGAGTAGTTATTGTCTATATCATAAATCATCATTTTATTTCGTTAATGTTAAGTAAAGTTCAATTTCCTTGTGAAATCCTTGCCACAGAATAAATGAAGAAATTGATAGTTATTGCTAAAAAAAATATCTATACAAACGTGACATTTGCTATTAATTGTACTTACCAAAAGTTCAAATTGGTCAGCAGAATCTTGTGCATTGATACGTAGTTAAAGGTCTAAAAGTCAGTGAGCCAGACATATAAATATAGTCAGATTGGCTGTCTGACAATCAGTTGTAATAAATTATTACGGTTGAACATTTTATTTCAATATCAGATTATAATAAACATGACTGAGTATTTGACTGTCTGTATTCAGGAAGTGTGTCGCAGTTACTTCTAGTCAGATTAAGGTTATAAATATATTCATATTTTATCCTTAATCTTTATATAATATTGATTACTTGCAGTTTTGAATGGTTCATAATTATGTTACTAGAGAGATACCGCTCAGCCAGATAGAAAATAAAGAAAATAAAGAAAGAAAAGAAACAAAAAAAAAAGGAAAAGAAAGAAAAGAAGGAAAAGAAGGAAAAGAAGGAAAAGAAGGAAAAGAAGGAAAAGAAAGAAAAGAAAGATAAGTAAGAAAAGAAAGAATAGAAAGAAAATAAAGAAAAGAAAGAAAAGAAAGAAAGGAAAGAAAGAATTTTTCACATATTTAAGAAACCCACACACAAAAAAAAACCTGATAAAAGTAGCTGGGATCGACTAGATGTGGATGGATAAATCGGACGTCAACTGGTGTTAGAAGTGGGTTCATGTCAATAACTGCGTATCTCTCGATCGCAAGTCGACAAACTATTCACCTTTTTAATGTTTTTTTTTAACTTATTGGGATTGAAGGCCACCTTCAACGTCTTGATGTGCCTCTTCATTACTGAAGGTTGCCCGCTAGCTGCCTGTATAGCTCTCTGTCTGCTGCAAACCAGAACAGCGGTTCAACAGAAGCAATACTGATCCATTCCATAATATTCTAGAGCCAAGACTTTCTTCAGAGCCCAGTGCGTCTCCTCCCCTCTAATTTGCTCATCATGATGAGAAGCAAGCCTATAGGCTGAAGTAGTCTGTATCTATGTGATCGAGATATTTCACTTTAAAGACCAAGTGTTCTTATTCTATTTCCAGCCAACAGGCACTTGAAGAGGGGCAGATTTAATCATGCAGTAGGTAAGTACTATGTCAATGCATCATGTCATTGTGTTTGTTATGCAAAAATTAACATTTCAATGCAAAGATCAGCTCCCGAACCTTGTGGCTAAGAGTGAGTCTACATTGATATTGGAGGTAAAGCTTATACGTCATAGTTTACAACATGAAAATTACATGATATATATCGTATATGGGACCTCGTGAAGATCTTCAGGTTCCAATCTACTTGTCGAATCATGAACGAGACTCTGGTGCAGATTTTTCTGTCGGTGTTGAGAGGTGAGACGGCAGTCGCTCCCGCAGTATCAAGGTTTTCTTTTAATGTCGGTCACGTCAACATGACTTCACCTCACCTGATGGTAAGCTAAAGGTAAAGTCTCTGGAATAGGAGTCACCATTGCAAACACCGATAGTGCCACAATGGTGGCTCTCAGCTTGACGGCCTCATCAAATGCTTTTTCACGTCCCGCTTATAGGACCCGGGTAAAGGTAAGCCAAATCAAAAGAATGGGTAGCAGCCAAGGTCTCGGACTCCAAAGGACAAATTTAGATGCCCCTGGAAGGTGCACATGAAGATTTCTATTGTATAAACAAAGCTTACTTAGTTCAGTCAATTCGAGTTTGAGAAACTAATTACCATACCTATGTTTTTTTCAACTGTACGACATGACCACAATCTTCAAAATATCACTTCCAAATACTGTAAATGAGTGCAATTTTTCGATCCATTCAAGAAACATTTGGACTCACATGAATAACCTCACCGTCGCCGTCGTGGCCAAACGGTTTGTTGTACGAACACGGCACACCATAACGTAATGGTTTGTTCCCCATAAAATGGGGCAGAACACCAGTCATTATACCCCATTACTTATAATATAACGGTGTATGTTTTCATGGTGAGTCGTCACGCTGTTTAATTAGTCGCTGTTATTGCTATAACAGCGACCTACCTGTGCAGTTTGTTATAAAAACGGTACAGTTTGTGTGTACAATTTTCTAGTTATTAGTGGTTACCTGCAGGTGAGGCCACATGCGTTGACCTTACCCAAGGGAATCTATTCTAGGGATAAAAAGAAGCCTCTGTTACTCTAGACTATATCTATGAAATTTTGTTCCCGCTACTGTGACTATCTGTTTCCAGGATAAAAACGTAGCCTATAATATATAATTCCAGACATCTATCTCTATACCAAATTTCAGCCAGATCCATTCAACTATTTTTGCGTGAAAGAGTAACAAACGTTCAGACATACATTCTTACAACATTTTGCGTTTATAATATTAGTAGGATTCCTGTACAAAATTTCAGTCAGATTCATTCAGCAGTTAGAGCGTGATTGAGTAAAGAACATCCAAACATTTTCACAAAGTCACATTTATAATATTAGTAGGACAGCATAGTACTTATAATATGTGTGGGATTTAATATGATGACTATTTCACGAAGTCCACTACTAGTTATATGGGCAATTTTTCACATAAAAATCATAAACGTAATACAAATATGTATCTGTTATTAGTTTAGTTCCATCCGTCCCTCCATACATCTGTCCATCACCAGCATACTGAAAACTTATCAAATTTAATTTGAAGAAAAAAAAATATACGAAACAACACAACAAAATTTTTATTTATAAAATGTCTTCTAGCTCTCGGACTATTACTTATTGATTTAGTTCAGGTATGTTAATTAAATATCAACTTTTTAAATCAATGGATCATCCATAATACCCTAATATTCACAAAATTGAGTAACTTCCCACCCTCGAAAATGACTTTATATTCAACTGTGTATCAATATGTATACCTACTAGGTACTGTTCAGTGGAATGGCGGTATGCCGTGACCAGGGGATGTAATGTTGTGTTTCTAAATAGCTGTAATAAGTTATTAGACTATTTGTATTAGTGGGTAAACAAATTGTTACCAACATATTTACATTTTTGACATTTATTCCCTAAAATACAATGGTATTACAAAAGAAGTGTTTACCCGAATAGACAGGTACCTTTCAAAGAATAAATTATTGGCGAAGTTCGATTATAGATTAGACAATCTTAAGACAGATTATTACTCTACAGAAACATGAAAGGTCTTACGATCGAGAGGTCCCAAGTTCGAATTCTGAGGCCGCAGTCTCGACATTTATAGCTACGACTTTGCTACCGAAATCGCAAGTTAAGATAGCGACAAACATCGGTTGCAGTTTTAACGGGTCTGTACATTTGTGATGGTTAACAATATGGAGATACCGATAAATCGTTAAGTTTGCGATGATATTCGTTAAGATAGCGACAAAAATCGTTAGTTTGAAAAGTAGAGCCTACCGATTACCGTTATGTTTGTATCGCTATGAGTTAGCAGGTATACTAGTAACTTCGGTTAGTAATATTCTTAAAATATGTATGTGGTAAGTATGTACCTAACTACTTATTCATGTATAACTACGAGAACTAGTGCAAAAATTTCCTTCAATAGACTAATACACAAAGCAACACTTGCATCAAAGCTATAAATTGTACACTTTTACGACACTTGTAAAGTATATAAATATACTCGCTAAGAGCAATAAAATTTTAAAAATCGTATTAGAAGCCAATAAGTTATGGAGTGCTGCTCCATTTACTATTAGGTATAAAGATATTCATAGCCCACGTCGCTAATCATATGCCGGCACAGCACAACTCTGTATTCACATAAAAAAACAAGCTGTGCCCATGGTTTCGTCTGCGTGATTTTATGTTTAATTTTTTTATGCGGAGTCCTAATTCTTTTCCAAAATAAAAGTAGCCTGAGTTACTCCTAGTTACATCAGCTATCTACCAGTGGAAGTTTCGTTAAAATCGGTCCAGCCGTTTTCGAGATTAGCCGGAACGAACAGACAAACATATAAATTATAATAATTAAAAAAAAATGTTGTATTTTTTAAATTCTAGATAGGCACTATCTCACCTGATGGTAAGTAACGATGTGGTCTACGATGAATCAGGCTTGCCTAGAAGGAACATATTATTCACTTATGAATTTTATTTATTTATTTTTTATTTTATGTATTTTCTTTATTTTCAAAATAGTGCAACGTAATTACATCTTTATGACGTCAAAAACTATTTAATACTAAGTTTACCACCGCTTCCTAGGTGCTAGTGGAGAAGAAACGGCGCAACAAACTCCACTGCTGCGTTTTCAGACGTCAGCTTATTACATACATACATTACATATATTACATAGATTTCTTAAGACTAAATATGGACGAATGTACATTTTTGTCTCGTGTCAATATAAATAAAGGTATATAAAAAACGTTATAATACTTTGCTTGAATATTTCCAGATTATAGCTTTCCGGAAACACAGACTCGGCCAGGGAATTCCACTGTGTGTTTGGTATATTTAGCGTGTATACATACAAATGCGGTTAATAAATAAGCGGTTATAATATACAAACAGACATTTTTTATTTATTTGTACAGATTGAACTAATTTCAATACATTCCGTACGACGCTTACGACAACTTGGAAACTAAAGCTGGTTTTCCACCAGTTTTACAACCTGTCAATATGTCACAGCGTGTACTATAAATAAGAGGAGTTGATAGTTGTTGATCAATGTGTTATGGAGTTTATTTATATGCAAATCTGGATTGGGAACGGTTGGCAAATTGGATGGTGAGCATTTTAAGGTTTGTTGGGATAACCGTAACTTCAAAATGCCAATTGAATGGTATTATTTAACTGTTATTATATAAGTTTATGTTTAAAGTACCTATCTGCTTAGGAAGGATGATAAAATTTTGTTATTTTCAAAGTAAAAATCATGAAATTGGTATGCAGCTGAGATTGACGCCCTGATGAAGAAGAAATTATAAGATTTAAGATTTAATTTAATTTAATAATTTTTAAATTATAAAATATTTAATTTAATTTTGTAATTTAAAAATTATAAAGTTATAAACATTAAAGAGGGGTCTTTAATTTTTTTGGAATTCTTGTTTGTTTGTTTGCGATGGAAATAAAAACTATTTAACGGATTTTTATGCAATTTTTATATTAGTCTAGGTCAGAATTAAAATTTGTCATATAATTGATTGAAGTAGACACGGAGTTACGTCCAAGAAACCATAACCGTCCTACGCACGGGTGAGGCCGCGGGAATCAGATAGTTCTTTATATTGTCGTTTTCGTACAATTTAATGTACACACGTTATCTAGCCTCCTCTAAATCTGTGGTTATATCAAACGGTAAACCAATGAAGTAAAAAGACGTGTTTTATAAAAAAATCAAGTCATGTCGTCCAAGTCCGAGAATGGTGGTAGCGCCAGCTGCGCACGAGTACACTGGACATCGAATGCTCAACGGCCATAAGATGATGCCTACTAACGAATTGAATTAACTATGAATATTTTAAATTAACCCTTTCACAGTAAACTAAAACCGACAAGGAATTTGTTGTTTATTAATAACTGGTAACCCGCCATAACCCGCCCTCGCTTCAATTTATATTATGAGTTTTTATAACTCAAGAAGTCTTTCATCATCCTACACCTGCCATGTCGCCGCAACATATCATTCTCCTCCATACATTTTTGTCAGATGTCTTGTCCTCAGTCACTCCCTTCCTTTCCTTTCCTTATCCATATCGTCTTTCACGCATTCCATCCATCTTTTCTTGGGCTTACCTACCTCTGCCTCTAAAGTCCTCTACATTCATACTTTGAACCTTTATAACTACATTACTTTCATATTTTCAAACGGTGAAAGAATTTTTCCAATAAGTGTGGTGCCGAAGATTACCCCAACCAAATAAAAACAAACTCACAAAATTTATCATATTCTTAACTGAATAATTTAATTTTTAACTAGCTGATGCTAGCGGCTCCACCGAGGTGCTTTGGTTTATCGGTTTTTGGACCCATTTCTGGTTTTAATTAACCAATTGCAATCAAATATAATATAGATTTTAAGTCTGACCTAGATCTCTCTGATAGAAAACACCGCATCAATATACATACATTCAGTAATTTTACATCTATCGCGAACAACATAAACTAACATAACATAAACTCACGTCTATATCCCCGAAGGGGTAGGCAGAGGTGCTAGCACCCACATTTCGCCAGTTTATGTTTAGGTCCCAATGTAATAGGTGGCGAGCCTATTGCCATTAACCGGGCACTTATAAACCTGCGATAAATACACACATAACTTCGAAAAGCATCGTAAAGTCATTGGTGTGTGCCATGGTGAACCTGGGATCGAACCCGAGACCTCGTCTCAGCAGACCATTACCCAGACCACTAGGCTACCGCGGTATTTTTTTCGCGAACAAACAGATAAGATTTCTAAAATAAATCGTGTTCAGATTCCTTCATTTGACATAACACAGGTATTATTCTTTAAATATCTTCAATGTACAGACAACTAATTTACAATTATATAACCTATAGATAGATGAGCAATTAGAAAAAAAAAAATCGACGGTCATATCGCCTGGCACCTTGGTCCTCCCAAAGACGGTTACAACCAATATGTGGGTTGAGCCCTTAGCCCTTAGCTGATATAAATGCTAATAGATGCAAATGCATGTATCTGTGGATCAGATCGGCGCGGACGCACTTCCTTCCTCGCGCTAATTATGCGTGCCCTGCAGTTACGCTGCACGCAGCCGTTTCAAAAAAATGTGTGTCAGGTGGTTACTGCGGCTTTCACACAGAAATCATTTCTAGGTGGGTAAGTTTGACAAATGTTTTGTAAATCTCAAGCTTTTTACGTCGGTCACCTCAATTTGACTTCACCTCGCCTGAAGCCAAGCTAAAGATAAAGTCTCTGGCATGGGAGTCACCATTACAAACACTGAGTGCTATAATGGTGGCCGCCAGCTTGACGGCCTCTTCAAATGCTTTTTCACGCCCCGCCTAAAGGACCCGGGGCTGTTTTTTTTCATACTACGTAGGTGGCAGACAAGGCTGTAGGAGGAAGGAAATTCTTGAGCTGGTAAAGAATAAGAGAAGGCAATTGGATGATAGAATCGCGTTTAACCGCAATCTCACTTGTTATTAAATGATTATGTGGTCGATGGTGGAGCAAGCGTGCCTAGACTCTCCTATGCACTCTAGACTTGAAGACTCCGAGGTGATAGCTTTTGGGAAATACATACTCAGGTAGGGAATTTTTCAGGTTGTAAGAACTAAAGACAGCTTCTGCTGCCAACCCTGTGAAAAACTTCTAATGCCCTTCTTAAAGAACCCCATATTGTAAACGCTTAGACGCCAGAGCTCACTGTACCCCTCCTCCCCCACCCCTTCCTAGCCTCCCCACCCCTTCCAAGCTCTCCCCCCTTCCCTTCAGGGTAGGCAGCGCGTGTGTGACACCCTTAGTGTTGCACACGTCCATAGGCCACGGTGACCGCTTCCCATCAGGTGGGCCGTGTGCTTGTTTGCCACCTAAGTAGTATAAAAAAAAACCTTTTTAAGGTCAATTTGAATTGTATATGATCTACGAGCCTGCCCACTTTTATGAATGCTAGCTCGTTACAATAAAATATTTACTGGAAACTAAATAAGTTAATAACTTCTTCAGCTACAGAGTCTGCACATTGCCAAAACGTAATCGAATAGTTGTATCGACGTCTCCATCACCCCTATAGATTCGTATCACGTCCCTACTTAATATACATGGAACTAATTAAGTACAAAACACTCGCCATAAAACTATACGCCGACAGATAGGCAGATAAGCTGGCAGTAGGATTAGACGGCGGGGAATGACTTACCAAATTATATTATATGTTTATATGGAGTTAATACTGTACATAGACATATACATAAAATGCTTACATAATATGATGGCGGTACTTAGGTCACTTTTGTAACTTTTTATGAGGATAAAATCGTTGAAAGTCCGTCGTTTTCAAGGTAAAAAGTACGAAATTTATATAGACTATGTTTAGAAGGAATGTGTACGTGTATATTTTTAATTTTACTATTATCTACTGAGGTACCGAACTATCAAGCACGGTACGGAAGCATGTAAATATTTTACTAGCTCGTTGACCCAAGCAAACAGGTTAAGTTAAATAAAAGCGTTTAATTAATAAGAAAGGGAAGGAAAAAAGAAAATTACCTACCCAAAGGAGGTGTCCTCCAATCAAAAAAAAAACTATTTTTAATGGACCCCGCGGCCAGCGGGGCAGGTTATGTCGGACTCTTACCGACTAAAACCGTACGCCGCGCCGTCTAGGGTCTTCTGACGCCAGGGAGTAAGGTGGCCCATAGAGCATTCCCCTCGTACCCCAGCTTAACCCGGTATTCCCGTCATGCCCCCAGAATAGGAGGGGAGGGGGGGGGGGGGGCGCTATTGCGCGCCGCTGCGCCGCCTCGGCCTGTTTCTGCTAGGGTGACAGGCGGCGAGCTCCTCCAATCAATGCCAGTAATCCAATGGTCCATCAAGTATGACTCTAATTTTCAAGTAAATAAGTTATAATTTATCAAATGCTTATTGCAATCGAATGAAGGAAGGATTATAGATGAGTCAGATATTATGAGAATACAAATAATTCCGTAAGATGAAATGAGTTTTTGACCGGTGAACTAACGATACAGGTTTCACAACAGTCATTTACAAACGTCTGTCGTATTGTGAGATTATAATTCATATGCATTTAAAATGATGACACATTAACTGCAATATTAGTTATTAGCATATCAATACCAATCTTAGCATAGAAAATAATATCTATTGCTTTATTGAGCTGCTATTTATGAATAATAAAAAACCACAGCTTTTGCAGAAATTTAATCACTGTGTGTACATACATACATAGATACAGATCACGCCTTTTTCCCATTGGGGTAGGCAGAGACAACATCTTTCCACTTGCTACGATCTTGGCATACTCCTTTCGCTTCGTCAACTTTCATAATTGTTTTCATACACGCACGCCGGTTGCGGGTACTCTTGACCTGGCCTTTCTCCAAAACGTCCTGGATCTGATTAGAATATGTACGCCTAGGTCGGCCTTTACCGGGTTGCCCATTCACCCTCGCCTCATATATCTGTTTCTTCAATCTTCTTTCATCCATCCTCTCTACATGTCCGTACTGTGTGTACCCATTGTGAAAGCTTTTATTATATTTATACTAGCTTACGCCCGCGGCTTCGCTCGTGTGGACGTCGCGTTTCGCGTTTTTGACCAGATCCTCCGACTCTAGTCAACCGATTCTGATCAAATATGCGTAGGATTTTACACTGCCATAAATTACAGGGTACAATATAAATACACACAAATATTTCAAAATAATAACTAATAAATAATAATAATAATATAATAGCAACCCATTTATGTCCCACTGCTAGGCACGGGTCTCCTCTCCTCTAACGATGAGAGCTGAGAGGGTATAGGCCTTAATCCACACACGCTGACCTAATGCGGGTTGGTGGATCAGACATGTTCTTAGAATTTCTTCTAGGACATGTGGGTTTCCTCACGCTGTTTTCCTTCACCGTCGGCAGATGGTAAATCATGTGATTAGCACATATTAATTCCACAAAGTGAAATTCACATTGGTGTTGTCCGGCCGGATTCGAACTCGATACCTCTGAGAAGAGGCCGCGTCCTTATCCATTCAGCTACCATCGCATTTGCATGCGCAATAACTAATGATCTGCGCAAAATAATCAAAAGCCTTAAAAAACCTAGCAAATGAAGACACAGGCGCAACTAGTTAAAACTAATCTGCGTTTTACTTTATTGATCAAATTTGGCTATCACCAGTGAAAATCTGTTCACAATTTATCTACTTGATCGCAGTTCATGTCTTTGATGAAATCTGTTCTAAAACGTAGTTTAATTTAACTTGATTGTAATTATATTTAGGTACTGCTATAATCTAACGTAAAAGCATTCTTGAACTTTGCTTCACGTATATTTTAACTTTATTAATAAATTCAAAGTATTCTAAACACTTTTCTTAATTAAATTTATTGCCTGGACTTTCCAGCAAGAAACAACATTCATTAATATATTCTGTCAGTTTGTATAAAATTTATATTCTTAATTAATAACTTTATAGCCTTTATTGTTGGTTCGTTTAATCTGTTACAGAGAAAGAATTGACAAAAGCATTGATTTATTCTACGTAGTTTATTAAAACACGTTATATGAACATCTTTCTAAGAATCAAATGCCAAACTTATGACTCCATTCTGTCCATTGTGCAATGTGGGTAAGTAGGTTATAATAACCAGTCAATGGATAGGTGACCAGCATTTAATTCTGCTGAACATGGAGAAACCAAGTCACGTGGGTAACTTTTGCCATGACAGAACTGTGACTGAGAGCGCCTCCCTCAGAGAGAGGAAGACAAGTGTGAGACACTTAAGACTCAGGAGTGGATATACCAGAAGGTCAATAAAATTCTCCCTTAAGAAGCTTTTTGGCCTGGAAGTACTCAACAAATGTTTATTATTTTTATATTCATATCAACGTATATTTTACATCTACAGATTTATAGTGTCCGCAGATTTTAAGTCTGACCAAGACCTTCTTGGTAGAAAAATCGTATCTGACAATATTTTGGATGAGTAGATAGCTTTACCGCTTAAGCAATTCCCTGCCTGAATCTGTCTTTTCGGCAAGCTATAACCTGAGAATCTTTAAGACACGAGTGAATAGGTTCTGTCTAGGTAAACGTGATTCATCGTAGACCACATTGTCACTTACCATCAGGTGAGATAGAGGACAAACGTAAGTGTACCTTGAATAAAAAAAATTTACACGAGTCTATACCGCGACGGTCGGGTTTTACGTTGCGTTATTCACAGTTTTCGTTAATCATTGTGCGTAATCAAATACGTGTACTTGTGCGTATGTAACGTAATAAAAATCGTGTTTTATTGATGACTAGCTGACCCACCCCGGCTTCGCCCGTGGCGTATTTCGAACCACGATGCACTCTTTATAACTCACATAATATGCTCATAATTTATCAGTTTTCCTAAAATGTATGGGAATCTACCGGAATCGTTCACATTTATGATTATTGCTCCGCTCCCTTGGGCAGTAGCGTGATGATATTCAGCCTATGACATTCACGGATAATGTGAATTTCTATTGGTGAAAGAATTATTAAAATCAGTTCAGTAGATGCCGAGATTACCTTACAATTTAACAAATATACAAACACACAAACTTTACCGCTTTATAATATTAGTATAGATAAGGTACAGCTCTAGTCAAGTGCAACGATTGGCTTTAAAAAAAAACTGAAAACGAACGCAACAAACTTTGTTTATGCGTGCTGTTTTCAAAACATGTGATTTTACTTGACAGTTTATAGTTGAAGAGATGGTGGCAAATTACAATCAGTGGAGTTATTAGTAGATAATATAGAAAGTAGCACAGTATTATTTTGGGTATTGGGTATGTTAGCAAGATAAAAATTGAAATTGAAATTAAATTTAGTTTATTTTGATTATATGAAAATTTAAAGTGCCTGATACGCAATGGCAATATGAGAAGAATCGGGCTATAAAAAGCTATACAATAGCTTAATACTCTATTTCAATTGTGTCAAAGTCAAGTCATTGTTTTAGCATTTTACTTATTATTATAAATGTGAAAATTTATCAATACCTATGTTTGGATGTTTGGTTTGTTACTCAATCACGCTCTTTCAGCTGATTGGATCTGGCTGAAATTTGAAACAAGCTTGTAGTAATATAATAGGTACCCATGGGCACAGGAACAGAGACAAAATTCTATGCATGAGAAGCCGCGGGTGATAGCTAGTATCTAATAAAAAAACTCTTACGAAAGTCATTGTCACACTCATCTATAACAATGCACATTCATTAAGACTAACACCTATAATATTGATTTATTTGTATAATGATATTTAGCCTGTAATTTTAATGACATTATAACGCATTATAATACTTTTGACTCTCACTCATGTTGACATTTAAATTGTTCGTTATTATTAGTTCTGTACTTTTAATTATTTAATTAAGTAATATTGTATATAAAATGCTATTGTATGCCTAGAGGCGGAGAATGTAGAAACTATATCTTATTACTACTTCACATTGTAACCCATTTTCACAATAAAATTATTTGATTTGATTTGATTTGATATTACAACGAGTCATTTAATGTTAATTTCAATAAACCTTACTAACTACTTACACGTTACGTTAAATGTCACGTTGCTAATGAACGTGCATTGTTATCCAGGTATTTTTTATGTCAACTATTCTTTGTATACTTACAGGTAAATTGAAATAAAAGTTACCTTCTGAGTCGTGTCGACCTCCCTGCCTATAAGCTAATGAGAGCTGTAGTACATTTTTTTTGTGATGTCTGACAAGGTGGAATATTGAAATAAGAGATTTTTTTCTGCATCGTTCATGCGATTGACTTACGATACAGTAATTGGAAATTATGATACGTGTGAACTTAGTTTTTGTAATAGACCAGTCTGTTATCACATGACTAATCAATTGGTATTGAGATCATAATATCGGGTTAGTTATACGTTGATTTTCAGGCGGGTAACACATAAGTGGTACGTGTGGTAATAGTTAGGTATTATAAGGTGGACTATCTACTTGTATGTTTAAGGGTTACAACTATGTGAGTTAGTTTTAATCCTATTAACTCTAAAGGTTTTTGGACTTGAGAAGCACGCAGTGCTGCGTCGACAATCACCTTTTCTTTCATGAGGGCCACCATTGTGTCATTGTCGGTGTATGTAATGGGGACCCCCTTCTTGAAACGTTAGCTTACCATCAGGCGAGGTGAAGTAATTTTGACGTGACCGAAAAAAGAATGTGCTGGTGTAGCTCGGGTTCTACAAAGTCGAAAATAGACTATCAAGATGCTGAAGACGTTTAAATTAATTTATTTGTATTGTAATTACATGTTCCGACTGACTGACTGACTGACTGACCATATGACTGATTCATTAATACAATTCCTGATCCATCGAGACCACAGATTTGACATTTTTGCATGTTAATTTCAAACGGATATCATGCATGGTACATCAAACTATTATTGACGAATAAATAATATGGGAATGTGCTTTTATTGGCAGATTCTTTCTTGTAGGCTGTACCCAAAACCTTGTGAATCTGACTTTCCCAAGTGTTACTTTGTAACGTAAAAAAGTCCTGAAAATTTCACCAAAAGCGCCCAGTCCGTAATATCAAAATTCAACTAGAAATACCCAACATGTTATTCTTTCATAAAAAAGTAACAATTGAATATAACCACCATAAATTTTCACTTTTAACACCTTAACCACCTCCAAAATAACGATGTCTATAAAAAAATATTTGTCCGTACATCGCGCAACCCTCCATAGTTTTATATATGGCAGGACATTACGTTTCGGTAGCGGCCAATCAGCGGCCTGCAGACCGGAAGTGGCGTACAGGGTGGTGTCGCGATCTGATCGTGGAACAGGGGTTGAGGGTGAAACGGACCGGTAGTAAGTGATTTTGTCAATTAGAACATTATTTTTGGGTAATTAAGTTTCATGGTGACATTGGTCTGTTGTGTGGGGAGTCTACGCCATGCGGAAGTAGAGTAGGAGAAAATATTCATAAATAGTTAAATGTTTTAAGATATACTTATTACATCGTATAATCGAGACCAAGCTAAGCCGAACTTCTAATATGGTTTCTAGAATACGATTAAACATAGTTAGAATTAAGGTAATTAAATAGAATAGGAAAAACACACAAGGTAGTAGGACACGACCGTATCTCTCGTCTGAAATGAGTTGTCCGACTGGGGTAGTACCTCCACCCTACAGAACACCGCGGTCATAATAACCATCGTGTTGTGTTCCCGCTGATAAGTAGGGTAGCCAGAGATCACTGTACCCCTCCTCCCCCCACCCATTCCTAGCCTCCCCGCCCTTTCCCAGCCCTCTCCCCTTCCTTTCAGGGTAGGCAGCGCGTGTGTGACACTCTTAGTGTTGCACACGTTCATAGGCCACGGTGACTGCTTCCCATCAGGTGGGCCGTGTGCTTGTTTGCCACCTACGTAGTATAAAAAAAACACCCACTCAACGCACATGATGGAAAGCGTGTACTACGGGTTTTTTGGACGTAAGCAACACTAGAGGCTCCACTACACATTCACACTGCCGAACTGTCAACCCTGTAAAAATGTCTTCATGAAGAAGCCTTAGACCTTCGGAAACAACAATAGGGATTTGACGGCCTCTGTGGCGTAGCGGTAGTGCATGCGACTGCTACGACAGGGGGCGCGGGTTCGATTCCCGCTCAGTGCAAATATTTATATGCAAGAATATGTCTATTTGCATTGGTCTAGGTGTTTCTATGTATAATAAGTTTAGTATATATTTACAAAAAAAGTATATAAGTATGTTTATCAGCATTCTAGAACCCATAATACAAGCTAGTTAAACTATGCTTGCTTTGGGTCTTGAGGGCGCTGTGTAGAATGTCGTAGAATTTTTTTTTTAACACAGAAACTATAGTAGCCAATCGCAATGCTAAATTATACTGATAATAGATACGAACCGTTCTCTAGATTTATATGCCGTTAGCAGACTGGTACCTACATGTGTAACAAAAAGAGTGGACTCATATCTTGAACTATTTATAAAACAGGGGCCTTACTCTGAAAATCGAACATGAACGTTTCGGATCGAACGAAAACGGACCATTTGTCAAACAACGACAGCGAAAACGTCAAATGTATTTTGGGAGTAGGAGGTGTACTGATAACGATCGACAACCTCAATGTCAAACGATCGAAGATGGATCCGAAATCCGAAACGAAACACTTTCGGGGTAGCTAAATGGTCAAAACGTCAACGGATACGAATATTTTCGTTTTTCGGAGTAAGGCCCCAGTTATAACTGAACGCTGGCAGTAAAATAACAGTAGGCAAGGTACACTGGAGGCTAAAACAATAGTATGTGATGGGTCGCGTTATCAGGCGCGTGTTATTTCACGGCGCGCGCTGTGCAAATACTCGCCTCGCCACAATTATACCTAACGGACACATAGACTAAGTGGCTCTCAGATTGGACCTTTTAAAATACAATCTAGGACAGGGTAGGCGAACCTTTATGCATCAACGTGCCATTTTTCTAAAACATGTTTCATGGAGTCACTGGCGTGCCATCAAAACTCTTTATGAAATAATGTAAACAAAAGAGGTATATTTTTGAAATGTTTTAATTACACGCATAATACATAGTACATTATGATACAAGGGAGGTAAGTTGAAAATTACGGCAGAGGCGATATTGCTAGCCCGAGCCAATAGGCAAGGTTTATAAGAAGCCCAGGATAAGCAATTTTCATACCTCACGAGTGTCATACGACGTTTTATAACATATTTGAACACCCCGTAGCATAGGATCATTCTCGTTAGATCTTCATAAAATACCTAAACACATTTATTACACAAGTTTTATGATCGGCGATGTGCCCAAAATATTGTGCCGCGTGCCACCAATGGCTCGCGTGCCATTGGTTCGCCTACCCTGATCTAGGATACACAGATACAAATAACATCTACGGTTTAAAAAACGACTGCAAGCGACAACGATACTTGCTAAGGCTATTTTTTTCTATAAAGTGTTCGTGATGTTGTTTTGAATCTCCTTTTTAGAATGTCGTATTGGCTCTTAATTTATGACTCTCAAGGTTATATAATAGATAGCGCCCCGGGACCCGGCTTCGCGGGTGTAAATTCCAGTTTTCTTTGCTATAAACCTCACGGAGCCCGAGACCTTTCCAACGAATGCAAAACCGTGGAAATCGGTTCGTGCGTTCTGGAGTTATAGCGTCAGGAAGGAAAACCCGACTTATTTTTATATAGTAGATAATATGTATTTTCCTTTGTACCGTCTGAAGTTTCAACAGGTTGCAGCTGTGGTCAAAGACTGACTGGATAAGTTGCGTACAGCATCAACAGTCGACTCCGTGACGCAGGTTGTGTGCAGGTTTTTTGTTTGACACTGGATTTCACATAGCAGATAAAATTTGGTCGACAAAGGAGCACGCTTGCCTAGAAGCAACCCATTCACTCTTGACTTAAATAATCTCAGGTTATAGCTTGCCGATTCTTTCCTTGAATAGGTACCTCTCGAAATTCCTCTATCGTTTATAAGCATTTTATATAGATCTATAGATTTATGATTCGTTCAATACCTTCGTTCACGTGCCTAAACTATCTTAATATCACCTCTTATCACTACATCCTCTTCCTTTTGCATTTTCCTTTAACTTATTTTCCAAATACTCAACAGTCACTCCTATTGATATCTATATTATATTTGAGGGTTCCAGCGACTTATCTTAATATATATAAATCTCGTGTCACAATGTTTGTCCTCAATGGTCTCCTAAACCACTTATCCGATTATAATAAAATTCGCACACCATGTGCAGTTCGATCCAACTTGAGAGATAGGATAGTTTTTTAAACGGATTTCGACATCCACGCGGGCGGAGCCGCGGGCAACAGCTAGTACTTATATAAAAATGAATCCCTATTTCCCTTGGTCACGGCATCACGCGTGAACGGCTGGACCGATTTCGTTAATTCTTTTTTTATTGTGTTTGTTATTGTTAGGAGAAGGTTCTTTTGAAAGAAAAAGTCAAGAAAGTTGCGCGATACATTAGAAAATTTAAGAAAACTTAACGACCATATTAACTTTTCTAATTCAAACTCCATAGAATGCATCACGCGTGAACGGCTGGACCGATTTAGCGGAAAATTGATGAGGAGGTAACATAGAACTAGGAAACGGACATAGGATACTTTTTATCCTGCCACGGGGATGAAGTTTGCCACGGGCGAAGTCGCGGGGCACAGCTAGTTCATAATAATAATCGTAGGTATATGATACAATACAGAGATCATCAGCTCTGTCGCTAACATAATCTTTGCCTGTAGTGCGGTGCCGTCGGCTCGGTATGATTCGGGAGGCTTCATGCGATTACCAACGACACCTGTCGCCTTTCCCATGGAATTTATAATTCGCCCGCCGATGCAGCACGGATTGCCCGGATCGTTTTAATTGTATTCCCGGAACAACCCGGATTTATTGCCATATCTACGCATAATATGTATAGCTAAGTGAAATTCACATTTATATTTTAAACTGTCGTCATTTGCATTGCTTTATGAAAGGTTTTGAGTTGTGAATTGTTTGGGGTGACTGATGGGAAGTTTGTTTTTGTTTTGTGCTGGTTACGAATTAGGTAGTGGGTTTGTGTCCAGAGAAACCCTTGTAGTTTTAGGGCATCATCCATTTTCATCTGCAGGGAGATTAAAGTAAGTAGGTAAGTAAAAAAATTCGCTTAACACTTTGTAATTTACCGTTCATGTACGCAAATTGAAATCAAATTAAAATCTACAAAAGCGTATTATTCCTTTTCACATTAACTTGTATCATTCACATAAGCCACCGCAAGTACTTTTTTTATGTCGGTCACGTTAACATGACTTCACCTCGCCTGATGGTAAGCTGAGGCAAAGTCTCTGGAATGGGAGTCACCACTGCAAACACCGATAGTGCCACAATGGTGGCTCTCAGCTTACTTACACACACTTATTACAGTACCAACCTAAGGTGTATAACATTCTCTTAAATCCGGTAAAGATTTATAAAAAAAGTTAATTCACCTTCAAACTTTACGTCACTTTTCTTTTTAACCAAAAATACCCAAATTTTATTTATGTTAGTATCATTATGCCAATAAGCACTAAACCAAATCAAACTTGAGATACTCTTAGTTGCCCTGTTGCCCTCCGGCATACCTACATAATATGTACCTACCTACATCATGATTGACGCATACCTATATTTAAGTCCATCAAAGTCATCATGAGTGCAATGTCGTTTGTGTGTAAGTCGATCCGTGAAATGAAAAGATGGCGTCTTGTCGCGGCCGACGGCTCTCTGCGGCGCACCTCGCAGGTCTAAGGCTTGGCAGTGTGTGGGTATGTGTGTTTTAGATCGCTGATTTTAAATTATAAGCTTTTAAACTAGGTAAGACACGTGTGTTATAATATATTTGACTTCATACTTCTATTTATTGACGAAGAAGCATTATGACTACCTACCTATCAAAAACGATCAAAACTTTGTGATTTAAAGATTTAATTAACTTCATGTACAAGCTACTAAGTGACCGGAACTATAATTAATAATTTCCTCAGATAATATTGAAGGTTCTCACATATTCTGGATTTTGATAATGTAAGTTTTAGCTACCGCGTTCTTAACAACCGCGGCAGCCTAGTGGTCTGGGTAATGGACTGCTAAGACGAGGTCTCGGGTTCGATCCCAGGTTCACCATGGCACACACCAATGACTTTTCGATGCCTTTCGAAGTTATGTGTGTATTTATCGAAGGTTTATAAGTGCCCGGTTAATGGCAATAGGCTTGTCACCTATTACATTGGGACCTAAACATAAACTGGTGAAATGTGGGTGCTAGCACCTCTGCCTACCCCTTCAGGGATATAGGTGTGAGTTTATCTTATGTTATGTTAAGTTTTAGCTACATATCCTATCGTTTTGAAGGGCAGATAGATTAGGTCTCTGGGATTTCCTTTGAAAAGGCTGGGGGCACCAGCTTCCCCGCATCATGTAGCTGCCGCGAGATACGATTCTAGTTGGTTATTCCTACCTCACCATCAGCACTGGGTCGAGGGGGTTTCTGCACGTAATAGGAGCCAGGAGCCTTTAAATGGGGCGTAAAAAGTATTTAATGAGACCGTCAAGCTAAGGGCCGCCACTGTAGCACTATCAGTGTGTGTAGTGGTGGCCCCGGTCCTGAGATTTTACCTTTAGCTTACCATCAGGCGAGGTGAAGTCGTTTTGCCGTGTCCTTTAAAAAAAAACTTAACTGTTTCATTCGTATGTCGTCCCTAAAAATATATATAAAGTAGGTACTTCGTTCCTATGATATGCTGACTTCTGACATACATAAGGTTTTCCTGTGTCTCTTATCGCAAACGCACACCCCTATTTTCCGCTATCATGTCGCAGTACTCAACTATGTACAAGTACACAGGTGTGTATTGTGTACATAAGTACAGCAGGCGCATGGGTGGTTATTTTCGTTCATTTCACGCATCGTAACGCACGCAAATCGATGAGAACAATGGCCGTACAACTGACATACTGTGTGCTATGTGTGGGGTAATTATATAGTGATATAGTCATTTGAGTGATGGAACTGATAATAAAAACAAAATTAATATTAGTTGTTCGGCGTCGAAAATTGCACCTTATAGAATGACACACCAAATATGTAAGGTACGAGTAAGTGGGCAGGCAAGCCGAGGTCGGCCTCGCAGAGTTTACACTGACTAAATTAAAGAGTTACTGCAAAAAGGGCAGTTCAAAAGCACTCGAAACCGGCGGGCTTGCATGAAAGGCTTACTGACTGACTGACGTGCAATATGAATAGGAGAATTTAACTTAACTTATATTAAGTAAAATTTAATTTAATTTAACCTAAGTTAAGTTAAATTCTCTTCACACATGTGTTCTATAAGCTGGGAACCCTTTTTAAAGCATTTTTACTTTGAAATTATAAGTAACTAGCTGTGCCCCGCGGCTTCGCCCGTGGCAGGATAAAAAGTATCCTATGTCCGTCTCCTAATAAGTTAATATGGTCGTTAAGTTTTCTTAAATTTTCTAATGTCCCGGGTAACTTTCTTGACTTTTTCTTTCATAAGAACCTTCTCCTGACAATAACAAACACAACAAAAAGAGAATTAAAGAACTCGGTCCAGCCGTTCACGCGTGATGCCGTGACCAAGGAAAATAGGGATTCATTTTTATATATATATATATATATATATATTATATATATATATATATATATATGTATATATATATATATATATATATATATATAGATATAGATATTAATTAATTAGTAAACCATAACTTAAAGTTTTCTATGCCTTCCTTCAACCTTCCTGTTTTTTACCAGAAATTTATCTAAATACAGAAAAAATTAAAACTTAGATTTCTTACCGTCCTAGCCGTACATTTCAGTAAAATATCGCGACGAGTAAAATAACTAAAATATTTCACCAAACTCAAATCCTAGGTGAAGAAAGTGCGCCGTAGAAGTTTGCTCAAGTAAGTAAAATAAGTAAGTTAAGTTGCACTAAGTAAGCACGCCGCTGGGTGGATCACTCGCCTAAGTAGAATTTACGAGTACCGTGTTACTTATACTCTCGGTATGTATGTATGTAAAGTAGATAAGTTGAATTTAAGTTATCGAGTTCATGCTTAGAAGTATTACAGGTAAGGTGGGGTGGTAGAGTGTTCGACTGTTATATCACAGGTCCAGGGTTCGATTGATAGAATAAACCCGGGGTTTATCCTGTTAGTAATAGTTTGTGTGTTTCTGTGTGTAATATATATAGAGGGGTCAAAAGTGGCACCAAGTGGTTCGTGTGAATATACACTTGTAGCTGGCTAGCTAGTTCCTTTGCTTGAACTTGGCTGACACGCTCCCGCGTGTCTAGATGTATGCAAATACACACAAATAATGTATTATATAAGTATTTTTGTCGACATCCTAGCAAACATATTACATTAAAGTCAACATATTTTTGGATAATATGTTGACTTTAATGTTATGCTTATGTTGGAAATATATTCAAAGGGACTTTACTTTTTAATAACTCTTTCTAATAAGGGACTCTCTTATTAGAAATATATACTGTTATTCGATTTTTCGGCTAAAATAATTCAATTATTGAAACTCACATAACTAAATTTATAGTTCGTTGGTATATCCAAACTTATAGAATAACAATGAATCAAACTACGGTTGACTATATATTGCATTATAATTGTAAATGTTGTATTACCACAACAATTACTCGGCATTAATTTTCATGGACACCTCACCTTCACACAAGTAAAATCATTATTGATTTTAATTGTCATTCGCTTTTCATTTATATTTTTTAATTATTCGCCGCGATGCTATTGGCATCGTTTCGTAATAAATAGGTTTCGTGAAAAATTAATACTCATTGTAAATATAACTTCCAGGACGTTTTGGACAAAGGCCAGGTCAAGAGTAGGTACCCGGAACCGGCGTGCATGTATGAAAACAATAATGAAAGTTGAAGAAGCGAAAGGAGTATGCCAAGAATGTAGCAAGTGGAAAGATGTTGTCTCTGCCTACTCCAATGGGAAAAAGGCGTGATTTATATGTATGTATTTTGAATAAATTATAAATATAATTGTACAAGGCTTCTGTAATTAATTTTCATTTGGTTAATAAACTCTCGAAAAAACTAATACCTAGTTTGATTTGATTTTAATTAGATTTTGAATTAATTTTATAAGATGTCGTAAGTTTTGAAGTCTTCGGTTTTGAAAACATAGTATTACTGAATAGGGTAAAAGTGATTGATATCAGGCACATTAATAATGCATATAAATAATTAAATAGATAAATAAATATTCTACGACATTACACATTGCTCTCTAAACCCAAAGTAAGCTTAGTCTAACTAGCTTGTGTTATGGGTTCTAGAATGCAAATAAACATACTTACATACTTTTAATTTTTCTTTATAAATGCATACATATTATACATACTTACAATAAAGAGATAAATGACTGCCCTTCATCATAATCCTTCAAAAATAATTTATAAAAATGTATACGTAGAGTCCCAAGTAAGAAACTGGGAACTCTACCAAAACTGTTCAAGTATTTAAAAGTTATAATTGTTATCATCGAATAAGATACCTACATGCACTCTGAAAACATTACACTCTTTTTTGGTCATCGTCGGCATCGTTACAATTCTAAAATTATGTGTATAGTAGCAAAATATAAACAGAACTATGAATTTACATAATCCTTAAGCATATAAATAGCCAAAAAAGTCTTCAAGATGAATGATATTTATGTAAGTTAATTAATCACGGGCCGCACACGGCGCTCTAAAGCGCGCTAACAATTCAATTTAACATAAATACCGCACAAATATTTCATAAATAAATAAATTATCCCAAAACGTATCGCTTTACAATAGTTATGAATTTATGATAAATGATACTAATCGCTCATTTAGTATAATCAACGCATATGAATGAACTAGACGCCACAATGTGAGAACAAGGCGTTGATGAAAAAGCACTTGGAACAATGATAATGGCTCATGTTTTATTTATCATTTGCGCATTAATGAACCAAGGTCATTTGAATTCATTTCCTTCGGTAATGCCACTAAACGCTTTCACAATCATGTTATTATGTAATTATACTAACTTGTTTATTCAACTTTTTACTATTATTTACTGTTATTTTGTTCGATCTTGATATGAACCACACATGTGTTAAGTTCTGCTATTCGATACGAGATGGCGTTAGTAGTATCGTCGACGTTTGAAGTTTTCAAAGCTCGTTTTAACTCAAGCCACGTAAAGTGGATGGTAGACGTTTTAATAAAAGTTTGTTTCGTGTTTATTTTAGGCTGCCGGTTGTCTGGCCAGACTTACAACAGTTTTAAATTTAAATAATTGTTAATGCATTTTTATTGTGAATGAATCGCCACGTGAACTTGTGAGCAACTTTATATGGGCAATTCTTTGGTCGTAAACTTATAATGTTGTATAATGTATGTTAGTATGGTAATGTTTACTCATATTTGTACTAATAAAACTACCTACAGTTTATAAATCGCACCTTAGAGCTGCAATCGCACTGCTACTGACAGATCCGTTGAATTATAATGCAAGTAGGTAAATACTTTTGCCACTGAAAACTGAATTTAGTTTTCATTCAAAATACTTTCAGCACACTGAAATTTTGCATTTCAAAAGGTTGAACCTTTAGGAGAAAAGTGTACCAAAAAAGCTATCTTCCAAATAAATATAAGAAGCTCAATTTATAATATACCTCTGCGATCTCGAGAAGCACTCATACCCTCCTCCGTTTCGCATCAATTAGAACTGACAAAACAATCCCCGAGTCCCAAATTTCGAATAAAAGCAAATTATCGAGGTTTTAATGTTTATTATGAGTTCATTTCTTACTTCTTTATATCTCGCATTTGATATCTTTTAGGCTTCAAATCGATAATGGTGATTCTACGGCTTAGCGGTAGAGCGTTCGACTGCTAACTCAGCGGGTCGCGGTTTGGATTCCCGCTCAGTGAAAATATTTGTATGCATGAATATGAATATTTCTATTGGTATTTCTAGGTATATTATAATTGTATGTTTTTACAAAAAAGCATATCTAAGTATGTTTGACCGCAGTCTAGATCCTATAGTACAAGTTACTAGTTTACTTTGGGTTTAGATAGCGCTGTGTAGAGTAGGTACCGTAGAATATTTAATATTATCTATTCTATCTATATAATAATAGTAGTCACATACTAAAGAATGCCTAAGCGTAAGTCGTTGTATGAACGAAGAAAAGGAGTAATAATGAAAGTTTCCGCTGCGTATAGAGTCGCTGGTTTGATTCCAAGTTCGGGGATATTTTGAATAAAGCTTGTAGTCTAAAAAGTGTCCAGTTCAATAGGGGATAGTTTCTTGGAGTTTTAAGACATGAGCTATAATACTGTTATCATCATCATCATCATCTCAGCCTATCGCTGTCCACTGCTGAACATCGGCCTCTCCAATTGATCTCCAGCGCGACTGGTCCATTGCCACCTGCATCCAACGAGACCCAGCAATTGTTACCAAAAAAAAAAGAGTTAAGGATTCTGTTATATTAAACGGAATTTATAGCTAAAACATAACTAATTTATTTTTGAATAACAGTCATTGTAAAGCATATTTTTACTTTTGTACCTAATTAACATTATTGCATAATCGGGTTCGTAGCCATCTTGTATTGTCAATATACCTATTAGTTTAATTCATTTTAGTATGTATGTGTAAATTGTATGTGACATCTGATAGTAAAGATTACAACACACAGACATATGACAAGCCAATATTCTAACAGTTTAGCAATCACAAAGTCTCAAGTCTGTCGTTAAAAATTAAGTATTAACAGCCGTAAGCGCGACTGGATTCATATCTTGCATGACAAACGCGATCGTTGTACCTACGGTAATACTACGAGGCGAGTATTTCCCGTAACACACACCACCACCTATCCTGTCCGTGCAATTTTCTATCTACACTATATTTTGTCCTTCAATGTGAGGGTGATCCTCTATCCCTCTCTTGAGTGTACATTCGTTTCTCTCTCTCGAAGCTATAGTTATGTTGGCCGTGTTCGCCGGTCCATTATTGTCTGTTTAGCCTTTGCTTTTTGTAAATAAATATTAGTTACTGATTTACGAAGTTCTAAACGATTGTCTGTTTTTACTTTTTTTTTTATGAAAGTGAGTTGGGTACTTTTTGCTATGAGTGGTCGAAAAACTTAGCATTTTCCTTCTAACTTTTATGACTTAGAAGATAGATTTTTGTTGTAGTTCGATATTTCTTTAATACATTACTGTTTTATTACCTCTGTCGTAGTTTTTATTGCATTTGTAACGTAAAAAATGTTCTGGAAGAGAATTTTAAACCGTTTTGTAAACATCTGACTGACTGAACAAATTTCTTAATTTGCTTTGTGTAATATGACCAAAACATGACCAAGTAAGAATGTTTGAATGTTACCTATCTGATAATAAATTGATGGTTATTGTTTTATTTTTATGTATTAACTATTATTGTAATGTAAATGTCAATGAAACAATGAATTGGATATAAATATTACTGCTCTGTAAATATTGTTTTTTGTGAAATTTAATAATTTAATATGTGATATTGGGATTTGGATCATATAATATAGCTTAAATACTTTAAAACAATATTGATTTGAATGAACACATAAAAGCATTTAGCATTGGCTATAGGTCGTAAATTGATTAATTTACGACTTATACCCAATTGTTCAGTTTTTAGCTGAAATTATGTTTAGATAATGATTGCAACATTATCGAGTCCCTTTGAAATTCAATTGAATAAATTATAGCAAAGATGCACACACTTAAAACATCACAGTAAGTTGTAGCAATCATATTTTACCAATAACTGACCAAAATTGACCAAACAACGGAATAACACAGAATTAAAGCAAGTGTGTGTACATCTTCGGATAAGCGAATAGTTCATAATACTGTTTTGCTTCAATGACCAATCATACCGGATAGACTGTGTTCGTACTAGTAGTGCTAAGTCTGGCATGTGGTGGGTAGGGGGGGAGTGGGCGGTGCCGCGCATGCGCGCCGTTGCCAAGACGACGGCACGTACTAAACTGAGCCAGTGTGCACTTTGAGTGTGTGTGTGAGTGTGTGTACGATGTTTCGTATTTAATAATAGCTAAACAAGTATTTCTATATTTGATTTTGTCGGTTATTGTCAATGTTCAGAGGAATTTCAGGCGTTCCCTGATGAACTGTTCATTTTTAAACTTGGTTAGTTTAGAAATCCTGTTCATATTCATTTCGTTTAATACTTACGTTATGGATAGTTCTTATATCTGTTGCTGCACTTAATTAGGTATTTTTGAGCAATATAGAACCTACTTATATTCTTGTTAGGTATTGTACCGATAACTTAACTTAATACTTACGTAGAATAATTCATACTTACATATTTCGTAAACATGCCGTGACGTCACAAGCTTTTCATTTTATCGCGACGCATCATACCGACTCCCGTGTACCGCATTCCACGCACACATGCCCGCCTGCGCGTGTGCGCGTGTGTCACGTCTCACGCACACGCGCGCGCGTCCATCTACGCGATACGCCCCACACTACATAACTACAAAATGTTTGCTCCAACACTCTTTACTTCAACTCGAAAACTCCTTCGAGACCTGAAAAGGAATTTTACAAGGGCGCCTTTTTCTTTTGAGCGAACCTTTGGCTGTAAAACGGGGCTCTTAACCGTTATAAAGGGATGTATTGATAGTTAGTGGTTCCTTTGTAGTTTCCATCTCCAGGGACTCTCGTAATCGTAAAGATAAAAAAAATCCATACACAGCTAAAGTGCCTATTTTATTTTAAGTTACTGAATTTTGCAAGAATTCACACTAATATTTTATGTATGGCTGTCGTTAGGTTGGATCTTTTAGGTATTGAGTCAGCCTTGACCCACTCTGAGGTGTATATAATCTGGAAAATCTGGTTCTTTATTCAAAATGGAACTACTTTTCAATGTGTTTGGTACCTGTTTTAAATATTTATTGACTATAACACAAATAGATTCTGATTATCTGCTAGCTATGTTGATTTTAGAGCGAAGGTTATCAAGTACATAATGTACGGCGCGGAAACTACCAGATATGGGAGGACAGTCTGATAGGAATGCAAATTTAAATGTCAACTCTTAATGAAACTGCGATAAAATCAACATTGAACATGATATGGCATAATTTTAGGTCTTAATCAATATGATCTATATTTTAGACATGACAACTTACTGGTTTGGCCGCAACCGTCGATTGGAATTGGAATCAGATCAAGATATCCATAAATGAAATGCAAGCTCCATAATATTCAACATACAAACAGATCCACATACCAAGTTGTTTCAGTAAACATAAAATTCATGCTTATAAATATAGCAACAAGTGTTTTGTTGTTGGTCTTGAAACTCAGCGTTGATACCGAACATAAAAGACAGGTCTTTTTAAAGGTTCCAATACCAAGTTTTTGTAAATGCAGGCATTTTGGAACAATTTTGGTTAACGAATTCCAAGGTCTTTATACAGGATTTATACTCATTATGCAACCAATTATCAAGGATAAGAGGCACAGAGACGAACTTGCATTGCGCGAATAGTTGAGGGAATTTGCCGGAAAAAAATCGATAAAAGACGTCTAGAATTCACCAAAAAATCGATTCAGGAACCAAATAAGAGGCACTGAAGGTCACGGCCCCATCGATCCGGCGTAGAAAGTGAGACTGGCTGCCACTACTAACACCGTCCCGTTGGCTATGCAGGCTGAATTAATCGCGCATATATTTGAATACATTTCGAGCGGCGCAGTTCGGGCCGCGGTGTCGTCGGCCCCTTAAGTTTTAGCGATTTTGTTTCGGTACACTCATTCTGGTTTCCACCTGTGGGTTCCAAAGCAGAAAAGTATCTGCTATCTATTGCAACTGCCATCTCTTCATCATTCGGCACCGTTCGAGGAGTTATGATGCAAATGGGTGTTCAAGATGGAATGGTGGAATATTCAGATTGGCTTGTTGGTGTAGGTCATAGTGTAGCGTTTTGAAGGTGTGTTTTGAAGGTTATTGACCGTGTTAATTATAGAGTTCTGAAAGGCTTTAATGATGTAGAGATGTTCTGGTTGGTATTTTAAGTCGTGCTTCAAGGTTGTTGTATGAATAGGTGTGTTGTTATAATCTATTCATGGGATTTTGTCATTTTGTCGTAATATTTTGTAGTTATGAATAATTTCGCAAACATTGATACTTTGAATTTTATTACTATTTTTGGATCTTTCATCACTGGGTAGTACTTCAAACTTATAGAGAGATCAATATTTCTCGTTCTATTAACTACATAGTCTACACACACATTTATAATAATTCAAAGATGACTAGGTACGTAGTGAATTGTGTCGCATCGTGGACAAAATTCCAGAAAAGTAATCATGTTTGGGTGAAGATTAAAGATATACTTTACAAAAGATTAAAATAACTTCGTTTTGTGTTTCTGCCGTTTGCTCGAATAATGTTAGTTGTTCAAAGAGACGCAGAAAACTGTTCCAGCAGCAAACTTGAAAATGCTGATATTATTGTAGTTTTTATAAAGCCAGAGATCTGATGTCGCTTATACTTACCTTTTGTTTCCTGAGTTCATTTTGGACACTATTGGGTCAATTTAATTGTGAGTCACGTTCTGTCTTAAACTCATAAGGTGACAGTTAAGCATATGGTCATATATATGGTGCTTGCTGTCTACAGAGATAAGAGAGGGGAGGGGAGGAATAAAAGGTAGAAATTCTCACATAAATCATACAAAAACAGCATATTATAGGGTAATGTCAGTCTAAAGTATGAACCCCAGTCAAATTGGTCCATAGTAATATTAGCATCCATCTTCCAAATGAAATTATTCGTATGTGTTACCCAACTTAATCAAAGTAGTGTACAATTCTATCTAATATCGTGTATTTATGCGGATAGTGAGACTGCTGAAGGCTTTTCTTCCTTTCATTTTTTGTCTATTTCTCCCATTTTTTTCCTCATTTTTTCTCTTCACAAGTAGTGACCCTTTAGTCGCTGTATATCATATTATGTTATAGGTATCACTAACATAATCACTATTTACTGATACTGATTCAAGACGCTCTTTAAGCGTAGGCAAGAAGTCTTCATAAAAGTTAGACATAGACAATATTTTTTTTTACTTTTTATTTCACGGTTTTAACACTAATATTACTTACTCAAATATAATGGCTGTCTCAAGGTCCAGTATTGTGGTCACGCTTGACAAATTAGTTTAGCAGTTGAGTGTTGACAGCAGTCCGGTGTTCCAGTTTTGAATTAGCTCGAACTTTATAATTAGTTGGTAAGAATTCATTTGCAGTGGTGGTTGGCTGATGAAGATCTTATTCAATTTGAGTACTAATTAAATTGTACTCGCAGATACTTTATTTTGCTTTATGGTTATCTTGAAAATCTTAACGTTTAGGCACTTGTGTTGTAGATTATTTATGAAGATTTATAACGCAGTCAGGGGTTAAAACACAGTGTATGGAGCCTATTTGCTTCAACTGGGCATTTTTCATGGACTGGAGAACAGCCATGTCTCTAAGCTGCTTTGTATGCCCACCCACAAGCAAAGGTTACTCTTGTATTTGACTTTATTGAGAATCAACCATGAATATAGTCAGTAATTGGATTTTATTGACTAAACGTTTTTAGTTAGAAAGTAGGTATACCTAGTGTATTTTCATGGCAATATATTTTGATACATAAATATTTTATCTAAAGATATTTTTCTTGACTGTTTCACATCTAAAATATTTTATGTTATTCTGAATAACGTAGCTTAAAGATCTTTAAAGCAATTTCAGTTATCCATAAAGTATAAATTGTAGGTACTAACAACGCTCTTCCAAGTACTAAAGTTATTACTTTTAATAGTTCCAAAACTTCTGAAAAATAAAAAAAATCATATAGATTTTAATAAAAATAGACGGTAGACAATTGATGCTCCACCGTGTCCGGCGTGAAGCGGGTTATTGTAAGGTCCTGGGGCACCATTCGAATACGTAATGTCGTTGGAAAGTCGAGCCTTGTCACAAGAGGCCTATTACTATTCCAGCGGTGTGACACTAGCAGATGTCCTGTAGCTCAGACATTAGTGAGTGTACGGTGTGAGGTACCTACTTAGTCAAATATGCCTTTTTTAAAGTTTCCAAGTAAAAAGCTGTCTGTCGGGTGTGACGTTTGGTTTTGAATGGTTGTTAGTGTAGAGATTTTACGTGATTTGAGTAACTGAAGTTATATTGTGTGGTCTTCTGAATACGGTGACAGTTTTAGTTTTAACGCTGTGAAGGTAGATAACAGTAAGTACAACACGGAGTAAGTCGTTAGAGATGTAGCAAAGTAAATCATAATAATTAAACAAACATACTTTGCAAATAGTTTTGTAACATCTCTTAAGTATGGCTTAATAGTGCTTATTACTTTACGCTTCTGTGCTATTAAATTGTATAAATACACTTAGTTTGCTTATTTTTAAATAAAGACTCGCTAAAAACTTTAACTTGATTCTTTTAAGATTAATAATTTTCAGAACGTAATATGCCTTTCTAGAATAATATTCATGTTTTTGCATTACAAACTTTTTCTAATATGAATTTTCACCATTGCACTTATCTCGAAATTGGGATATCAACTTATAGGCATTCCTTTGTAGCTACAGAATTATAAGCAAAAGCAGATTCATCATCATCAACATAAATTTTCTGATAAAGGTGATAGATGATTAAGGAATGTAGTTAGATATATAAAGGCACTTCATTATTTATTTATTTCCTCATACTACTATGATTACAGATAGGTCTATCTATATCTTAAACTTGCTGTGATATATCATTCCATTCAATGTTTCTGCAATGTTTGTCTATGCGGCCGTCAATAATTGACTTTATAATGTCACTATTATTAAATCTTCTATGTACACAAGTATTGTTACAAAAATTATCTATTTTTTTTTTCCAGTTCCACAAACGCCATTACCCCGTCCTTCACTAGTGTGCACGCACAGCGCTTCGGTCGGCCATTTTCGCAGCCTACTTACGTTCGAAGCCATCGATGCTATCTGCCGATATTGCCTTTTTACCTACCAACCGTTAGCCCACCGTTACGGAGGATTAAAATGTCCCAAATTCTGCCTCCGGAATACGCGAGGAATTTGAGCGTATCTTGGTTAATTTTTTTCGATACTTCGAAATATAATCTGGTGAATGTATAGATGAATGCATCGAAGTGAATCGTGTAGACGCAGATGTAGATGGCTCCATCAGATCTGTAAATAAAATAAAAATGGGTTTGTATGCGCAAAGTAGTCGAGAAGATACTTGAAAAACTGTCACCCTAAAAAATGATCGAATAATATTAAGTTGAAGACTGCATACAGGATATCCTTCGAAGTCAAGATGCAACAGCAGCAGCTCATCTTCTATTGAGTATTATTGAGAAATGTAGACGTTCTACCTATCCCTTCAGGCTATGTGTGTGTGAATATAATCGTTAGCGGTGGCAGGTTACATGCATTATCAATAGTTACTTGGAAAACTTTTTATACCTTGGAAACTTTTACGTTCCATAGTATACACGCTTCATGGTTGATTGGTCAGCCCCACCAACTTTCCACAATCGCCTCAACTTCCATAAATATATTTGCAACTTTAAGACCCAAATAAATCGTTGTATTTCCTAGAAATTCGGTTTATTATTAACAGATGAATAACAAATTACTCCCAAATACTTCCAGACATCCCAAACCAACAACTGAACTTTAATTCTTATATTTTCAGGAGCTTGTTGTGTCTGAAGGTGAGAACAATGTCCGGGGTGAGGGAGGGGGGATGACGAGGCAGCCCCCCTCCCGCCGCGCCCCTCGTCGCCCCCGGGACGTTAACCTTGCTATTGCAATGCGCAACACGCGCAGTCGCGCAATACTTTTGTCGCTCCTGGAATAAGGTCATGCTCATTGCGACTTGAGATATATGGGTGAAGAACATGTGACGCTCCTGATGGATAGCTCCTATGTGGCAATTATTTTCTGTTAAAGGCTATTGGATAATTTGGCAAGATAAATCTTCTAGTGTCAAGTGCCACTGCTGTTCTCTGTCCTGAGGTCAATTCTGAATTTGAAGGAAATGTTTTGGATTGATTTATTGGAATATTGTCAATAGCTAGTTTGGGAAAAGCAGTTACAGCGAATTAAGTTTTCTTCCTTCAGTTTTGGGATAGGTACACCTACTAGATATTGCTGGACAGGTTGGAATCTAAACATTCGTTTCAATGAGCTTATGGCGTACTTAAGAGTTGGGAGGGGATAACCTTGAGGAGAAAGCGATTAAAATGGCGACTTTTCAAGAATGCAACTCATTCTGACCTCTCTGCCGACGGCTGGCATTACTGATAATATATAAATGCAAATACGAGAAGAAAATAAAAAGAAAATATAAAGGTATGTTTATCACTAGTATGAAAATTTCGTTAATTTGTTGCATTTATGGTTATCACACCTATAACCCTTTGGTTTATCTTAATTTGGTGAATAATAGACTTGTTTTTAAGAGTAGTTTTTTAAAATATAGGTAACATTAATATTATTCAGGTTAACCTGTTAAATACTTGAGTTGAGAATAATTAAATGTTGAAAGATTTTTGTGTTACGGTCGTAGTAAGTGTTTGATTTGAGTTATGTGACCATTACTTGAAATACACAGCATCTATAAAGATTTTCAGTATTGATAGCTATTGAAGTGCTTGACAGCGCTTGATAGCGCTTTACAGCTATCGTAACGATAATGTTTTCAATACTTTCAGTTAAGTTTCACGGCCACGCAAAAAGCGGCTTTCACCAAACATCTGTGCGTACTGAGACAAACTCGAGACACGACCCGGGCCTGTATGAAAGCGTATCTTATGCATTTTACATGAGCCGAGCCAGCCATGAGGCCCCTTACCTTAGCCTTCACACAGCCAAAACACCCACACAGGCCAGGACACGCACACACGCGCAACCTATTGTCAGCGAAACAAAAACACTCACACCACGCAGGACTCGTTCTAATTAGTTGTTTGTAAACACATGTCACTCGCGCCGTCTATGTGTGCGTGTAGATGCGTGAGGTATCGTCCATGAATTATGTAATACAGCGCTAGGGTTGGAAGGTGAGACAAAGACTCATAGTTTCTATAAGATTAGGTAGTGATTGGTTCTTTAAGACGTTATCTTTTCGCTGCTTTAAAGGAAAAGCCGTTACTCCTTTTTACAGTTCAGTGCCGCTGAAAATAGGATTGTTGTCTGGTTTCTATTAGCTCTGCATTGTAGAAGATATTCGTGCAGTCTAGCAAGTGTCACTTAGTGAAGACAAACGATCTGGATATATGCCAGAGATAGAAAATTAAGATTGGTGACTTTCAGACGTACAAAGTTATTTCAATGTACGAGTATGTAGTAAGTTGGAAGCTGTTGAAAATGTATTAAAATTTGAACTTCTTCACACTGAAATTTTGTACGGAGATAATTTTAATCTTGGATCAGCACATAGGTTATACCTTTGATTCTGTAAAAAACTACACAGAACAACCTATTAACGAAAAACAAAACTTGAAACAAAACAAATGTTTCAGAAACTCTGAAGTGGCATTCTTTAATTTTCATCTACGATGGTTGATTAACTTACTAAACTTCGAATCGTTGTAAAATCTTTTTGTCAGACTAAATAACATTTTATAAAATACTAAATTTTATGGTTGACTTCTTTATTACAATGTAATGTATTTATGTATGTATGTGTATGTGTATGTCGTCTAATTTGACTATATTGCGCGAGTTTCCAAAGATAATTATATTAAAATAATATTATAAAAAAGAATATAGTGTTTCTTGGCGACAAAATGCAGTACATTTCGCGTTTCTTGTTTTTGCAATTATTAATAGGTAGCTATACAGACATCTGTGTAAATATCCCAAAAGGGTAGGCATAGTTAATCTATTTTGTGGTCGGCGATAGGGGTAATGCAATTATCGCCTACCGGGTACTTTATCATTAGAGAAAATTCTTATAAAACTGCTTGACACATAACGTACGATGCGCCAGTTCCCTCAAAGCGGCCATTGTCTTTAAGCAATAATGAAGTCTTGAAGTAGGGCGATGTCAAGGGCCGGCTCACACTTTGCATATTTTTGTGTTTGGGTGCCCATCTCGACGCTCAGCGTGGTGAGGCTCTCCCTAAACTTCGCAACATTTGTTGTGGCTCGATCTCTCGTTGGGTCATACGAGTTTAATTTATACAGAATAATATCAATGATTTGTTTTAAGCTTTGTGTATTGTTTTCAGAAAATGTTTTATAATGTTTATATGCATTTCCGAATAAAATCAAGTTTTCTATTTGGAGTTCTGTGTATTATTTTCAAAAAATGTTTTTTGTTGAGTAGTAGGTATGTTCAAGTTTTTTTTTATTTTGATTAGGCCCACGTTTGACCACTAACCCACTCACAGTTGAGTGATGATGTAGTCAAAATTAGAACACGCTTGCACGGAAACAACAGTCTGGACTAATTCTTTCGTACTGAGAATGGCAAAATGTTTTATGCAACATACCTACTATACTCAACACAAAATAAAAGGCCCGTTTTGACGTTTATCCTCGTGGCGTAACTAGTTATGTACCTATACGATTCGGTATTCGATACTCACGCTGAATCGAATCCAGTTTGCACGGGGATTTAATCGATTTGAATATGAATGTAAACTGCATTGGATTAAAGTTCTAATTAGAAAAATTAGCTTAACCTTTGATTTTGTAGGTATTTTAAAACAATACAATGTTATTATAGGTCAATTTACTTATATTTAATATTTTTTTACAATAACATTCAATCAATCACAAAACAACAAGAATAATTTAATCAGTCTTCAGAATCTAAACACAAGTATTAAAATAAATAAAAATAAAAGTGCGCGTCGGGCTTGAAAAAAAATATCTCACTCGATATTTTCTTTCCTTAAAACTGATTATTAATAGTCTGTGGACTACATGAAAAAAACGTTATGGACAGCACTTAGCGGAGTGGGCGGTACCTGTCAATGAAAAATGTAATTACCTTTAGAATATTTCAATTGATAAAAAATTAAGAACTTCATGGGCACGAACTGTCAAAGTGGGCCTTTTATTTTGTGACAACTATAGATTTTACGTTAATTAGCACGACCATGAATGAAATGTTTTTTTTTATGTAAAGTCCGTTAATTTTCTGACCGCATAAGAAACCCGGGCTAGTATGAGTAATAATATACTAGTTGCAGGTATTGGTAAGTGTGCATACATTTGTTCTCTTATTGAATTGAAGCCTGTTAGCAGCATTCTTCTTCGTTTCGATGGAAATAGCTTAAGAATATAACTATAATATTGCATTGCTATTGTCATTACCATGTCATGTATTGCTACGTTATATTAGAACTGATTTAAATCAACCTCAAATCTAACCCTATCTTCACTGTATGTGATTAGGCATCAAAAAACCATAATTATTTGTAACTAAATCCAGTGGTGGTCTAGCAAATTTCGATACACCTAATCCTATATATTTCCGTACATGAATCTCCTTTAATAATCTAGCCATGCTAGTTCCTGGGGGTGTGCGGTCGAGGGGTGGGCGCCGCAGGGGGAACCCCTTCGGTTAATGAACCCACCGGGATGCAAGTCGGCGGACATTTCACAATAATATTAGTTCAGTTCTGAAATGAAGCCGCTTGTATACCTGCAAAGATTTTAGGGTTAAATTAAATTGTTCTGCTTTTGAAACTTTACTGTAAGTGAGAATTTTCAACTGTGGACAAATCATATTGAAATAACATAACATAACATAAAGTCACGCCTGAATCCCCGAAAGGGTAGGCAGAGGTGCTAGCACCCACATTTCGCCAGTTTATGTTCAGGTCCCAATGTAATAGGTGGCGAGCCTATTGCCATTAACCGAGCACTTATAAACCTGCGATAAATACACACATAACTTCGAAAAGCATCGAGAAGTCATTGGTGTGTGCCATGGTGAAATAAGTATAATAATATTATAAAGGTAAGTAATGTAAGGCACATGTAAGTGGGCAGGCAAGCCCGGGTCAACCTCACTGACCAAATTAAGGAGTAATTGCAAAAAGAGCAGGTCAAAAGCACCCGAAACCGGCGAGCTTGCATGAAAGGCTTAATGACAGTAGAGGAAGCGCATGAAGTATGTCAGGACAGAGGCAGATGGCGGTCAACAGACCGGAGTAGGCAGAGACAACAGTCTCTGCCTACTCCGGAGGGAAAATGTGTGAGCATTGGCATTTATGTATGTATGTATGTATGTAATAATTTTTTTGGGACTTGCTAACCAATTCTATCTAGATCCTAAATTAAGCATAGCTTGTAATAATACAGAAGTAATAATATAGAAACACCCTGCTCAGTTCAAAACTTGGCCATAGACTTACAATATTGACATTGAAAGGAAATCGAACCTGCTAGATATTGTTGGTACCTACTTTATTACTGATCCTCCAACTCCGAGGGCAAAGCCAGTGTCAGGGAGACCCGTCAATCAGCATAGTGGCTTGCTGGTTAGCTTGGCCCTAGCTTGGACTGGGTCTTAGTGGGACTCCAACAGAAACTCCATCTCTTCCTAGCCATCGCACCTCTTCCTAGCCCTACCCCTTCCCTTCAGGTTAGCCAGTGCGTGTGTGACACCCCTAGTGTTGCACACGTCCATAGATCACGGTGACCGCATCCCATCAGGTGGGCCGTGTGCTTGTTTGCCACCTACGTAGTATAAAAAAAATGATCCACTTATACAGTTTAGCAGGCTATTCACTTAGGTAATAATTCAGGTTTACAATGGTGAAATATAGCATTCAATAGAGATCAATAAAATTGTGAGTTAGTTTTATACATACAACCTCTCAAAGAAGCAATCTATGTTTTACTGTCCTATGGTCTACAAAAATGAGATTTATCCAACTACGAGTTGAAATATCATTCCTTTGGGATTAGGGCAAATCCAATTAACATAAAACGGAGTCAATAAAATCTCTCCTAAATTCCAATATGGCCTATAAATGTGTCTAAGTCGAATAGGAAAAATTGCAGCGCATTATGACACGGTACCCGAGAGGAAGAACAGAAATTGATCGAAATAATAAATTAATGGATTTAGATTAGGTAATCTATTGTTGAGAAATTTAGAAAGAGATATAACTTAAAACGTAGCAATATATTCTTATTGGGATAGATGCTTTCCACTTACTAAGATCCTAGCACTTCTACTTTCATACATGTCCAAAATAAACTATATTTTTCTATTATCATTGAAACTGGCAAAATACCTACCTATACTATTATACGTAAACGGGAATTAACGCGATACACGTTAAAGGTATATACATACCTTTGGATGCCTGACGTTTCGACCAGGTTACACCGGCCGTGGTCACAGGCTGACTGTTTCAGCCGTACGTATAATAGTTATGGAACGCGAAAGTTTAAAAGTTGATACCTACCTATATTCAAATATTTAGTATTGTGGGTTTTCTGTATGTTAATATGGGTTTTCTGTATATCAGATTCCTACATCTATCAAGGTAAAATTGCAAATAATAAAGTTAGCAGAACTGTGCGAACAAAACGACTAAGATAATGAGGTACTACCTCACTTATACTTGACGTCAAGTAGTCGTCTATGATGTGTTTGATAAAAATACTGTTTTTTCCCTCCTATTAATTTTTCAATTCTATCAACAACTTTGTTATTGCAAGTTTTTACAAGCCATATTAATAGCTTACCATTAGCTGGGCTTGTTAGCTACATTAGTAGTCCAGAAAAACGAGATATTCCTTATTTTTTAAGCTCCTGTCAGTCGATTCGTATAAAGCAGGGTGCACAATTTTTGCGTCGTGTAAGACGTCCGGCGCCAGATCGCACGCGCTTGGAATCTTAATGCCCATTAATCAGGCATTGTGTGGAAGAATCACCGCCACTGGCAGGCGCACTAATCGCCTACAGGTTCGGCTCCCGGGCTGTGTAATGAGAACTTCTTAGTCAGCAGCATGTGGACTGGGTAAGCATGTCGAGTGTCACTTGTTGTATAGAAAGAAAAACATTTATTCTGAACACACACAAGGACATAACAACAGAACTTAGGATTAAACTCAAAATTATGCGTTTCGGTTATGGTCGCCGCCTCAACAAAACTACTACGCATACCGTTAAGTATGGAAGTTTTACTTAAAAATGTACAACTTTCTGGTAAAAGGCTCATTTTCAAAGAGTTTTTGGTATGTTTTGAGAGGAGCATCAGTATTTTATTCCGCGCCCGCTTAGGCTGTGGAATGACCTCTCTGCTGTGGTTTTCCCTGGCGGCTACAATATGGGGCTCTTCAAGAAGAGCATTAGAAGGTTTTCACAGGGTCGGCAGCGCGAGTGTGACGCCCCTGGTGTTGCACACGTCCATAGGCCACGGTGCCCGCTTCCCATCAGGTGGACCGTGCGCTTGGCCGCCACCTAAGTGGTATAAAAAAATTTTGTAAGAGGAGTAGTCGGTACTATGTTTTAGTCATTAGGTCACTGCCATTATATAATACCAATAATACTATTGTTAATTATTACCATTACTTTTGCACCTGTCTTCCCTGATATCTAGACAAACATAGCAATGAGCTGACTTACTGAATACTGAATAGCTACAAATCTTGGAATGTAAAGTCAATGGCAAATTCGATCCTGTTCTTATATAAAATAGCAACTATTTACGAAACCAATCAATTCCTTCGCAAACGACCATACAATTAACAAATAGGATAAGCTTTATTTTTAAAATGTTTAAAAATGCCCAATAATACCGATTACCCTATTCCCTACATACAAAGATGAGCATACAATGCTTCCATGGTGACGTCTGAATGGGCCGCCTTACTGGAAATTTGTTCGATCCTCGACGCTTGCGCATCGACGCGCGCAGTTTTGTCAATACTGTCCGCGACTGTACCGTTTAATCAGTTCTGCATTCAGCTGTACCGCCTTTGACGAGTAATTGCTTGCATCGATTGAAATGTTATTTTATAGTATTGAGAATGGCTTTATTGTTTTTATGTAGAGCGCATTTAGGACAATTTTAGATATAAAGGAGCAATTTTAGATATATTTTCAAAAGGAATGTAATTGAAACTAGTAAAAATAATGTGGGTTATAGGGTTTAGAAAATATAAATCGCAATTGTAGGAGCAGCGTTAGTGAATGCATTTGCAGTCTCGGGTTCAATACCCAGGAAAGGTAAGTCAGAAGTCAATAAAGAAATTTTGAGTAGGAGCTAGAAATCTCGAAAAGTTGCTGAGTTGATGGTAATAGCTTCAACCTTATTAAGTGTGATCAATAAAAATGATCCGTTATAGTTATAACATAATAATAAATTATGAAAAAATCTTTGTTAGCTAAGTTAAACAGTTTTAAATTGTATTGTCATCAGAACTAAAGACTTCCGCTAAATATCATACAAATCAGACAACTGAAAGGGGGTCAAATTTCAATTACTAGATTTGACCCAAACAAACAGTTTGAGTTAAATAAAACTGTTTAAAAAACTGTTTAAAAAAGTATCTAAGTACGCCATCCAATTTCCTAATCACGTTAAAAAAAGTCTTAGACATATTTTTCAGAATCAGTTGCATTTCAAAGAAAATAAAAGTGAATTTTGACACACTTAAGCACAGTCATTATCATTAAGTTCTTGTACCGGTAGCATTTCAGGCTTTCAACTCAGAAACCAGGGTCTGCTTATTTTGATTTGGTTTGTATGGTTTTTATGAGAGCGACTGCTATCTGACCTGCAAACGCTGACTAGGCTCTGACGTCCAAATCATCAGGTGTATTGAGATTAGCCCGACTTACAAACAATCATATTATCATGATACGCGAGATAACAAAGATACCTGCTAAAATTAGCCTTTATAATGAGGAAGCAACTTAAACAAACGCCTAATTAAATACAAAATTGGAACAAAAACACTAACAACACTTCAATCAACGTGAGAGCAAAAACGAAACGTAGGTACCCAGCAATTAAAATCGAAAATAATATCGAGAACTCGACAGACAATAACGAGGTTCCCATTAAAATAAGAGGCAGAATAATAAATGAAGCTGTGTTCAAATTTGAAAAAAAGAAAATTCTCGTCGCCACGAATGCATAGAATATGGCGGAGGTACGGACCAATCAAAATTCTTCGTCAATTAAGTGAATGGAGATCGTAGCAAAAGGAAAATTGAAGGAAAACTGAGGGTGGATTTGGTAGTGATGGACAAACATCGATAGTTTGGTTGAGAAAAATGTTATAATGTCTTAGATCAGAATATAAAACGGACATGATTGAAAACTATCATTATTATAAAAATAATAATTATAGGCTATATTGATGGTATTGACTTATTGTTATTAGTGGTTGGATGACATTGGTGGTTTTCAGGACTGTGATGAAGAAAATCTAAAAGTACGGTTGTAGTAGAAATTTTGACACCAAAAAGGTGGTAAGTGCGGATCCTATTAAAAAAGATGATCCTTAAAAAGTCAATAAATGCAATAAAATATTTTTCTATCATAATTTTTTTATGAGAACACTAACTGCCTAGTCCTAACTGTTCAAAAGTTTGTAAAAGAAACTCATATCTATGTTCCACTAATTAATTATTATGTCATTGAGTGTCCAGTTACCAGATCCAAAATTGTACTATATTTAAATCTTCGAGCAAGCAATACTTTAGAAAATCATCAGTGTCATGTTCAGTATTGGGATCCAAGCCTTGGAGCCTGGGATCCACCTACCGGATTTCTCTCCTCTACTACGCACCTAGGTACTTGGGCAAATGGGCATTCCTGTTAGTGAGAATCAAACAAATAGTTACAGCAAAATGAAGTATGAACAAACACACATTTTTTACGTTCATGAAAATTTATAAAGAACAGTCAAAACGATAAAATTCCCTAATTTTTTATTGTTTCAAATTAAAATTTTGATAGTTGCTTTAATAAATGAAACGTTACACGTAGTTTTTCAAAGCATGTCATATTTATGTGGGTTGTGTCATGTGCGTGATGTCAAGTACTTGGACTAGCACGTAACCCTTTCAAGGGTGTAGTGCGGGGCAATCAATGGTTGACATCAAAAGGGTGGGCAGTTGAGTACATGTATGTCCTTAACTTACTGTTGTTATCCAATAAACTAGATACGAGTTTATTAGGGTTGGAATTGTTCGAGAAGAAATCGAGTGTCATTTTTTTTATACTACGTAGGTGGCAGACAAGAACACGGCCCACCTGATGGGTAGCAGTCATCGTGGCCTATGGACGTGTGCAACACTAAGGGTACACACGCGCTGCCTACCTTAAAGGGAAGGGGCGAGGGTTAGGGAGGTTAGAAAGGGGTGGGGGAAGGGAAGTGCAGTGAGCTCTGGCTACCCTACTTACCGGTGGGAACACAACACGATGGTTATTATGATCGCGGTCTATTGTAGGGCGGAGGTACTACCCCAGTCGGGCAGCTCATTTAGGATGGGCGATACCATCGTGTTAGGACACGATGGTATCGCCCATATTTGATTTGTATTATGTATATGCATATGTATTTGGATTTGTAAGAGGTAGGCCTCTTACAAATCAAGTATTGTAGTCACCTAGTTGATAACCTACCTCAGATCATGGTCTATTAATTATCAGGTATAGGTACTAGCTTGCAGGCAAGTTGTGTAAGGTTCCGAAGAATTAGATTTCGCTCTATAACGTTCTAAATCATACAAACTAAACACGATGTCCCATCCCTAGCCCTCTAGATATGAAAGCAATGGAAATAAAGTTTGTTCGGCCCGCATTGTACGGCGCCCGTCGTAAATGGATTTTATCACTATATAAATATCTCCCTATCTTACGTCACGATACTTACTACGTCATGTCACCGTCTATGTAACCGTTTTACTTACGTGATTTTTTATGCGACGTCTCTAGAATAATTGTGAAAGGAAAATATTATGATTCAAACTACGCTCGTGTGCCACTGTGCTGTACAAATGTTCAATATAAGTTGCAATACGATTGGCTACTAACTGATATATATTTGTTTTTGGTTTGTGCTCTGTTGTTTACCTATCCAGAACAGGTCCAGGTAGTTCAATTGTTTAAGGTATACTGGTCACGGGTTCTAACCCCGTAATTTGTGTAAATATTTTAGTGTAAATCAACTTTTGTCGTTACCTGTACTGTTCTTTCTGTCTGTTCTTTGGAAAAAGTTAGCATATACATACCCTCACACAGTGGAATCAATTTCATCAAGAACCAAGCGGTTCAGTGCCTCTTTTATTTGCCGCACCATAAGGCGACGTACCCGTAGGACCTCCAAGTTTCGAACCCATCTGAAAATAGTGCCCGTACGACCTCATTTTATAAATCTTCTAAAATACAATCGTGCACAAAAGTGAAATATATTATCACAACAATGTAAATAAATATTTTTATAAACCGACTTCAAAAGGAGGTTCACTTTTTAATAATTCTTTACCAGCGCATGTGTTTCCTTCCTCCTATAATCCCGGGGCCTTTAAGCGGGGCGTGAAAAAGCATTTGATGAGGCCGTCAAGCTGAGGGCCGCCACTGTAGCACTACAGGTTTATGTAGTGCTGACCCCAGTCCTGAGACTTTACCTTTAGCTTACCATCAGGCGAGGTAAAGTCATTTTGACGTGTCCTATATAAAAAAAAACATACTAATTGCTTCAAATTTTCATTTACACAAACTCAGCTTTCAGAATGTATATCAGCCTTAACCCTTCCATCACTGAATACTTTCAATACCCCATCAATTGATACCACCGGAACAACTGTGTAACCGCGAACAGCCCGGGCGGTCAGCGGTCGAAACCCTAAGGCTGTATTACGCGCGAATGGCCCACGGCTCATTGGCACCGAACGTTGCATCGAAGGGCTCAAGTCGACCCAAGTGGGTTAATAATAGGGTCATTACCTCCCTTGTTGGTTGTTAGAGCAAAGTAAAGATATGCGGTTTAGTAAGGCAATTTTTTGAAATTAATATTTACTTTACGAAGAGGTATTTGTGGTAAGATTTGAAGTGTTTGTAGATGATAGGATTAATGGAAGACTAAGTCAAAAATCGTTCGTAGGAATTTGGTTCAACGGTAGAGGTATGACTGCAGGGCATGAGGTTCCAGGTGTGAATACCGGTTTGGACAAAATATTAGTGGATCTCTTATGGCACATCCAGACAGACCTGGGATCTGCTCTGATGTCGAAAGCGAAAGCTTTGAAATATCGAAGTCTACGGTTGGGATATGACTTAGAAGGGGGCAATTTGGACTTTTTCTTTATAAATTCCAAGTTGACACCAGTGGGAAAACACGCCGGGATAATAATGATTATATTGCTGCCCATAAACGCTTAACCGAGTCCACTGACTCTCCCAGGTTCGTACAATACGTTTCACTGTTTTAGGAGAAAAAGTTTCAGTAAGTGAAGGCTATGTAGATAAAAGTTATTGACGTGGAAAGTTTAAATAAAGTTTTGTGAGAACAAATCAAGTTCAGAACTTCAGTCTGTTCAAAAATCTTTTAGTTCAGTGTCCGGGGTTCAAGGACAAGCGCAGTAGACAGATTAGAATCCGATGAATATAGTCTATTTATACATTTCTGAACTCAAAACCGCCATTGTTTTGATGATAAAGTTCAGGATTTGAAAATTTATTTTGAACTAACTCAACTTCGTCTGGATTTATGGAATGAACTGCCTTGTGCCGTAGAAATGACGTACTATATACGTCATTAATATGTCTATAGGTATATATATGTCATTCTTGAGGTCCTTAGTGTGATTCCTGGGGTCCTCTCTCCTCTCCTTTCTCCTCCTCAATCCTCTGCACAAAATCAGCAGGTGTTCAATTTGGATGTTACTACATCTCTACCTACCCATCCCCGATTATACAGGCATGAATAAGTAGGCAAACATAAAAAAATATTATACAGCTGTAAAAGAAAATGTTTCAGAGCCTAATAAACGTAAATATTCGTAAAGCTGCCTTTAAAAACGCTTAAAAAATAAAGTATCCATTCTCTCGCCCCTTCAAAATCAAACTATCGCTTTGAATCTCGGCACTCAAACATTAAAGCGACGACCGCGGTACGGCACGTAAATGATAAAAGCCTGCCGTGTTTATGATATATTTGAAGGCTTCAGGAGCATACCGTTACGGCTTCCCACCTCTTTGATAGCCGCAATCCTCTTAGCGAATCCCGCATAAAAACTGAGGTGATCCACCTGGCGGCTTGCGGCTGGCGGCTGGCGGCACTGCCCTCCGTGACCTAAAGTCTTACGTATTTAGGCTGCAGCGGTGCAGCTCCAACAACCTCATACTAAAACAGAATATCGATTACTTTCGCTACTATAATGTAATCCCCCGCCCACTTTTCGTTTTTTTAGCTCAGGATAATAATATAGTGGTCTCTGTCTAGCGCGCGGTATCCAGGGCGTCGCGGCGTTCCCCAGGGCCGGGGCGGCGCCCCCGCAGCCCGCGCGCGCCCCCCTCGCCCCGCCGTATGTAAATGAACGTCTCATCGGTTATGTGTGCGAAAGCCTATAACAACACGGCACCGGTAACACACCGATAACTCGATGTTTGAGGTTTACTGCCCTGACAGCTTTTGTCCTATTTTAAATGTGAAATTTGGGATCCGATGCGTTCCGGTGTCCTTCAGTGTTTGACGGTTCTCTGTTCGTTCGTTATTTACGCGTAACAGTTAGATGTTGATAGTAAACATTCGTAGAGGCAGTAGTAGACGTATACAGCAGACATGCAAATGCTCACTAACCGATGACAAAGATAACGAAGCAGGGGCATTTTGAGCATAAACCATTTTCAAATACGTTTAGTCTGAGAGTCCGTCAATAGCTGAATAAATTTAAATTTTATGCTAATGTTGTTAAGGTCGTATGTCGGTTGGTGGTTGGCGGGTCGGTGCGATGCTACGTCGCAGCGATGACGTCACGTGTACGTCGAAAATGACACTTTTACGAGCAATAATTTACATTATTTCGGTGTTAAGCCTCGCGTGCTACCCGATTGATTTTATGTCGGTCGCATCTCACATTTGCGTTCAGTTAAATCGAATCACTTGCTACACGACCGAGTTATTCTGTAATGGTGGTATCGCGTGAGCTTTTTTGACGTTTTTGTTTGTTACATTTTGTTTTGTTGATTTTTTCATCGAGTCCCGAGTTTGACTGAAGTTCCATTTAAATATTCGCGTAATTGCTGTTGTGTATGTTTTCGACATGTTTATGAAATGTTTTGTTACTTATACGCTATTAAAATAACTTGAGGAGTAACTTTCTTACGTTTGTCAATTTCTTTCTCCTTTTGAGGGTAAGTTGACAATTAATATTTGACAATATTACTAAAGGAAAATATATTTAGTCCAATCATATATGCGCAGAAGTCCAGTAGCATGGTGATAAGGGCCGGGACACACGCGCGCACCCAATTAAGATCTTCATTAGGCGCCTTCCGCGAAAGCTGCGCCCGCGCCGCCGCCGGTGTAGCACGCGGTTTTGTTGGACACAACAAAATCAATAGATTAGTGCTGCTGAGTATTTGTTGTCTATTATTTTTTATAACGCAGCATACTCGTTAACTTTATAAACATAAATCTATACATAGTTTTCTATAGACCAGGATCCCCTTACTCCTTCTCTTCTTTTTGGTTTGATTTATACTTTTATGGGATCACTTCCCAGGAAGGCCTTCGCCGTCAGACGTCAGAGGTCAGAGGTTTTCCTCTCAAAGTGGGTCTGATGATTGAAAGCCTATGACAGAGACTCTTCCGTCAATCTACAGGTGTACTGGCTTGCAGGTAAGATTACCTTGGACCTCGGCGGTTTTGGTGGGGATTTTATTTATTTATTTTCTTTTATTGGGACACAAAACAGTTATACATTGTGTTGAACAACATGAAAGTTAACATTATAGAATTTGGTAAATGTATAACCAAAAACACCACACAAACATGTCATATTAGAATGACAAAATAACCCGTTGAAAATAGTTGAATCTGTAACTACATAATTTGGATTAAGGTTGTTAAAAATTGGTACTTAGGAGGTTTTGCCTGAAGACCGCTAACTTTTGTCTTTTATTGTTTGAATGAAGTCAAGGCTATCAGAACAATTGCCAACCACCGTAGAAAAAAACCTAAATGTACCGCAATTATACGAAATTCTAAAAATAATTTCGTCCTCAGCATAAATCAGAACAACCTGTACATAGTATGATGTATCTACACCGAGCGGCTACAGGGTGTGTTAAACTTACTGGATTCCTACAGATATGAGCTCTGTACCTGTCGCCTGTGTAAATCTCGAACATGTACAGTCGCGTCGCTCAAGTGTTACCCTTTAATTTATTGAAGTATTTATGTGCACTTGACTAGTCCCATGGACGTCTGAGGAATGAATGAAGCATTAAGTAGGTACTGTGTGTGTGTCAGGGTGTGTTAGTATAATATAAGTGTGTATTTTAATGTGTCTATCCGTGCGTATTTACAATTTGTGAAGTTTGTAAGTACTTAGTAAATTATGAAAAATATTTTTTATAATATTTGAGAGAATCATCTGATAGCAAATTTTTTGTAAAATATTGTAAGAAAAAGTATTAATGTAAGCGATTTTTGATAAGGATAGATAAAACAATAAAATCAAAGAAATACTGATAAAGAATGTTTAATAATAATTAAACAGTTTTATTTAACTCGACCTGTTTGTTTGGGTCAAATCTAGTGATTGAAATTTGGACCCCTTTCAGTTGTCTGATTTTTCTGATATTTGGCAGAAGTTCTTTAGTTCTGATAACAATACAATTTAAAACTGTTTAACTTAAAAAAGATTTTTTCATAATTTTATTCTTATATCAAGCACTTGCGTCGCCAACAGTACGTACATCGACTGATTTATCATATTCCAGCGCAGGTTGGAGCGACAATTGTAATGTAAAACCGGGGCCGGATTTAGAACTAACTCGGCGCGAGGCGGCCCTGTGTCGTGACGTGGGACCGCGTCACGTGACCGCCTGACGTGCACGTTCACGTTACGTTTACGAACGTAGATAGTAATGTGTGCCGTTAAAAGATAATGTCGTGAATTAATTGTGGGGCTATGTGAGGTTGGTAGATAAAAACTGTGGACTAAGTAGGGCTGAAAGTGAAAAGTGTCATTACCTATGTGTTTTTTTTATATAAGGCACGTCACTATGACTTAACCCGCTACTGCCGGTAAGCTGTGTGAAGTTCTAATAATTAAAGTCACCATAACAGATGATAAAAATGATTAATGCAGAAATGGTGCCTTCAGTTTGATTGATTCTGGAGATATTTTTCATGCTACAACCTGACTAAGACCTTTGGGGTCTAGTCAACCTAAGCTGCAAACCAGTGCACCTGATTATTGACAAATGAGGCTCTGGTACAGGCAGTAATCCCCTAAGAAGCCATATAAGCCAAACCAAACAAGGACCCCGGGCTCCGAACTGAACGCAGTAGCAAATGAAAACGCTGACTGGTAACAAACGTAATCTTGTGAACAAGATAGGTATTGTTCATTTATCTTTATGAAATTGTAAAGACATAACATAACATAACATAAACTCACGCCTATATCCCCGAAGGGGTAGGCAGAGGTGCTAGCACCCACATTTCGCCAGTTTATGTTTATGTCCCAATGTAATAGGTGGTGAGCCTGTTGCCATTAACCGGGCACTTATAAACCTGCGATAAATACACACATACCTAACTTCGAAAAGCATCGAAAAATCATTGGTGTGTGCCATGGTGAACCTGGAATCGAACCCGAGACCTCGTCTCAGCAGTCCATTACCCAGACCACTAGGCTACCGCGGTTATTGTGAATTGTGAAGACGCTTATTAGAATAGTAGAAGATAGTATGACCCATGACAGGTTCTATGCGAAAAATATAAATTATGTACCAAAGAAATTAGTCTAAGTTTTGTACCATACGCGTAGTTTATATTGCTTAATAAATCAACCGTTACTAAAACAATTGAAATCCAGATAACTTAAAATTCCTCGCCAATCGATCAATCAACGTAAAATAACGAACCAATTCTTTTAGCTAGTACATTTAACAATCACGACTGTTCAAACAAACCATTTTCACTGCTATTGCAATCAAGGTAAAGTTTATTTTGGGCTGAGTTGTTGCAAAAGTGTCGTGTCGGTACATCGGCGACACAGACAGGTATCGGGAACAACAATGATGTACCTCAACCAGTCCGATTGCAAGGTTTTTTTAACCAGTATCCTCTGAGGGTTATGAAGAAGTATGGGGAATTGGACGAGGCAGTTTTTGTTTAAGTTATGTTTCGATATGAACCAGTTTTAATAACTAGTCCAAGTTCGTGTTTAACCTGTCAGTGAAGGCTACATCGAAAGTGATTATTGTACGATTATTATATTTTATAAGTTTATAAGTGTTTATAAGTGCCCGGTTAATGGCAATAGGCTCGCCACCTATCACATTGGGACCTAAACATAAACTTAAATGTGGGTGCTAGCACCTCTGCCTACCCCTCGGGGATATAGGCGTGAGTTTACGTTATGTTATGTTATTATATTTTGCCGTCATGTTTTTATTCTTTGAGTGAAATCTTCATAAAATTTAAGCAGATGACAATAATGGATAGCTGTTACAAGTATCTGTAGACTCTGTAGAGTTCAAAACGAATATTATTGGTCAATAGTTGTGTCTTGTAATATTACTTTGAATTGGACATAATATGAGTGTAATGCATGACTTTAGACATAACTACTAATAGACACTGAATCTACAAAAATACGATTAAAATATCTACCTACATGTAAACGAAAATTAAAACGAATCACTAACTGAATTCCACAAAACGTCAAACAACGAAAGGGTTGTCCTAAATATTGATTCATTGATTCATTACTATAAGAGTAGGTAGTATTGCAAATAAGTAATTAAAGAATAAAGAACAAATTAGAGAAGATAAGAGAATGAAGAAGAAAAATTAAGAAGAATGAATAGGTACCTACTGATGATGGCAATAATCGGGTAAAAAAATTGATAGATTTTTTACGTAGTCTAAGAATGTTTGAAGAACATGTACTTGTATATTACCTAAAGACGTCGATTAAATTGCAAATCTTTTATGATTTAGAAGACTAAGTAAGACGCGGAACCGTATTTTAAGTTCAAGCGTTAGATATTACGAACCTTTACCAATAAAGGGATAACGTGGGTACAAAACGAATTTACTTGTACTTACGTTGCGTGGGAAACTAATTAAAGTTTCCGTGATCTTTCCTGTTTTGATTATACGTAAGAGTATGAATCGATTTGATTAAAGATATTACTAGACATGCTATGTAGACGCTTTCTATTAATTTGAAATTCAAATTTAAATCTAGTAGTAAATTGAAAGACAATGAGATTTTAAATACCAGAATGTAATTAGAAAACTCAATAACGACTGATTTGGCTGATTAAATAAAATTCAATTCATTTCATTCATTAATAAACGAAATAATAATTTGACTTTTTCCAGATTATTGAATTTGGTGTTAGGTTCGTAGATTAAATACCGACTTCATGTTAAAATACTATTTTGCTCCATACTAACAATTTTATATTTGAAACATTTTTATTACCTTTGTTTTCATTTTAGTCTGCTTGATCAGTAAGAGGTGGTATAGCGAGCTCAAATTTTTTCATATTTTTAACTGACTTCAAAAAAGGAGGAGGTTCTCAATTCGTACGCTATTTTTATTTTTTTGTATGTATGTTACGCGATAGCGGCGCCAATTATGGATGGAATTGGATTTTTTTTTGTGTTTGAAATAGTAGGCTACTTCTGAGGTGGTCCCATATCCAGGGTTTCAGGATCTGATGCTGGGATCTTGGGGAAATCGAGGGGAAATCATCAAATTTACGGCAAAATTCTGTTTTTGACGCCTTTGTACATAATAAACCTCACAAATAGGTACTTTTCTATTTCTGTACACTAAAAAGTAAAAAATATTAGTTTGTGAAGTCGGTTTTTTAAACGTAGTTATAATTAGTTCTCATGATTATATTTTGCAACTACAACACCACATCCAATAGTCCTGGCTCTTTGTTTTGCAAGACAATGAGCGCGGGCCCACACCGCGTCACTCCTTAAACTTCTTAGCCTTATTTCACTAGCCTTCCTTTTGTTTCCAGGGCATTTCTTTATTTTGTTGTGCGATCTTATTATTTTGCTACCGTTGGTCGCATTGCAACGTTCTTGGAGTTTTTGTTCGCATTGGCTTTACTGTACAGAAGCTTCGCTCGGAATGGAGTAATACTACCAAGACTCCTCGGTATTGTGTATTTGTGTTCTTTTTTTTTTATTTCCCTCAATGCCACGTCAAGTTTTTACTCACCAGCAGGTTCCAACCTATGTGTATTATGTAAGTATCATGCCATGTGATCTTGGATGTGTATGTAATTATTTCTGCGTTCCAATTTGAGTTGGTATGATTGAAACGGCGGATGTGAGATAATTTGTCATATTCGTGTGTGTAATGTTCTTGTTCAATGTTGGGTATTTGATGAGCGTTTCGTATGAGTAGATGAGATAGCATTATGTGTGTTGATGGAGATGACAGCTTATTTCCTGTGTTTGTTTGATGTAATTTACGTGGAATGGAAAATAGCCTTTACTATTGCTAGTATCCTATCAACGTAAAGATTATACTAACAGTTTACTTGATTTCCTTTTGACTAAACTTTGAGATGAAGTAAAAACCAAATAAAGCTTAATTACACGTCCGGCTCTCTTGTAAACAATGCTTAGCGGTGTGAGTAACATAAAATACCAACATGGTAGCAACAAAACGAACGGTAGAGAACACTGTCGTCTACTTAAGGCTAACTGAGATCTCCTTTTTAGGGAGGGGGAGTGTGAACACCGCGTGTCTGTGAGCTAATTAACTGAAACATGCGCGCGCGCCGGCGCGTTAATCACAGCGCAGTGGCGCCCCCGCCCCGCGCTTGTCCCACCGGCGCCCGCGCTACACAGAGTTGCTTTTAGTGTGAGCTGTTGCCGTTATCTAAGGAATTTCAATTAATTATATTATTTCGTTAATGAGTTTCGGATATGTTTGTGGAGATTTAGTATTGTACGAAACGACTTTATTTTGGTTTTAAATTCGATTACTGATTCATTGTTTGTTTATAGTTATATGGGTTTTGATCACAATATAGTAGATAGGGTTAAATAATTAAAAAGAAAAAGAAAGAACAATTTAAAGGCTATGTATAAGACGTACGAACTAATAATAATGAGTTAATATTTGCTAGTGAAATTGTTACTATCGAAGGTATCTTGTACTGAAACGTACGTACAACAAATAAAGTAAAATGAATAAGCATGATTTACTACGGAGCCATAACAATATTCAAATTCAAACAGATCAGTCTGATTGAGCTCAAGCATAGGATGCTATTGAAGCTGAATGAGTCTTTTCCGCGTTAGAGCAAAGAGTTTATCTACTTTTTTTATCAACATTGATGGCAAGCAAGAGTATAACTGAAAGATAGATGAAATATAGTGTAATCGAAACCTACACAATAACTACACCAACACGAAATACGGTTAACCGTAGGGATTTATTATTAGGACCAGTAATAAATCAACATTAGAAGTCTACCAAATCTGATACCAAAAACGCCAATATGAACACAAGAAACTGTTATTATTGCAATTTATATTCAGTAGTCGGATGTCACGAAAAACTTCTATCTAATTTAGTAAAAGCACAACAAAAGAAAAAAATATTGGCTGCCATGACAGTGAGTTCTTTTTTTGAATGCATCGAACAATCGGGTCTGAGTTAGGAATTTATTGAGCTGTAGTGCAAATAAATAAAGCGGTGTGTATCGTGCTATATGTAGGGAGTGGGCACGAACTCGTCGCGCCGGTAGCGAGGATTGATCTTAGACATCAGCTGTCTGTCTCCTCGTCTCAGTGCGAATACAGGATGATACCTTTTATTAGAGGATATTGCATCAAGTAATTTCTTTTACTAACTCGCCTGTTAGTAAGTCATGATGGGTGTCTGTTTTTAGTGTGACAACGAATATTATTTTAGGAATTTGCAATTATGTTCTCATGTAAGTGATGTAAAATATGTCTTTATGAGAATAAAACTCTTTAAACCTAATCCTTCTGGTGGAGTACGCTTGCCTAGAAGCAACCTATGCACTCTAGACTTGAAGACTTTCAGGTACACCATTCATATGATGATAAGCTAGCGTTTTGGGTACTTGCATATATAAGAATACTCGCAATACTGAGAGGTCAGGTCAGGTGGGATTGAGGTCAAACGTAAGCTTATCATGAATAAAAAAAAGTCAGGAGCTTAGTTGCTACTGCGGAGTAAATAACGACTCGTGATATGGTTTATCGAATGATGTATTTTACAGACTGATGAATTTTATATACTAGTTAATTTTATACAATATTAAGTGCGGTGACTTGTCTTGCTAGCAATCTAACGTCTTTACAGCTAAGGAGTTAAATGCCCTGCCTGAGTCTGTGTTTCCGGAAAGCAACCTGGGAGTCTTTAAGTCTAGAGTGAACAGGTTGCTTCTAGGCAAGCGTGCTCCATCGTCGACCACATCGTCACTTACCATCAGGTGAGATAGTGCTCAATTGAACATAATTTTAAAAAAACCAGCAAATGTTTTTCTTGTATGGAAACTGCATCATGCTGTAGATGTATGGCGGATCACGCGAGCCAGTCAACTTAATGGTATCACAGGAACATAACTAACACATCCTGTCCAGTGGGACAGTGTATCTGGGATGTGACTCCCTGACCAATACGCCTATGAGTATAACTTGGAAATGTTGCAGAAAACATCGGTTTTGGAAAATTAAAAAGTTGTCAAGAGGTGACATTTTATAGGAGAACGTAGAAGTTTTTCAATTAGCTCATTTTTAAATATCTTGTGTCCGCCAGATTGACTGCACCCCGCCTGATGGTAAGCTGAAGTGTAGTCCTAAAAGTAGTGGTTACCATTCCCAAGGGATGCCCCTAAAATAGTGACCTCTACCCAGACGGCCCTGACAGATGCTTTTTCACGCCCCGCTTAAAGAACCCGGAACCTCTATTTTGTTAACCTTTTAATTTCCCCGATTCATTCGCTCATTTCAAGAAAATACTTAATGTGCCGGTGGTTCAAAATCTTTTTTGAATAAATGCTAATATTTTGTTTATAAATGCTACTATATTTTCACTGTACCTACATGTATAATTTGGTAATAAATAAAAAAAAAAAATATGCAAATTAAAATAATGTTATAGTAATATTTTTCATACCAAAGTTTGTACTACCATTTGGTACTACAAACTTTACTAAATGTCGACTAACTCGACCATTACTTATACTTTTTTATCACCCGATAATAGTATTCGCTACCCTAAGACCTCCCAAGCGGCGTGGGCATCGCTTTCTAAGGTCAATGTGCAAGGGACTCCCTGAGCAATCGACCTGTATTGATTGGAAACTGGAATTTGTGTAATGAGCGGGGTTTCGGTAGTAGGTGAGTGTGGGTAGGCTAGGAATGTCTGAAGAAGTTTAGTGTCTACATAAATTCGAATTGTGAAAATTAACCTATAAACTATATTTAGAAAGATCTCTTTTCTCTCCTCCTCTTTTCTTTGCCGCATCATAAAGACCAGGAATTCTTTACCAGCACACGTGTTTCCTTCCTCCTACAGTTCCGGAGCCTTTAAGTGGGGCGTGAAAAAGCTTTTGATGACCGTTAAGTGCCGCCATTATGGCACTGTCGGTGTATGTAATAGTGACCCCCTTGATAAGGCTTTTCTCCTCTCAATGACTATCAAATCTTGGTAGGTACTAATAAGTCACTTCAACTACTTACCGTTCGTTGAACATATTTTGCCACCTTAGTAGTTGACCAAAAATTAAGATACCTTCCACTAGCTTCCTATACCAGTCAGCAGTTCCAAGGTAATCAGCATAACTAATTCTCATTCCAATCAAATAGTGTCCCCAGCATCGAACACCACCGTCTTCGGCCCCTTTCTGCGAAACGACCGGCCAAATTGGCACTCAGCGGAGTGTTAAGGACCTGTGACACGCCTTCGGACGAAAGGTCATCGGGTAATTAACAGTCCCTCAAGCAATCACAGTGTGAGCGTCCTCTGATTGGCTGCAATACGACCTCCCTTATAGATCAAAGGAATACAGTCACTTGTCAAAAGGAATATTTTAGGGATCGCCGTTTGATGTGCGCCACGCTACGATCTGGGATGTATTTTTAATTTTGGAACGATTTTTTCGGTCATACATTATGTATCTGTTGAATGTTGGGATCTGAGTGGCTGGTAATGTTTTCTATTTATTTCTTTTTTTGAGTAGCTCTCGCATGTTCGTGTATTAAGTGTTTCAGCTTGCGTGGTACGGTCAGAAACAAAAGTTGATGATTATTTTCAGATTGACTAAAGTGATTTCATTCTCAATGATCATATTGTAAAAGTGTCCAGAAGGCTCTATTAAATATTTTGAAATGTTTAAAAACTTTTGACACTGACTGTACTTCTACTATTATCATTCTGTTGGCGATTTCCTAGTTGCATTCAAAGTTGCATTTTGGAGCCTGGGGTCTGTTCAATATTTTTTATTGGTAGACTTTTCTGGGAACGACTGCCGTCTATCTGCCTAACCCGAAAGGAAAGCCTGCGTCAGAGCCAGAGTCCGATGTTTAGCACAGGTGAGGTTAGATTGACCCCCAAGGTTGGTGAGCTCGATAAATACTCTTTTTTTATAAATTACGTTATAGAAATTGAAATATTTCCATAAATAGTTGATAACGTCCATTGGTCACGGTAACAACTTCCCATCAGGTGGGCCTTGTGGTTGTCTGCCACCCAAGTAGTGCAAAAAAAGATCTTTCTCTTGCAGGTGAGATTGCTGAGGTCCCAAAGATCGTGATGTGTTTCCATTTGCTGCTTACACCATTTTGAAATGTACTGTGTACCATGTAATATATAGCAATTTCCTTGAATCAAGTTGTATTACTTTTCACCAAAATATTTACAAACGCTTAATACAAAATATAGTAAGAAAATCAACCTTCGTCCAAACTTGAGACGACGAAACACTTGGATACATAGACTTGATATCTTAGGGTGTAAACAACCCTTTTAAATAGTTTACTGTCAGGACGCGAGGGGGGAGGCGGGTGGGCCGGGGAAGGGGGAGGGACGAAGGACGGCCCGGCTAAATATCTTTTAGTATCTGCAAAACGTCTAATTTAGTAGCGAGGCTTTGATGTTGTCTCATGGAATATAGAAGGAATGGAGTTGTGTTGGTCACTTTTATTTTATTAAAATTCTAGATATTAGCTGTTAGTAGCCGCGTAAATTCTGATCCCGTTCAAGCCTTTGTGAGGTAGGACACGACGGTATCGCCCGTCCGAATTGAGCAGTCCGACTGGGGTAGTAGGGGAAAGGTGTACAAAATGATCCCCCTAAGGGAGAATGCCTATTGTGTCAAAAATATAAACCTAAACGTAACGATTGAAGAAATTTTAGTTAGACCATTTAATTGTACATACACTAGCACAGCAATATTTTGTAATTTATTTACGTTTTCCAATTTATTAGACATTTCCCAGAAGTTTACTAAAGGATCATTTTGTACACCCAGGTGTACAAAATGATCCCAAGAGTAGGGTTTAAATGATCCCGGGGATCATTTTACCAAGTACCAGATTTAATAAAATATTTGTGTATTATAATCATATTTATTACCCAACGTATCATTAATAGGAACAAAACAATTAAACCTATAGGTACTCTATAACAATCATATTAATTATATAGTTAGTTTAACAAAAGCCATTGTTATCTTTTAATAATAAATCTTCTTCTAATTATACTTTAATAACAAAAAAAAAGTCTTCTAAATAATTAATAATCACAGTCTAATCTTCTAATTAATAATCACAGTCTAATCTCCTAATTAATAATCACAGCCTAATCTTCTAATTAATAATCACAGTATTTTGTACTTCTTCTTAGATCTACTTCTTCAAAATTTTAATATATTAATTAAGTTAGTTTAGCAAAAGCCATTGTTATCTTTTAATAAAGTCTAATCTTCTAATTAATAATCACAGTCTAATCTTCTAATTAATAATCACAGCCTAATCTTCTAATTAATAATCACAGTATTTTGTACTTCTTCTTAGATCTACTTCTTCAAAATTTTAATATATTAATCATATAGTTAGTTTAGCAAAAGCCATTGTTATCTTTTAATAATAAATCTTCTTCTAATTATACTTTAATAACAAAAAACAAGTCTTCTAAATAATTAATAATCACAGTCTAATCTTCTAATTAATAATCACAGCCTAATCTTCTAATTAATAATCACAGTATTTTGTACTTCTTCTTAGATCTACTTCTTCAAAATTTTAATATATTAATCATATAGTTAGTTTAGCAAAAGCCATTGTTATCTTTTAATAATAAATCTTCTTCTAATTATACTTTAATAACAAAAAACAAGTCTTCTAAATAATTAATAATCACAGTCTAATCTTCTAATTAATAATCACAGTCTAATCTTCTAATTAATAATCACAGCCTAATCTTCTAATTAATAATCACAGTATTTTGTACTTCTTCTTAGATCTACTTCTTCAAAATTTTAATTTTTTCTTTGTACTTCCGAAATTATCTATGCAGAAGTCACAAGTAAAATCTTCACAGTCGTCACTATCAAGCCCAGCACATGCTTCATGTCCCCATCGAGAACATTTCACGCATAGAATCCACCCTTCGCCCCTGTTATCTTTTGAATAAGGCTCTGTACAGAACATACACTCGGCATCCTCTTCGTCTAATGAAGATTCGGACTCTTTGCGTTTCTTAGTTCTCATCTTTCTTCTTCCATCTCCTTGTTTTTTATTTTTTTCTTTTCTATTTTTTTGTATATTTTTATTCTCTTTTTCTGGCTCTGATTTTTTCCCTTTTCCAACTCCTTTACCTTTAGTTTTTTTATTAAGGTCCATATTCTGCGCTTTATGTTTGCGTGCTTTTTGTTTTTCTTCTTTTTCAACTTTTTTCTGCATTTCTTCTTCTAAATAAGTTTTGTACGGTGTACTAGTCAGAATGGATGTTTCTATTTTTCTTTTTCTTATATTGTTACTTCTTTTCCCTTCTATCTTCGGCAAAGGTCGAATATCTCTAGGTGAAAAACTTCCAAATGATGTGGAAGGTTCGACAGGATCGATATCTTGTATTTGGGATGTTTTGGTGGGTGAAATCAGATTGGATATTAAATTGAAAGTCTTTGTTTGAAGAGATTCACACGGTTGATGATAATCGCGCGAGGGTGGTGTTGATGTTTCATTTAAATTTATTATTTCAGAGGACGATATTTCTGGCATATTGGGAGCTAATGTAGACGCTTTGGCTGTATCCGTGTCAACTATCATTTGTAAAGAAGGCCATCCAGTGGCTGGAGTTTATGTGTGCAGTGGGGTGGTAAGCATATAATTACAACGTGGTTTTTTCTTGCTTTCAACACAACATTCAAATTTTTTGTATGTGAAAGGTGACCGTCCAAAATTAACATAGCTGGATCATCTGCTGATGGTTTCACGTGAGCCAAAAAGTGATCAAACCATTGATCAAATACTTCCAATTTCATCCATCCAGTTGAGTTGCATGCATAAGTAGATCCTGGAGGTGCACCATCCATCAATTCAATTTTCATTCGCAATCTGCGGAATATGAACATCGGTGGTATAAAACTCCCAGCAGCTGAACAACAAATAACTGCTGTAGTTGTGTCTCCTCTTTCAGCCGAAGTTACTCTTGCTACCTGTTTTCGACCAGTTTGAGCAAATACTTTGGTATTTTTAGTTGGGACAGTACATAAACTAGTTTCGTCAACGTTGAAAATTCTATGTGGTGGAATATGCTGTCTGTCCTGTGTGGCTTTTAAAATAGAAAAGAATTTGTCAACGACCGGTTTATTAAAAGCTCTTGCACGGGCAGCTGATGTTGATTCCGGACTACGAAGGGTTATATCTGCATGACGCTTTCGAAACCCTTTTAGCCAGTCTACACCAGCTTTTTCCTTCTGCGCTGAAAATGGATGTGAAATTTTGTTTTTTACCGCCAGTTGATATGCAAGAGAAAGGATATCTTGCTTTGTCAATCCATACATTCTGGATTCCATATCCTTTATATGATCAACCAGTTCATTTTCTTGTTCAGGTGTAAATACTGTTCGTTTACTACCTAGCACCTTGACAGCACCAACCGCGTTTTTATTTTTCCCTTTAGCTCTTCTTTTCAATGTCATAACAGGTACTGAAAATTGTTTGCTAGCTGTTTTATAAGGCATTCCGTCTTTCACAGCATCCAGTGCCTTAGACATTACATCCTCAGACCAATTTGGTCGAGTAGTTTTTCTTAAGTAATTACGTGGCATGATCTGTAAAAGAATAAAGAAATATAGCAGAAAGAAATAAAGATTTATTGATTGAGAATACACAACACAAGAATTCAGTATCCATTTACTACCCCACACTTCACACTCCACTCTCCACCCCACTTTCCACTCCACCGATCTCCACTCGTCTAACCAAAACCTTTCTAATAAATGATAATATGTAGCCTATCCTTATAAATAATATTCGTACCAAATTTGAAGTAAATCCATGCAGTACTTTTTGAGGTTATCCCGGACATACAGACAAACAGACAATATTTTTAAAAACTATATTTTTGGCTTTGGTTTCGACTGTAGATCACACCCCAAGTAGGTATTCTTTAAAAAAATATTCAATGTGCAGTTTTGACTTTCCTACGATTTTTTATATGTATAGATATAGGTACAACTGTATAGAAGAAGATATAGATGTATTATTAATACATGTCAGTACATGTTTTCGAAACAACAGGTAACTATTACAAAATACCATAATACAATGCAGTGGATTTAACTGTACTGGCAACATTATGAAATTTATAGCTGAATGTGCCATTATAGATAATAATTATACTTATACTAATAAGTATAAATTATAGTAAGTACCTACCTACCTATCCCAATATTTTAAATCATTATATTTTATCCTTCTATTTTTGTAAACTGACAAAACGATAGAGGTAAAATGATCCCTGGGATCATTTTATACTCACAGCGAGTAATCATTTGACCCCAATCGTATTATTTCGAAAACTTCGTAAAAATAACCTCAAATAACTATCATATTGAGAACCAACACCTGTTCAAAATGTTATTGAAATACTATAGAAACCGTTAATAAAACAGCTATTTTCCAAATCACAATAAGTTAGCACCAATATACTATTAAAAGTCAGCTTACCTTGGATAAAGCACACAAATTTTCTATTTTTTATCAATTTACAATGAACAACGATCACATCGCCATGACACTTCGCCGAACAACTGAGCGGGATGCGGGGAATACGTTTGTGGCGATTTTAAACAGATGGCACTAGTGGTTTGTTTTAAACAGATGGGAATCATTTGACCTCGAGGGATCGTTATGTACACCTTTCCCCTACCTCCGTGCTACAGAAGACCGCAGCCATAATAACCATTGCGCTATGTTTCCGGCGTTCTGGTGCCGGAGAATCCTGCGATACAGAAACTCTCCCATCAATCCCCTTCAGCACCCCCCTCTGGCGTTGCACACGTCGATAGGCCACATGCGCCACGGTTCCCATCAGGTGGGCCGTGTGCTTGTCTGCCACTTAGTGTCCAGCCTACTCTAGTAGATAGATAGTAGTAGAGTATCTACTAGAGTAAGTTAGACACTATTTTGGTTCGAATATTTTAAAAAATATGCGTGCACCGACTCCACAGTTTATCTTGTTCTCCCGGTTGTGTAGAGACGGTCCCGGGAGAGCGTCCTCTCGCTTACTTATCCATCTCTATCTGATCAGCGTCCTCGACAGGAGATTTCGATGCGTCTCCATATCTGCACATAGGTACAGTTATACAGGTAATCAATGCTCACACTGAGAGGTAATGGGTTCGTATTAGAGCCGCCGTGGGTTGGCTCACATTGACTTTAGACTTAATCTGTTAAGGTGTTTATGGAGAAGTGTTGCTACACGGAAATATATATTTGGTAGATGGTATATTATGATAATAGTTTAGTACCTTAGTGGTAGTTTGTGTATCTGCTATGAATTCTGGGGCCTTACTCCGAAAAACGAAAATATTCGTATCCGTTGACGTTTTGACCATTTAGCTACCCCGAAAGTGTTTCGTTTCGGATTTCGGATCCGTCTTCGATCGTTTGACATTGAGGTTGTCGATCGTTATCAGTACACCTCCTACTCCCAAAATACATTTGACGTTTTCGCTGTCGTTGTTTGACAAATGGTCCGTTTTCGTTCGATCCGAAACGTTCATGTTCGATTTTCAGAGTAAGGCCCTGCTGCTGCTGAATTTCTGAGTCGGGCAAGTGTTTATTGGTATTGTCTGTTATAATGTAGCTGTACGGAGTCTAAAAATACTAGGCTAGACGTAGGTTGGTAGCTAAGTGGTTGAGGGGTTTATGATTAAGAGGTCCCAGGTTCAAACCCTCACCATTATACGACTGACATGAACTTATTTGTAACATATGCAATTTAGCTTAGCTGAAGGGAGGATATTAGTATTTTTTGTTAATAATATTACTCATTATTATTTACTTCTGATTGGCGAGTTCTAGATACAGAGGTGGAAATAAGTGTTAGTGAACTGTAGGATAACGACTTTTACAAGAGCTGCAACTGCCGTCTAAAAAAATTTTCAAATTTGAAATTCTTTATTTTTCAAAATAGTGCAACGTAATTACATCGTTTTGACGTCAAATCCAAGAATAACCTAGGCAAAGTTTCGTGCATCAATTAGCAGCTTATTTGGTTTACAGGTGAGGTTGGATGGAATGGAATTAGATTGGAACTCCATACACCCTTGGAGTATATTCTTATATAGTAACCGCTAAGTACTCTGAATCCGCATCATCTCACCGGCCCCTGATTCTTCGAAGACACTTGCATAATTGTAAGCTCCAATTGTTCAATGTTCATACACCATAATAGTTAAACAATGTTCAAATTGTGATGTTTCGTCACCAAACATTTATTATCTGTTGTGTTTAGCGGCGCGCAGTTTAGTTAGTTTGCGTTACTTGTTTTAGTTTCGGCGAAATAGAGAGGCCATTATGGACGTTGGGAAAACATTTATTTGTTATTTGTAAACTGTTTCTATTAAAGTTATGGATATTATATGGATGCTTTTTACTCTATCACGCAAAAAAGGTTGATCGGATTTGAATGAAATTTTGTATAGTAATATATTAAAAAGCACATAGGGTACTTTTATCCTGTTAATAGATTTCTTTGAATTGAAGTGATTATTTATCCCATGGAACTTTCACGAAGGCAGACAATAATAAACCCAACAGTGAAATTGTCAATTCACTCGGCCACCTAAGTTGTATGAAGAAAAAACATAAAAAAAAAATATTTATTCTGAAAACTCATAGCGATCCTTCAGAATAACTCACACCATACAGTAAGTAGACAATCACCACATATCTGGAGTAAAGGAGGTAGAACACGACGGTATCACCCGTCCGAAATGAGCTGTCCGACTGGGGTAGTACCTCCGCCCTACAGAAGACCGCGGCCATAATAACCTTAACAACAACTTTAAAATTTTGAAGTTGTTATTTTTCAGGGCCTGCTCTCTTATCTGTTTTTTTTGTTCATCTTTTCATCCATCTTTTTTATAAATGGGACATTTCAATCGCGTTCGTTCACTATCGCTCGTATTCGCCTTATGGTGTGTACCCGTCATTAGCTAAATAGAAATGTCCTAAGACATTCCATATATATCTTCCTTACGGACTAAAATATTATTTACATGAGGCTAAATTTATGGTAGTTATTGTTCAAGACAAAGTGCTCTACTATGAAGGCCACGATTCTGTGTCCGATAGCAATAACGTTGGCGAAGTATATTCTAAGTTAAGACCGAGCGGCAGTTTTCAGTGATAAACATGAAAAGTTCACCGATTGTCTCAAAGTATAAACAATAATAAGGTATCGGTTCATCGACTCGCTTGTTACAAACACATAACAGTTCGTTACTTCTGACTTCACATTATTTATATCCGCAATTCTAACTTCTTTCAACTCGTAGACTATGAAAATTATCGTTGTTCTAAAACAATGTCTTGGTTCCGACCGCGACCCAAGCTTCCCTCTACAGCGAGATTAAGAATTATTACCTCTTATCTCTGTCCTGAGTCGACGACTCGTCGCCTATTCGCTCTCACTGCGTCACACCCGATATCTGAGTGAAATTATTTCGACAAACTTTACCTAACGGTTGAACACCCCTGCCGGGACTTACCACTTAACAAACCAAATTCAACTTAAATTTAACATTAATAGAGCTTAATTCAGATATCGAACTACCGTGGCTTTTGAGACACGTGATTAGCGAAAAGCGGGAAACTGGGAATCATTTGTGAATTTCCGAAAGGGACAGGTGATGTGATATTATGCAAATGGGCGGTGCGTGCGAGTGGGACAGAGCCACGGCTGAAGTTCAGTCGAACAGACGCGTCTCCGGATAAAATTTATACGCGGATGAAACGATTTATTACAAAAGCGTTGAGTAGGTACTCGAAATTAATTACACTAAGTTTTGCTTTCATTTTGTACCATTGTGCGAGTCCGGGGGATTTTCCTTGTCTTGTCGAGATATCGGCGGTTTTTATTACATCCTCGACAAAGGGGATTTCGGAGGTGGATATTTATGACAAGTTTGCAGCGCTTTGTTTTCTTTATTTGTGTTTTTTTTGTGTGTATGAAATATCCGTCGGATGCTCGATGCCTACGCCTGTTGACGGAGACATTAAGCTGTGTTATCGCCGCGACGTGATCGACTTTGTTTTCTCAATGTATTGTTGCTATGTACTCGTAATATCTAAAGAGATTGGGTAGCTGTTTCGTGAAGTATACTTAGGTAATTGTCGCTTGAGACTTGCTAGTCGGAGAGCGTCTGCGACATATTGGTATCGTTCGATTTAATGACGACTTTTCTCGAAATATGTAGGAGGGTGTTTAGATATGTTCAGATATGTACCACAAGTGCTGTATTGAGAAGAAAAATGTACTTCAATAGATAAATTTCACTAATTTGTGTTAGTAAAAGTAGAATATCTCCTAAAATGTCTGTTATTCCACTGTAAGCTGTCGCTTTGACAAATGTCTACCAAATCTGTTTAGCCGTATGCGCATGATTGTCAAACTTCCACATTAATATTTTTAGTAGAATTACGCAGCGACAACATCTGAACTCAAACTACACATAATATCTAATATGGGTTCTATTGTGGAGATCATTAGGTAAAATTTTCTTGTAAGTAAATACATACACTTCGAAACACAAACCAATGACATGCATTATTTTTACTAAACGGGTATCGAACCCACGACCTCTGACGTAACAATCGAAGGAATTTCCCATAACACACAGGTCTATCAGGTTTAGAAACCTTTGACCAACAGCTTGTTATATCATAATCAGATATAATATAACATAAATAAATATAATAGGCGAGTAATACCGGCGGTCATGACCGGCCGGCGGCTGTGCGTTGTGGCGACGTCCGCTTCCGGCGTGCGGCGCCACGGTCCACTTCCGGTGTCCTCGGCCGCCATGACGTCACACGCACTTCCGCCGCAAGTAGCTGTAAATAACAGACTACATTTCAGGAATGTCCGAACTATACCTCGATTGGAGACACTTCACAGAAGGTTTTCTGGAAGGCAGGTTTACTTACACACTAGTGTTGTTCCCCGCGGCTTCACCCGTGATATATACTTTGTTTCCGTAGTACCTATTTAATCCATATAATGTCTATAATTTCTTAGTTTTGCAATAATGTGTAAAAAAATATTCGGTTTTTTTTTATCGGTAATAGGTTCGCGTTTGACCACAATCTCACCTGTTGGTAAGTTTATGATGTGGTCGACGGTGGAGCACGCTCGCCTAGACATATAATGATTATTACTCCACTCCTCTAGCGATAGTAGCGTTATGATATAGAGGTATGGCATAACCTTTCTCAATAAACCAGCTATCCAACACAAAAATATTTTTTTCAATTCAATTTAGTAGTTCCTGAGATTAGCGCGTTCAACTAAATAAACAAACTCTTTAACTTAAACTCGGTCTATCGTCTTATAGAGTCGATAGTAATATAAAATTTTTCACCAAAATTTTCAGGATCCATGCAAATTTCACTTTTTACAGGCTTTCTCATCGGGTATGGTGAATAAGACGGTAGTCGCTCTCGTAAAAGTCAAGCAAATCATGAAATTCTTTGCATAGTTCTGAAGTAGGAAAGAGAATCCGAGGTCCAAGTGTAAGCTTTAGATGCAACTGGCATTAACATTCGGAGGAAGCAATCTACGTCTGCTACGATTACGTCTACGTGTTCACGTAGCGTTCTCTCTCGGCGTAGCGGTAGAGCGGTCAATTCCAATTGCTAAGATAGAGGTGGTGGGTTCGATTCTTGCTCAAATATTTATATTTGCTTTGGCCATAGGTACACTCGATATTTGTGTGCAACAATATAAATGTGCTACAATATGTATTCTATTTATGAAAATATTTTATCAAATCCTTTTTAAATAATATAAGTAGGGAGTCAACTGTTATTCCAAATTTAAAAAAATGGTTATTTTTTATAATATCGGTCACGTCAATATGACTTCACCTCGCCGAATGGTAAAGGTAACGTCTCAGGAAGGGGGTCTCCGACAGTGCCATAATGGCGGTCCTCAACTTGACGTCTCAAATGCTTTTCACGCCCCGCTTAAAGGACCCGGGACTATAGGAGGAAGGAAACAGTGAGCTAGTAAAGAATTCCCGGTCTTTATAGTGCGGCAAAGAAAAGAGGCACTGAACCGCTTAGTTCTTGATGGAATTGTTTGCACGGTATGAGGGTGATATGTCAGCTTTTCACGTGTTGTTCTGTATAGGACAACACGTGCAGGTAGGTCTAGTTGGTAGAACTCATCGGAACACACACAACGATAAAGGGGGTAATTCTTATTTGAAAAAAAAGAATAGGTTCATGGTAATACTTATTACTATATCACAAAAACTTATTTCCAACCTACCAATAACTTGTACAAACATTTTACTTACAACCACGTCCAACTTGAAAGAAACACGAGAACTAAAATATTAATACATAAATCAAGCGGTTACGGAGCACCCGCGGACGCTGCATAGTCGCTGAGGTTTCATACTCAGATCGCACAAATATCGTTCTACGCAATGATATATTATTATACATGTAAAAAGAGGTAGATATGTTACTAGAGCGCGCCAGGTGAAGACTCGAAAACGTCCCAATTGGGACGTTTTTTGACGTATAATGTTTATAGCTATCTTTTTTACTCACGTGCTTATCCCATCTTTCATACTACTTCAACGCTAATTGTCAACAACTGTCAATGTGGATCAGATGGGATCAGATCTGAGGTGTCAGTTATTATGAACGTAACATATCTTGTATATAAAATCATTGGTTCTACGTAAACGACTGTGCAAGAGAAAGTGTAGCGAGGGTGGGTGCATCCGATGAATATGGATGAGGGAGGACGGAGGGAGGGAGGGGGTGAGGGAGACGTCCGCGTGTAAATGGAAATTTCAAATAAAAATACCTCAAATATTAACATGAGCCTGATTCGTGTTGTTCCGCGTATTTTTGTCCGCCGGACGGGACACGTACGATAACATGGCGTAATAAAACCAAAATTTTTAGCGCAGATTTGCTTTTTGAGTTATTATTCGGTTCGGTAGGGTGGTTTGTTGGATGACTGGTCGAAAGCAGTTATTATGTGATTGAGTTCGATGCCTGTGTTGAGCAAAGCAGTTTTCAGTAAATTTTCAATTTTTGTGCTTAAATTTTAAAGTCCTAGCAAATTGTCTATGAGGCTGATATGAACGTGTGGTAATCCATACAATTTTTTTATGTTAGTCACGTCGATATGACTTCACCCCGCCTGATGGTAAGTTAAAGGTAAAGTTTTTGGAATGGACGTCATTATTACAAACATCGATAGTGCTATAGTGAATAGTGCGATCAATGTCTTTATATAATATACCTAATTCTTCTGTGTTGACAGTGAACTCTTCCTAAACGGCTGGACCGATTTGAATGATTTTTTTGTTGGATGGTTCAGATTCATGAGAAGATGGCGCTGCAGTCGGTATCTATCATGCAGGACAACGTCTGTTGGGTCTGCTAGTTATAACATATGAAAGTAACTATGTTTGTCTGTTACATCAACCTCATCTGCAAGCCAGAAACTACACCTACTAATTAACAAAAGAGGCTTAATATGTCTTCACGATTCTACCGGTAGTCTAAACTATTATACAATGGTTATTTATAGGACTCTTAACCCGCAATCTGTTCAAATTCAGTCATGCAAAATAAGCGTCCACACTCAATCATTGGTTAGGTTTACGAATATGTCACGTTACCATCTGTCGGAACTGTCCCCAGAGCGCTATAGCACCGCTCGAGCCCGATGCGTTCATTTTCAACAAACAACATCTACACTGTGTTGTTGTTGGAAAGGGATTGCTATTATGAATTGAATGTTAAGAATGCAGGACGCTGAGATTGCAAGCGAGAGATTACCGGTCTGTGCATCGCCTGATACACAAAACACAACTTATGAAAACTATGGAATACCTAGCGGTCTTGCAAAAGTGGTAGAAAACTCCTTACTGATGCATAACGCACAGCGGTCATCTTAGTTTTGCTCAACGCATCCAAGACCTTTACTGCTTTTACCGTGAAGCCCGGGAGTTGATTACAAAAAAAAAATAAAATTAGGAGGTACCATTTATCTCGAAGGAGTGAGTTTTACGTGAGTCGTTGACGAATAAGTCGGATTAGTTAACTCTTTCTCCTCCTATTGTTTCGCCTTTTATAGGAGCGACTACCCTCTGACTTCCCAACCACGAGAGAGAAATCTATGCCAGAGTCTCGTCCGTCGTTATCGGGTACACAGACCAACAGTCGTGTTGGCGATCGTTAGTCCACTATCGATAGTTAATCGACAGTCGACTATTGATATTTGATCGATAGTCTATCGATAGTCTATCGATAGTCTATCGATAGTCAATCGATAGTCTATCGATAGCCAACAAATCACTCAACTATCAATAGCTCAGAAAGAGGCAATACTATTGAATGACTGCAATATTATCGATACTATCGATAGTATTGTTGCTCGCTCGATAGTCTAGAAGTATCGATAGTATCGATAGTTTTTATTTACGAGCAATAATACTATCGATAGTATTGCACTCAATCAATAGTATTGCCTCACTCTATAGATAGTTTAGCTTTTTCGGATGAAAACTATCGATAGTACAACTATTATTGTATTTATATTGTATTATATTTTGTTTTGTTTTGGAGTTGGAGGCTCCAACTCCAAAACAAAACAAAACACTTCATCTAATCTGTCAGCCTGCTGTCACTTATGTCAGTTCTGTCTATTTTATTTTTTAATAGCTTCTATGCGACGCATTTTGCCACAAACAAGTCTAATAATATTCATAATAATCTAATCTAACATAAACTGTACAAGTATTATAATTTGCATTATGAATTTTATGAATGTATTATAGTAGCGTTTCGTCACTATACACAGTCTACAAATAATTTCACAGTCAAGTCAGTCTCCGCTTTATGGTCTCCGCCGCCAACCGACTAATTTAGAACAAATCGATTTATTTGGTTACTTTGTCAGATTATCATTTGTGACGACTAGAACATCAAGTTGAACCGTTTGGCTGGTTTTATCGTTACGCGTTTCGGCAGCGCCGTTGGAGCGCGCGCGTTCAGAGATATATGGGAGTAGAAGTTGCGTTTTTGTGTCGCGCGCTTGGGCAGCGCCGTTTAATAAACGCGCGATGTTCGACAGCGCTGTCCAAACGCATGCTGCTCATTCGCTTCTACGGCCAGTGAGCGTTTTAGGCTGGTTTTATCGTTACGCGTTTCGGCAGCGCCGTTGGAGCGCGCGCGTTCAGAGATATATGGGAGTAGAAGTTGCGTTTTTGTGTCGCGCGCTTGGGCAGCGCCGTTTAATAAACGCGCGATGTTCAACAGCGCTGTCCAAACGCGCGCTGCTCATTCGCTTCTACGGCCAGTGTGCGTTTTAGTGTGACGCTGTTGAGACGCGCCGTAGGTATAGTTGAGAAATGAATTACATCGATACGGGACGAGTAATCGAGGAAGTTCGATCCAGAAGGTGTTTATGGGACCCGGCCGATGAATTATACAAAAATAAGGATGCAAAAAATGAAGCCTGGGAAGGAATTGTGTGGAGAACTGCTTGTTGATAAGCGAAAAAAATTATAAAATTTATTACTATTTTCTCGTAAATCGGAGAAAGACGTTATGTGTTCGCCTTTCTAACCTTGTAGCGTTATAAGGATCAACTACCCTTTTTTGCCGTTGCCTTCTTTTCCATTATAAGTAAATAGCCAGTAGGTACTCGACTCGCATTAACCCTCATAATATTGTACACGACTGTATCACAGCAGCGGAGCGCGTGCTACTAATCTCGTTTTATAGTGCACCGCTGTTCAAACGCGCGCTGTTAACAGCGCGCTGCTCAACAGCGCGTCTAGCGGCGTGACGAATCGTCTCACCTGCTAGTCTAGCAGGTGAGGTGGCTTGGGCCTAAAGGAGTTGATAATGGTCCTGCATAGCCATAACGCGTTCATGGCATACTTATAGGCACCATGAACCATGAACGCATTAATTCAAGTAAATTATTGTATAATTGTATAAGACCGATAACATCAGTAGAATATTTAACGAATTTTCACACATTTGTAACCTTTCAGCGTCACCTAACAATTAGTCGTTAGTGCTGTTACTAATTGTTTTGGTAATATTTGCTTTTTCAAGTAATTAATTCAATTAAATTCCGAATATACGTAACACGAAATACTTTGAACGAACACGCTAACCACACGCTGTAATTTGTTTAGGGATAATTGCATTTATCGTACTTACTGTATATTTTTATGTCCATAAATAAAATAAAAACTTAGATAAAGAAGCGGCAAATACCTACATCTAATATTTATAAATGCGGCAAATCTACATTCAAGATAAATTAGGTACCTATGTTAGAAAAGGGTGCCTTATCGGCTTATATGTCTATAGCTCATCCAAAAGAACTGTGCAGTTTGACCGTTTTATACAGTGCTACCCCAGACGGACTGCTCAGTTCGGACGGGAGATACCGTCGTGTCCTACCTCCATTAAATCAGATGTGGGTAATTGCTAGAAAGATGATAATGAATCATCTGTGCCCGTAGACAAATGTCAGTGTATTCCGTAGCGTAAATCGCAATCGGATAGAAACGTTTAAGTCGACCAATCACATCCAAGCTCGTCGCCGGCGTACGATGCGCGCGCCGCGGCGGAATCACGAGCTGGAGTGTGATTGGTCGACCTAAACTATTGTATTCGATACGATACGATAGCGATTTAGACTTTTGCCACTTGGCTACGGGCACTGATCTCCTCTCTTGACCTTCTCTGCAGATTGTTGAGGCTTTATAAAAAATCGAATACACAGTCCTTTTATTTTAGCATGTAAAGTTTGTATACATATTTTTCTTTATATTTTTGGCTGCTGTCATGAATACATAATAATAATCCCTTCTTGAAACTAACAGTTAATCAAATGCGAACCCTACATCACCGATCAACAAGCGATGCACTAGACACGCCAACAAGAAACAGTTTTTTACAAGCCCGCGTGTGTTTTATTGCCGTGGCAAATCTCAAGTACGCCTGTGGAATATCGGCTCTCGAGTGAAGGGCTCTTCTAGAACTTCTTTGGCTGTGTCGCGTTTTTTTCCTAAGAACAGCATATTCGTGATTAATGGGCCAACTATAGGGACGTATGTGTGTCGAGAACTGGAGCGAAATCAATCACATTGTTCTGGATTTGATGACCTAGAAACAATCGTCTACTTTTATGATTGATGACCTATGTTGTGGAAAAATAACACATTCATTATAATATTCGTGTTTCGCGAAATTCGTAAAGGTTTGGTGAACCAAACCTTTACGAATTCTCAGGGAATCTTCGGTTTCAGAATTCACGAAGAAAGGAAAGGCAACTTCTTTATTTCTGTCGGTCTATCTGTCAGGGTAATGACGTTTAACTTCAATGGCGGAACCACATTTCGCTATTCGCCTTTTTTCATGTGACGAAAACTAACAGAGAAATATAAATAAGATAACAATTATTATCATTATAATATACTTTTCTCTCTTCTTTGCTGCACCATTAAAACCTGGAATTCTTTACTAGCTCACGAGTTTCCTTCCTCATACAGTCCCGGGTCCTTTAAGCGGGGCGTGAAAAAGCATTTGATGGGGCCGTCAAACTGAGGGCCACTATTATAGCACTATCGGTTTTGTAATGGTGACTCCCATTCCTGAGACTTTACTTTTAGCTTACCATCAGGCGAGGTGAAGTCATATTGACGTGACCGATAGTAAAAAAAAAATAGTTTGTATTCGTTCTATTTGACCGCTGTGGGTAGTTATTATGACAAGCCTATTCAACTCTATTTTAAAGTTGGCAACCCCATTGCACTGTCAAAGCGGGGATATTATCATGGGAGTTTTAATTTTGCAATTTGTTGGGCTGACACCCCTGGGCCTTTGACGGACGGACAGATGGATGCATCTCGCTGTGACGTACATATAGATCTTATATTCAGATAACCACACATTAAGTTGTCGTTGTGCAAGGGTGTGAAATTGAGGTAAGGATTTAATTTTATTCAGAAAATGTCAAATGAGTTTCTGAGCATGATGTATATTATGTATATTATCACTTACTACATAGTTTTTGTTATGTATAACAAAAACTATGTAGTAAGTGTAGTAGGTATAGAATAATTTGTATAGTTTTGCTTACTTTTTATACATCTTTCCTCCTTAAATAGTCTTGCGTCCTCATGAAAACGCATTTGATGAGGCCGTCAAGCTGAGGGCCACCACTGTAGCACTATCGGTGTATGTAGTGGTGACCCCGGTCCTGAGACTTTAACTTTAGCTTACCATCAGGCGAGGTGAAGTCATGTTAACATGTTCTATATAAAAAAACATACATACATATGCTTACGCCTTTTTCCCTCCAGGGTAGGCAGAGACAACAGCCCACCATCTGCTTAAATTCTGTCCTTACATTCTTCACTTTTTATGATTCCTTAATATACTCAGACTAGCCTGCTGTTATCCACAGCTTCGCCCGCGTGAAATTCTGTTCAGTTTCCACTTCCTATGAGAACATATTCCAGGGATAAAATTAGCTTATTTATTATGCCGAAAAAATCCCTGTACCAAATTTCATCTAGATCTGTTTAACCATTTTTGTTTAAAGAGCAGTCTGTAACGAATAAGTAACTTGGTTGGTATAACTACATATTTCAGAAAGCGCCTAAATTGATTACATGCCAAAACCTAACCAAACTTACTCTCACCATAACAAGCTTATGTAAATAACTCTAAAAGCATTGCGCGTTGCACAAAATCCGTCAAAATAACCTCGTGAAAGTTATCTTTTTATCTACAATTAGGATTTTGTCACCTCCCCCAACGTCCTCGTACCCTGGCTTCAAAGGTCCTCTCATTATGCGACGTTATTGAGTTATCAAACGCCACGGAGGGAGATTAGTTCATACTTCCATACACAAATCCTATCATACAAGCTGACGCCTCCGTCACTATCGGTGTACCGCAAAACATTCGTACTATAACCACAGTTCACAACCATTACTATCGTTAAACAATTTTCGATGTTATTTTAAAAGCCATAAAGTTCAAATTTATTTTAACTTGACACATGTTTGTAAGATTAACCCTCAAATGAATGTCATCTTTATTGTTTTAAGTTAGAGTTGAGTTTTGTTTGTATGAGTGAAGTGTGTTAACTTAGTGTGCGTCCCCACACATCCATAGTTAACAAGGAAGTTGCTGGCCTGTTATTTGTCAATGCAAAGGGATAATTTCGTCCCTTTAAACCGATAATGAGATGTGTATTCGATTATCTTTTCATTTTAGTTGAGTTATTGTTGGTTTTTAACATAATTTCTTATTACTATCGAATGCTGATTAATTTTGAGAACTCACTCATTTATTATTGTTGTTTAAAGTTTTAGATTTCTTTACCTAAATTCATTGCATACGAATTCTTACGTAATACGCGGGCCTATGGCCATCAAGTAACACATTTTCAGTTTCTCTGACTCCGATATGCTACTGGACTTTTGACAGAAAGCTATTAGGTACAAATAACCTTTTTTTTTTATCGTGCGGAAATCCCCATGGATACCACCCCCGTCGGCCATCGGGGGTGGTTATGTCGGGATCGAACCGACTAAAACCGCACGCCGTCTCGGGCCTTAGTAACCGGGGTGTAAGGTTACCCAATGGGCATATCCCTCGCACCCCAGCTGACCCCGGGCCATCTACGGTTTTAAGATGGCCCCCTCGACCCCCCGAAAAGGGGGGTGGGGCGAGCATCGCGCCACTTCACCGACGGTGGGGTGTAGGGTGACAGGAGGCCGTCCTGTCACCCAACCGTCGGCGCGCAGACAATCAGCTCGCCCCCCGCTCGCTCCCCACTGTGCCATCTGCTAGTCAGAGGGACACGTGGAGAGCCTCGGAGCAGCCCTCTAGAGGGCCACTCCCACCCCGGCCGGATTGGCCGCAGGCAGCAGCGTCTCGCGTGGCGGGTGGGAGGCGCTGCTCGCCTCCGTTGCCCAGGTGCACCACGTGGAGGTTCCGGCCCGCACCCTACCCGGTAATTTAACTTGCTCTGTAAAAATAGTAAAAATCTCCAATTTCTCATACATCCAAGTAGTGTCATAAACACCCTACCCGGTAATTTAACTTGCTCTGTAAAAATAGTGAAAAATCTCCAGCTTCTCAAACATCCAAGTAGTGTCGTAAATATTTAGATGGAGGAAACTGATTATTGCCTTCCGATATCGGATGCTTATAATTCATTTTCCTTATATACCAACTCAATTTGCCGTACGTTTATTCATTTTAAATGCCGCAAAAAAATTTCAACTCTTTTGTCATCAGACCCTTCTTCAAGTCATACTGTTATGGTAAATTTGCATATAAACAGACCTTGTGATATAAAAGATTAATTAACTTAAAAATACATAAACACCTGAATTAATGACTTTTACAATTAAATACTCAACAAAAATCAATTAACAAACAGTACAGACGTAAATCATAACCCTTCAAGAATGCAATTAACACTGCCACCGCTCGCCCCCTCCCGGCCAATCGCGACTGGGGCCTAACAGACCGGAGACGTGGAAATTTCAAATTGAGACCCGTTCATATCTGCGCTATAGCTAATATAATACCTACTACAAAGTACCTACGAACACAGAGGGCGAATCATTCGTTAGGAGTCAGTCAAGCGTTCATTCGTGAACAGGGTCGGGTAGGTACCTGTTATGTGCTGTGATAGTAAATATTTGCATACATATCAATGCGCTGTTTAGGGTTATGACGGGGCTAGATGAATAAATTGTATTGACGTTCAGTTTTTGATGTGCTGTCAGCCGCTTTGAGAGCAAATAGCTTTTTGGTGATGTGACATTCTTTCACTTTAATATTTGGTGTTTGGTTAACGATGTTGTTTACCATTATTCCTAAAGTATAAACTGCATAAATAAACAAACTTTTTTTTAACTTAACATAACATAACATAATAATAAACTCACGCCTATATGCCCGAAGGGGTAGGCAGAGGTGCTAGCACCCATATTTCGCCAGTTTATGTTTAGGTCCCAATGTAATAGGTGGCGAGCCTATTGCTATTAACTGGGCACTTATAAACCTGTGATAAATACACAACTTCGAAAAACATCGAAAAGTCATTTGTGTGTGCCATGGTGAACCTGGGATCGAACCCGAGACCTCGTCTCAGCAGTCCATTACCTCCTAGACCACTAGGCTACCGCGGTCTTTTTAACCTGAAACGTTTATGTTCCGTAGGCATGCGTAAGTCATGAATTCCACGTGGGCCCTTGTGGAACTCCTATAGCATTAAGTTGCACACATGATATGGATCATTCCAATACGATGTTATATGCAAATCAACACCAAAAACAAACATAGAAAAAGTTACGACTTTTTAAATGAGAACATTAATTCTCGATTATGCCGCACCGCGCGCTGAGACGCGCCGGCCCTCAAATCTGGTGTCAAACTACAGCCCATCTGTCGCACCATGTCCGCCATAAAAACTTAATAAGTGATCCGTCACCATAAAATAACCATTAAAAATCCGTCGGACGCTTTTAAAAATGCATCAAGAAATGAAATTGGTAGTTAATTACCAAGAGGATTCGCGGATCGGGTTTCAGGAGGGATCGGGAGGGAGAGTGTTACTTATCACGCGGAATATGATGAAATATTATATTGGCAACCCCACGTATCGCAGAGCTTACAAATGATATGAATCTTTTCCATGTGTCGCACTACGAGTATCACTTACTATTCGGTACAGGATATTTTTGCACAATTGCGTCACAACACAAAATCGTACTGGAAAAAATATCTGATGTTAAATGGTAGATGGATTTAAAGTTTATTTTTTTCAATATTTCAGGTTTTTTTTTTTAATTTTTTTCAGTGATTTTTTTGATCGGAAAAGTAAATTTACAGAACGGGAATGTTCACTTTTTCCGTTCAAAATTCATTAGGAATAGATAGCATATTTATTGCTTTAAAATTTCTTTAAATATTTGTTTCTACCACAGAAGTTGCAAAGCAGCCCACTTGCAGTTCTTATCAGGGCTTGGCCTGCGTTGATTCAAATTTTTAAGGTTTTTATGAGGATATCCTAATTATTTTACCAAAATTAAAGTAGCCTAAGTTACTCCCTGTTAAATCAGCTATCTGCCAGTGAAATTCACGTCAAAGCATTCCAGAGATTAGGTTAGAATAAACAGACAGACAGATAAATATTGTATGAAATTTTGTTTTGGTGTAAATACCGTGAATACATCTAAATGCACTTAGTAAAAAGCGGAAAAATACAAATGCACTCCAATTATATTTATTTGTATAGATGATTATTTGAGTAACAGGGCTGCAAGAGCTGTATGTATAAAGAAACCTATAAATCACCGCAGATATCAGAAACACGATACAAACATCAAGTAAGAAAAGAATAAGCGATACGTATCACAAAGTAAACGCTATTAATCCAGAGCATAGTATATTATATTATCAAACTCCCGAGAGACGCTGAGAAAATTAAAACAGATGATCTAGCGGAACAGTCGACTGCGCCATAATTAAAAAGATAAGGAATATTTTCCTTTCATACAAACGTACCGTTCGAACAAACCCTTCAGCGCGGATCCCTCGCGAGCTATGGGACCGGTTAACCGGTTAGGGGGCCCAGGAGACCACACACCGAATCGGTTGCGCACAACGCTGATTAAGTAAACTAAGATAACATTGGCAATATAGTGAAACGTCAAAAGTCAACAAGGGCAGAGTGTAGCGGTGAGTTGATTCGGCGCTATTCTCAAGGGCTGCGAGCGTATTGTAGTCTCAGACGGATACTGTTTGAGATGATTGGATTGGCTCTGGAGATGAGTGCTTCATTGTTTGAATCACTATTTGCGAACGGGTTATCTTCGCGATTTAATGTCGGTATGTTTCTGCAAGTTCCGCTCGTGTTCTCAGCTTGTGATTTCAATAATTTTATGTTAGTTAATTGATGAGTGGGTTATAGTAGATGCGCTAATTATTTATTTTTGAAGGATGTTCTATTAAAAACATCGCTTCAATAACAGTTAAAAGTTCCCGATTATGAGTAGTTACCGTTCGACCATTGTGACCAGTGAACACTTGCTTCTTTCCCTTATATAATGCTTATATTCTGGTGTTTATCCCGGATGTAATTGGTGAAAACTAACAATTTTAGATTTGAATACACCAATAAATAATTATCATTTAGGTGTTTTTGTAACCCTCAAAAGATAGCGTTTGTATCTCATATTTGTTTTTTTTTCATAGCCTGTTCAATTTGTTCAAATATTTTGTCACTGATTGTACTTCTTTGGCAAAGTATGAATTTACCAATTTGTATCTATGTTTCTACTATTCCTACTATATTATAGATAGATTATTATAGTCTCGAATAACACATAAGCTCACTTTCATAGCAACAGCAGCTAGCATTCCTATATTTTTACAGTTCATCATTGTAAAGTATCCTTTGACCCAGATATTACCAACTTTTTTTTTTTTTTTTTTTTTTATACCACTTAGGTGGCAGACAAGCACACGGCCCACACTGATGGAAAGCGGTTACCGTGGCCTATGGACGCGTGCAACACCAGGGGCATCACACTCGCGCTGCCGACCCTGCAAAAACCTTCTAATGCCCTTCTTGAAGAACCAGAACTAGAACTAGAAGAATAATTTATATCTAGTAGAATTTTTTTTATAAATATTTTCTTAATTTATTGACCAACCCTGCGCTATTGCACTCAAACTGTAATATAAAAATTAGTACCGAAGTACCGAAACACCCGTCTTGAATATCGATGTTCCATCGCAGGGTTGGTGCACGTGGCGGAGTCAGTACCTGCTGTTTAGTATTCTGGTCGGGCCTGGCCGTGTATTGATTGCTCGCCCCAGCCACCCCCGTACCACGCGTAGGGCGGCCTTTTTCAAAACAATACGAACGTAATGATTTTTTTCCCGTACTCAATTCTGTTTTTGATGTTTAAGACGTGTAACTGGTGGAGAATCGGTTTTACATTTGTTTTGGAGATTGTGATCGTTTAATGAATATTAGGTACGTTTCGTTATAATACAGAAATTTTTTTTGGTTTATATGTACGTATAGTGCACGGCATCTAACTTGGCTAAATTTTTGAGTAGTGTGGGCCCCACTATTCCAAAACCTTGCTAAGTTAGATGCCGTACACTATACTTGTTTCTATGCGACGCATTTTGTCACAAACAAGTATAGTGCATGGTAATCTAACTTGGCAAGATTTTTGAGTAGTGGAGCCCACACTACTCCAAAATCTTGCGCCAAGTTAGATGCCGTGCATTATACCAGTACTGCTTTTTTATAAACAGCTATTAAATGAAAAACTAAAATTGAACAAGGCCCTAGAATTCCCTATAGGGCCCAAGACAATCTCATCTGCTATACAATGTGTAAAGCTGTGTCGTAGAATATTTACTATCGGAATTAGGAGGTCACGGTAGTTGCTCTCGAAAAAGTCAGCGGACCTCGGGAAGGTAAGTTTTGGATGCAGCTGGGAAATCGTTATTAGCATAATGATGAATAGGAGTCTATTAAAAGACTTTTACTTGCACTATCCACTATCCAATACCTAGTTCTATCGATACGTCATTCTAGGACTTAATTGATAACACTATCTAGTTCCAAACCAAGTAAAACTTTAATATCGGTTCTAGAACGCGAATAACTTAGTGTTTGTAATGGTGACTCCCATTCCAGAGAATTTACCTTTAGCTTACTAACAGGCGAGGTGAAGTCATATTGAGGTGTCTGACATAAAAAAATAATAATAACATAAGTGCAAGAATTAAAGACATTCCTATTCACACATACCTACAAATTTTTACACTGTGCAGGTATCGTACCCACGACCTTTGCATAAACTGTATAGAACTCGCAACCGCCACACTGGTCATCAATATCTAGCTAACGATAATAAAACAGACAGGTGGTCTTATAACTTGGTACTAAGTTAACTAACTTGGAGTAAGATTGACTGGTACACTTGCATCTCTGCAAGCAAACTTATCTAAACTTATCCTTTGAACTACGCAAACTGCTATCGGTTCACCAGAAACAAGTGGAGCGGTCAAATTCATATTCATATTGAGAATGGACGTCTGCTAAGGTTCACGTTAAATCCAAATGTTAGTAGTAATGTTCAGCAACTTTTGAAGGTCCTCCTCCAAAAGTTGCTGAACATTGACACATTTACAAAGTGATCGTAATATTGATGTAAATAAAACTATTCTTAATATATATTTTTTTAACTTAGACTAAGTTTAATATAATGTTTTTAAGTTTGACTATAAAGTTTTTTTTTTTATTTTTTTTTTATTTTTTTTATAACACGTAGGTGGCAGACAAGCTTATTGCTTTATGCTTGCTATGCTATGCTATGCTATGCTATGCTATAAGCAAGATTATAAAGGTGACGTGTTTGTTTGTTTGGTTGAATGCGCTTATCTCAAGAATTATTGAAAATTAATTTTGTGTTAGATAGCCCATTTATCGAGGAAGGTTATATAATATAATATCATCACGCTACTACCTAGGAGAGCGGAGCAGTGATCATATATTATCTCAATAAATCGCATACGCATACAATGCACTCATAAATGCGAGATAATCCGCGGGAAATAGAATAAAATAGTTGTTCCACCCAGAATGACATCTTGCCTAACCACAGACTAAACTAGCAAGACAAACGAGCTATTTACACAAAACTATCTTAAAACGATACTTTGCAACTAAAATAAGTTATTCAAAGTTCCCCTTTAAAGCGACGGGTTGTTGTAAATTTTCTCAAAGACATTCCTTGATCTGATATTGTGGAGTGGGTCGCCTTCGCCCCGAGCATAGCAAGGGTTATACTGCATAGTGTAGTGCTAATGTGGTACGTGACTGGAGACTGTGCCAAAATATAACTATTTTGAGATTATATCCCGATATAAATGGCCGCGATTGGTGCTGCAATTGAATCTCGAGATATAAGTGCGGTTAAATTTTGCTGTGAAGAAGTAATTGTGCTTACTACGTTGTCAAATGTTTTTGTGAGAAAAGCTGTATTTAGCATTTCATCATCATTCATCATTCTCTGAACCTTTTCTCAACTCAGTTGGGGTCGGCTTTCCAGTCTAACTGTGATGCGGCTGAACTTCGATATTTTCCGTGGAGCGACTGCCATCGGACCTCCACAACCAATGGCGATATCGAAGTTCCAAGTTAGACTGGTTGGACTTTTGAGGGCTTCAACTACCCGTAACGACTGCCATAGATGTTTGTATGGCAACCGGGACCGACGGCTTAACGTGCTCTCTCTCCGAGGCACTAATAAACCTGCGATAAATACACACATAACTTCGAAAAGCATCGAAAAGTCATTGGTGTGTGCCATAGTGAACCTGGGATCGAACCCGAGACCTCGTCTCACCAGTCCATAACCCAAACCACTAGGCTACCTGTATTTAGCATTTCATTGAGTTAAATTTTTTATACTACTTACGTGGTAGACAAGCACACGGCCTACCTGATTGAACGTGGCCACCGTGGAGTTGAGTTGGACGTAACATCTCCATTCTTGCAAGTTCTCATAAGACACGATAACTATTAGTAGCTTACCTAATAGACTTTTTTTCATAAATCGACTTCTTTTTTTATGCTATCTAGGTGGCAGACAAGCACACGGTCCACCTGATGGGAATTGGTCACCGTGGCCTATTGACGTGTGCAACATCAGGGATGTCACACTCGCGTTGCCGACCCTGGTTTTGAGGAATTTGGAGAGAGTTGGAGGTGGGATTGGAGAGATGAAGGTTTGGGGGGGAGAGGGAGATTTGAGCCCTGGCTATGAAAATATACATCTACTCCAAGATCAGCTCACTGATGTACCTAAATGAAAATCGAATCGCTAAGTATTTTTCAATACTAGCTGTTGCCCGCGGCTCCGCCCGCCCGCGTGGATGTCGAAATCCGTTTCAAAAACTATCCTATCTCTCAAGTTGGATCGAACTGTACATGGTGTGCGAATTTTATTATAATCGGTTAAGTGGTTTAGGAGTCCATTGAGGACAAACATTGTGACACGAGATTTATATATATTAAGATTTAAGTTTCACGGATGGCTGAAGAACGTGGCCACGTCGCGCGTCGAAAGTGAGACAATCCTGATCGTTCACACATGAGTGGTGCTCGTATAAAGGTCGTGAATTGACAATAACATAATAATATTGTGCGAACGATTATCTTGACGCAATAAACGCTGTCGTAAAATGGCACAACAGATTTGCGCCCACGCGTCTCGTGTGGACGATGCAAATTTTTCGATGAAAATGTTCTGTCAGAGGTGAATTTCTCGATATTTTGTGGCGTAGTGAAGTAATTTGCGTCACTTTTATAACTAACTTTACTTAGTAGATAAAGGCTAGTGATATTAATAAACAGTTTTTATGAAATATGTTAACCTATTTGATTTACAGTATTTTAAATGCGGGCACAAATCTCAAAAAAATGGTCGACCGCAAATATCCCATATTTACGAGTATTTCATCATTTAGAATTCAAATTCTAGCCATTGAAGTTTTTTTAGGTAGGACACGACGGTATTTCTCGTCCGAACTGAGCAGTCCGTCTGGGGTAGTACCTCCGCCCTACAGAAGACCGCAGCCATAATAATCATCGTGTTGTGTTCCTGGCGGTAAGAAGGGTAGCCAGAGCTCACAATCACCTCTCGTCCCCTAATCCCCATCTCCAACCCCCCCCCCCCCCCCTCTAATCTCCAAACCCTCCCTCCTCCAGGGTCGGCAGCGTGAGTGTGACGCCACTTACCATCAGGTGGACCATTTGCTTGTCTGCCACCCAGATAGTGTAAAAAAAAGAAGTCGATTTATAAAAAAAAGTATTACGTAAGCTACTAATGGTTATCGTGTCTTATGAGAATTTGCAAGGATGGAGATGTTAAGTCCAACTTAAGTATGTTTATCCGCATTCTAGAACCGATAATATCTAGTTTCAGTCTAGTTGGCGCCGTAGGTATAATAGCGTCTCAGAATTATTTATATTATTAAATATGACTATGGGTTTGATATTAGGTCCATTCGCAAATGAAAATCGATAACACATCGCCACAATAGGGTGAAAGACGGGATTAGTGGACCTTATCCCCAATTTTATCTAAATACTGGCTATAATCCGCCATGTACAATGGCGACAAAAATAATAAATACGCCTTGGTGCCGCCCACGGCCATGGCACAATGCTACCAGCTCTGTGTTTCAATATTTTTCTATTGGGGCCATTAATGAAGGGGCCGAAAAAGCGAAATAAACTAACCAGCTATCGATATGGATGGTAGGGTGGATGTACCGACTGCTGGCAGTGTTTTATGATTCTGCCTATTGTGCTCGTGATGAATTAGCTGAGTTTTTGAGTTATTTTATTTTTAGGTACTGGAAGGTTTTTGTTTATTTGAAGCCATGATAAATTTTAATAAGTTAATGATACTGGAAAAACTTTGGGTGAATATTCTACATTACTTGATCAATATGGTATTTTATATTTTGGTGGTTTTTTTATATCAAAAATTTATTGCAAATCAATACAAGCGTAGAAAAATTATGACAAAAGGAAAGGTCTAAGCATGAAGGATAGATAGGTACCAATTTTGGCTATTAATGCTAAACAAGCATAGCGATTGGCCATTTGGTGCATTATTATTATAACTATCTTATAAGTCACTATTTTGTAGATTTTGTTATTTTGAGTGTAAGCTCTGCTGCAACAAATTAATTTAAATACTTAAAACGTTACTCCACTAAGTAGCCACGTGTATAAAAGTTACAAACACCCGGATATTTTAATAAAACGTAATAGCAAAACAAAAATAGTATGACTCTCACACCTCCCCACGCCTAATCTCCTAACAAAGCATTGTTGGAACATTTTGGCGCGAAAATAATGAAGAGCACGTGTCGGGCCTGCCCCGCCTGCTCGTAGACCAGGCCAGCCGCCAGGCCAGGCGCACAATAGGCACGTGTCGATCGCTATCAATGGAAGACGGCCAACAAAACGCATAGCAGTAAAACATTAACGGATGAGTTATGGATGTGTGACTTCGAGAAAATTCGCATGGTCGTTGATGACATTTATTTTAATTAGGGTAATTACGAATGAGTCATTTTATTGTTATGGTGCTGCTTGTGTGGTATTACAAAATCGTCAAACAGGTTTTATTTCAAGAAAGGATATAAAAACGCGTGTTCGGTAAGCTTAATGGTTAAGAAGTCGGTTTACGATCGAGTGGTAACGGGTTCGAAGCCTGGTCATTACAATACTGACGTGAACCCAGTTCTAACACAAGCAATTATTTAGCTTAGCCTTATATTCAATTTAATAATGTCAAAGTTTGGTCAATGTTCTACTAAATTTGTACGAATTTGATTTCGAGTTCAACCAGGCACCACAAGTGGAATCTGTTCACAAGCATGACCCAACACTTCGAAGGGCCCAAGGCGCCTAACTTCTAAGTAAAAGATTTTATGCTATGTTGTAACTTACTATCTATGTCATAAAGTATCACAATAACTTAGTATAAAGTAGACAAATAATTTACTTCTGTCACTGGAATAACAATAAAGACTATTCAAAGCATATTAGATTGTCTTATCTATTCAATATAAAGTGTAAACTCGAAACGACATTGAAGCAGTCAGCACAAATCACAACTGACATTATAATACAGCCTACGCTGAACAAGACAATGAGAGAACTATCACAAGTAAAAATGAAAGCAAAAAGTGAGACACTGCACCCAAACATCGATCATGACTTGCATTCGAATCGCGGGCAATAAAATAATAATTATACACATGTGACTTATTAGCTGTACGTATTACAAATCATGTGAAAATAAAGCACTGTGCCAATGAGAAATTTAAGATAGCAAATACAACTCTAACAGCTAACGATTAGGTTGAAAATTGAAATGAACATTTCCAACATTACGATGTTTTACGATGACAACCGAGAAAGTACGAACAAAACAACAAAAGATTTAACAATAGAAGTACGTCGTATCATTTGTTAAACGTCCCTTTTGATGACGAACACTATTATTTTATGAATGATGCTGGGGTGGATGTGGGGACCTAAATACTGTATTTTGTTCTTATGTTGCAAACAATTTTAATGGCAGCCAATGTGTTGCGATATTTCGGCCATTTATGATCCCGTTTAATTACACCATATTTTACTGAGTTTCAATTGCAAACCACACGTCTATTGATTTTAATGTTTGCATTTCGAACGTTGATTATATTATAATGACTAGCGATCTCTTTAACTGTTATAATTTTCTAACGTTCGTATCGTTCGTACGTATCTTCAGTTTCTAAAAAACCTTGCTTATCTAATCTTGGATATTGTAACGAGTCTGTATGTGTTTTTATGTGATACCATTTATGACATGTGAGTAGTAGCTTGAGTATTGTACATAATCTCTGGTCCTTTCACCGGTAATACTTGTCAATAGGTCAATAGCAGATTTAGAAATATAAAACAAATTTAAAAGTCAGCTCAAATTCTACCTATAGTTTTCTATGGAGGTATATTTCTCATTTCCAATAATGAATGTCTCTGTACAAAAGTCTATTTAGTATTGGAGTTATGAAAAAATATAAAACAATTGTGAAACTTGTCAAAATAATTTATTAAATAGGGCAGCTCATACAAGCCGACCCCATTCATAAAGATTTTTTTATCCTCACACACGGCCAATTCGAAAATATTTAACATTCAATATCTAACCTTGCGTAGTTCGAAAAAGGTGGATTTTCGATTGATGATCAGAGACTGGTGTTGAAATGTAATGTCATTTGACTAACGACACCTTAATGCAGAGTATTTAGTCTGGAGCGGAATGGTTTTATTGTGCGGGTGTAATGTATCGAAAAGTTTTAATTTTGCTTTATGAGTTGAGAGAAATGTGTATCCACCCTCTTTAGCGTTGCAACCCTTTAGAACCGGTTGCATTTTTAGTGAGAATGGGTTAATTTGTCATACTTAACTAATATTATGATCATACAATATAAGTTTATGAAGCTGGTAACGTATAAGGATGTTAAATACTCAATATAAACATTTTAGACTTTACGAATAGTGTAAGCAATCTATGTACTTTGTTTTTAGATACATATGCATTGTTTGAATTATGAAGTGATCGAAATTTGTCTTGCTATTTGACATTGAATTGTGGATTGGCTAACAATTAAAATTAAGATAATATGTTATAAATTGATAAACAAATATGTTTATACTTATTGTAAGATTCTGTGACTAAATTGGCAAATAATTTGGCAATTGAGACTAAACTTATCTTCGTAATCAGAATATCACATCAGTTCCGTCAGCACCTAGCCACACGAATACCTATAAATATTTTCTAAACAGGGTATTCTTCCAAATACAACAGTACCAGTATTAGTTAGTTAATACTTTCATTTCGAATAAGATCAATCAAACATATATACAAGATTAGCGCTAGAGCGACGCGGAAAGCAATAAAGTCGACACCCTAGCCTCCCAGATTAACTGTTCTAATACCATAAAGAACGGCTATAGGGCTCCGCGGGGCTCCACGGGGCGTCTTTGTACCATTTTATTGGCGTCCACAGGCTCCCCGAGGTGTATTGTTGCAAGTGCCTCGGCCGATTACTGGGCTCTTCACCCTAGTGCGAAATGATATGCCATATTTGTTAATTCTCTCGCTGGGGTAAGTCATTTGTCGTAATAACCATTTAACGCTGTATGTGAATGTTTTTGATGTATGGTCACATCATTAGCCATTTTTATATTAATACCTATGAACGTTTATTACCTAGGGTACGGCAGTAATGAAGCTCAGTATGAGCGATTATACCTACCATAGACGGGTTGAAGCAAAATTAACCTTTTGAGGTAATTCCTCCTATAGTCCCGGGGCCTTTAGGCGGCGCCAGTAAAAGCATTTGATGAGGCCTTCAAGCTGAGGGCCGCCACTGTAGCACACCGGTGTATGTAGTGGTGACCCCAGTCCTTTTGCTTTTAGCTTACCAACAGGCGAGGTAAAGTCATTTTTATGTGTCCTATAATATAAAAAAATATTTTATTTCAACTAAGTACTTATAGGTGTCCCAGATATAATAAAAGAAAGAACCGGTCCCGTGTCTGGTCCTGGATCTGAGACTTTACCTATCGCTTACCATCAGGCGAGGTAAGGTCATGTTGACGTGTCTAACTTAAAAAAAGATAGTAAACCGCCTCGTCTATGAAATGAAGAAAATAGTAGGATCGTTTTAGATGAGACCAGCACAATGGCAATCGCTCCTATAAAAGTCCTATCTATATGTGAAAGCCTCGGATGTACCATTGTTCAGATGATTATGACCATAACGGAAGTCTATAAATTAAAGTACCAGCATTACCTAAACGACAGAAAGAAAAACATTTAATATTCATGATGTTTGAGTGTAAAACATCATGACTTTAAATTCTACTAAATGCGAGAGTTTGTGAGCATGTATGAATGTTTGTTACTCATACGTCCTAAACGGCTGAACGTATCTGGATGTAATTCGGCACAGAGATAGATTATGGTCTGGAATAAGGATTCATTTAGGGAATAAGGGGCGAAGCCGCGGGCAACAACTACTCGTAAATATTCTTTGAAATTTTTTTTAAACATTGTAGCCCTCAATTTGTGCCGTATACAGGTTTATTCGGTGGAACTAAATAAAAGTGCCCTGCGGCTACTGACACCACTTTAAAGCCCTTCAGTCAAGCACACATCACTTTTATTCAAATAAACTCAAGTGGTTTTAAAACACTTCAATCTTTTATTCGACTACTTGTCGAAATGCAGTTTAAATATATTACAATATTAGTAAGTATTTTATTATAAAAAAATACCTAATGTATTCTGTATCACATACCTAACAAAGTTATAAAATTAATGTTAAAAATATTTTTATGCAATTTAAATAATAATAACATCAACTAAATCGCGATAGAACTAAATTCGTTAAAAATAGTTCTTACTTCAATGTTCGTAAAGTTTATATAACTAGTTGGCTAACATAATGGATACGGCTATTTCGAGATGATTGCCAAGAGCAGAGTGGCGCAGTGGAAGCGTGCTGGGCCCATAACCCAGAGGTCCGTGGATCGAAACCACGCTCTGCTAGAAACAACTTTTTGAGCTTTTTTATTTTTGAAATTTATTTTACTTATTTTGTTTTTAATACTTTGTTTATATTTTTCCATCTTTTACCTATCGAAGCGTTAACACAAAGTTTTGTTTGAAAATAAAGGGACAAACGGCAGTGAGCGACTGCGTTTGTTTTATCATGGGATATTGATAATTTGTGGCACGTGTTCTGCTTTTCGATCCTGCCAATGTTTTTTTAATCGTCCGCCCGAAGCTGCCTTTTATATTTTTTTTCTCAATGTTAATCATAGTTTTTTAGTTTCTCGAATTGAATTTCGAATAGTTTGTTCTGAAAATGAGTTTTTCTTTTTATACAGCGTCATCTATTGGTAGTGGCATTAACTAACTTTTGTTTAACTTTCAGTGGCGCGGCGGTATTGGTTACAACAGCTCTGTGAAAAGTACCGAGTTTGATGCCAGTTTCAGGTAAAACATATTACACCAATTTTATCATGTTCATATTTCGACACATTTAAAATACATACCTACACATGCAGACAATGTATGAAATAATGAGATGATGTTATAATATACCTACCTATCTATTTGTTTATCAACATCATCTTAACATTGTTCCCGATTGCATCCGAGGTTTTCGCTTCGGAACCCAGTGTCCGCTTACTTTTTTTTTTCATTTTATCTTGAATTTTATGGGAGTGACTGCGGTCTGACCTCACAATCCGGAATGTAAACCGGCGCCAAAGCATTTAATCAGGAAGTGTACCGGCTAGTTGGTGAGGCCATGGAAATTTTGGTGGAACTCCTATACACACCACTCCAAAACTCTCTAGAATAGAAATCTTTTATGACAACAGTACATGGAGTGCAATATGTACTAAATAAGTAGAACATAACCTCACCAGACGAGATGAGTGACACGTCACTCTCCCTCCAACTTCATTACACTACCCTCCGTCGCATTATTATGTAAATTCCAATTTAAAACCACTTGTTATCTAGTTAGTTACGAAAAATACCTAACTACGGGCCCCCATATTAGCCGGCGGCTGCCTATTGCACCGTTCATAATCAATACCAATTGACAAACGAAGCATTCTCCTGTCAAATTCTAGTTTTGAGCAACAAAAGACCTTGCCAACTTTTAAATGCAGCTGCGAAAATAATTCTCCAACGGTTTTGTTGCGAAAATTTGACTTTCGAACTGCAAAACGAATGTGGTATGAATGTTGCCGTAGGTGCGTAATGGGGGTCTTGTTATGTTAATCGGTACCCTGAGGCTGAGATGCTGTGAGGGTACTGCAAGATTCAATATTGGAGTGGTCATCGATTGGTGCTAAAGCGAACAGTTGGATGTTGGGAGAATTTCGCACTTGGTTTTAAGTGTTCTAAAGTGTGATTGTGAATTATTTCATTATTTTTTTCATTTAGATGTATACTTTATGTATCGTACATCCTACTATGTCCTACTAATTATTATAAATGTGAAAGTTTGTGAACATATTTGGATGTTTTTTACACAATCACGCTATGACGACTGAACGGTTCTTGCTGAAAAAGTACAGGAATATTAAAATCCGGAATTAGATTTTAAAGGCGTCATAAAAGATTTGTTTTTGTTTTTAATTATATTATGAAAGGTTTAAGAGCTAAGGTGTTTAATGAACAAGAACTAAACTTGCAAAGCTACTATTGTCGTTGACTCTACCAAAGCATAGACATAGGAAAACTATACAAAAGAACAGAGAAATTAGTAACCTACACCTACACCTATCATACACATTTATACACACCTTCATACGTAAAGGTGTACACTCATTTCCCTGGCTTTCCTCTAGGTTCATTCATTGTTAATTTAAATTAGAGCCTTGGAAGTTAATATACTTAAATTGCATATTTGGTGCGCGAAATTCCCTCCGTGGCGTCACCACATCACCACGCCACCGCAGTCGAAGGGTTGACTCAACGCATCAAGTCTTAATTAACTGGCGCATTCTCCCTGTTTATTACTTCCATACTAATGTGATTAACAAAATAATGAAACAAATTAAAAAAAAAATCAGTAATAAAATAAAAACATAACTAAAAAAACGAATAATAAAACAGTTTCCGTAGGTTGGTAGTACAGTCACCGGCAAAAGTTTATGATGATTGCACACATTTCAAATTTAAAAATTCGAATGAGGTTCATTGTATTGTAATTGAAGTTTAAAGGCAGTTCAATAGGGCCAACTAAGTACTTAATTAAACATCATTTTTATTAAGAACCAAAAGTTACTTTTCTCAAAACTACTGTACAAAATCTGAAAATGATTATAGGCCTTTGACGACTGTGCCTACCTTGTGAACTTTACCTAGCCCAGACAGAAAGTGACCAGTTTTCTAAACGTTGACCGATGTCTCCGACCGATACAATCAGGATGAAAATTCGTTTAACTAAACTCAAACCCATGACGGGTTTATGGTTTGACTATGTGTAATTCATATTTTAACTAAACTGAATTTTCACGTTTTACTCAATGAGATTTGTTAAAAGCATTGTTCTGTGCTAACTCAGTTTCAATTACATTACTTAAGCGATACTATATTCATTGATGAAATGCAGGCTAAAATTCAAAATAAGAATTTGCAATAGCACATCTGACGTAAAAAAAATTATAATAGGTATCAAGAAATATCAGCTTTTGGCGTCGATTCTGGCGTGCAATTTCACTAAACTTAACTAGTCTCTAAATTTAAATTTTGATTTTATCTCGATTTACTTATTTCAGTGTGGATCCTTTTTTTTAAACCATTAAACATTATCTCGGTCTGCACCTTTTTGCTAATTTTGGAAACCAAACAGCGTTTAACTTGGTGATAAAGTCAACATAATTTTAGAACAGAATCGAGTTCATTCTAGGGTTATACGAATATAGTACAGTTTTAGACAACTACCGCGTGTGTTGGCGATAGATATGCCATAGATATCGGAACGCGAACTGGCGCACAAGCGGCTCGGTATGTCACGTACTTGTGACGCATACCGAATGCCATGCCGCCACGTGATGAGGTCATCCGCTATGAGTTATCGCCTCACACTAAACACTTACATACCATCGTTTTATTAAAATACCACACAAAAATCTAAATTCCTTTGAATTCCCTTCCCTGAACACTCGAATCGTAAAATATGGTGCCTATGGTTTTCTAGGGGACTATAAAATAAAGTTATTTTAAAACAGAATAAACTTGTGTTTATAAGCAAATGTTATGTAATTGACAACATCTACTATTACCTGTGACCTGAGACGCCATGTGTGTGTATACTGCATGGCATCTAACTTGGCAAGGTTTTGGAGTAGTGGGGTCCACACTACTCCAAAATCTTGCCAAGTTATGCTGTACACTATACCAAGTGATGGAGTACACAATTCAAATCTTGTGGGTCCAAGCAACCTCACTTGCAAGCCGATATACCTGCTGACTGACAGACTGGCACTGAGTTCCTTCTTGGATTTGAAGGTGGCAGTTGCTCCAAACAAAAGTCAAGATAAACCGTAGTAGGAGAGCGGCCCCAAATTCCAAAAGGGCTTAAGAACAAACATGGATTGGCGCTCGCATGATGATGAAGTAATATCCTAAGCAGAACAGAAATAGTCATAGGATTTTATTACAGCTTGCATTTTTTTTTAATTTAGGTACTAGTATTAGTATTAACCCCCTCTAGGCCGTCAAGGTAGGGTCCACCATTTTAGGATTGTCAGCATCTAGTAGTATGGTTTGCCGTATCTTCTCATTTTCAGCTTCTTACCATCAAGCGGGGCGCAATCGATAAATTGATGGACTGAATAAAAAAAAGCTTAGCTAAATTTATCTACGTTAGGGTTCACGTTAGTATTGTAACAGCAGGGATCGAACCCACGACTTTTCGATCACAAGTCTCGATGACAGTATATTTGTTTGGCATATCGATGCTAAACAAGACAAGCACAAACATGCACGTAAGCGTATTTCAATTATAAAATACCATAGAGATTTATTTATCTTTCAAAATCATGATGTTTGAATTTCAGATAATATTAAAGAATCGCGGGACTAAAGATAATTCAAAAGTCAAGTCCAATATATTACTATGTTTACTTACGATGCGTAAAACGGAACGTGCACGCGATTGCTCCGTCACCCTCCAACATTATCTTCCATCTCTGTCTGATTTGACAGATCGAAGTACCACGTGACACGTCACTTATTGTCGTTTACTATTAAAAATCGAATACAAAAGAACTAATGACAGTTGTTACGCGCGCTTTTTGACAGGTCAGTAATAGTCACAGATTATAAATGTTATTTTTGTATCCACGCTCGCGTTTTTACTTCAAACGTCACCAATTATATAAAAAAAAACGTGTGGTAATAGTTAGGATTTATTTATAGTACTGTATTCAAGTTGCTTAAATCGTTAGAGAAGCAGTGTTTTCGCTGAAAGACGTGGCGGAACTGGCTGAATGCCGGCTTCACTCTCGCTCGTTCTACTAAATTTTCAATTCAAACAGGGTCTTTATAAGGGTAGTGACGCTGTACAAAATTTACATATCGGCGTAATAAACCAAGCGGATGTCTGATTTGAATTCGGAACGTGCCATAAATGGGACTTTTTGTTGTGTGTAAAAAGTTGGCTGATTGTCATTTTTGTTTATGTAAACAATTGTAATACTATAGTTAGTATAAACAACACTTAAGTCCCATTTACACGATACCATTTTCTTGTAAGTACCAGTGCAATTATTGAATACAATAATTGACTGGCATCGTCTAAACTACATGTCACATTCTTGCTCTGCTAGGGAATTATTGCAAGCAAAACTGTTATTGGTGTAGGTAAACACAACATTACAGCATCTTTATTCATGAAAATACTGTTTTAATAAATGCATTTTCTTTCTTTCTTTCTTTTTTAAAATGGTGCAAGGACGTTTTAAATTATTTAAATAACCTATGACCACGGCCATATTTTATCTTTTAGGCGGTATCAGATAGCATTTAGGCATTTTCATATTTACCGCTCTAAAATTCAGATTTCCTTAAATGTAATAATTTCTCTAAAGAATATCAGAAGTTAATCACAAATGATAAATTTAATTTTAAATTCAACTAAGTAAATTTAAATTGCCTGGTAACCTTTCCTCCCAGAGACAATGGGATGAGCCGCTCTGCAAGCTGTTAAAAAAACATTTACTTAATACAGCTTCAAATGTTACAGAGCGTGCACGCCTGTTGGCTGTGGGAGAATGGGAGTCAGGGCTCTGGATCCAGGCACTTCCATCGTCCAACACAGGTACCATGTTGGACGATACTACTTTCCGCCTTGCCACTTGCCTCCGTCTAGGTGCGCCATGTGTTTCTCCGCATCATTGCCACTGTGGTGAAGCCGTCGACAGCCTTGGACACCATGGCCTTTCATGCAGCAGAAGCGCAGGCCGAATATCGCGCCATGCCTGCATCAATGACATCATCCGCCGTGCTCTTGTCACCGCCGGCGTGCCAGCCGTTCGTGAACCTAATGGACTGGTACGTGACGATGGCAAGAGACCGGATGGTATGTCGTTGCTGCCTTGGAAGATGGGTAGGCCCTTGGTGTGGGACGCAACGTGCGTCGACACCCTTGCGCCTTCACATCTTCCAAGCACAGCAAGCTGTGCCGGCGCTGCTGCTGCATCTGCAGAAAACCTCAAACGGCGTAAATACTCCAACTTAGTTGGTGATTACATTTTTGAGCCGTTTGGGGTTGAGACGCTGGGGTCATGGGGTCCAAGTGCCCGCCTTGTCTACAAAGACTTGGCGAAGCGGCTGATCGACGCCACAGGTGACCAGAAGGCTGGACTCTATCTTGCACAGAGAATCAGCATTGCCATTCAGCGTGGCAATGCTGCCAGCCTTCTGGGCACATTACCAGTCAGCGATGATGCGGAGGAATTTTTTGACGCCATGTAAATATTTATTTTATTTATTTTGTTTAGTTTAGTTTTTATTTTAATGTAAATATTATTTAATTGTCATTGTATTTTTATCATAATTAATAAAATTATATTCGTGACTCAAAAAAAAAAAAAAAAAGTAAATTAATGTACTAAACACAAAAATATTAAGAACCGGTTTAAATTACTTAACCTAACCTCTATCGTTGTCTTTTACTTCTGTCGTCGACTGTACCTAGTAGATACACTTTTATTTGAAGCAACTAGATTCCAGTAGTTAGGAAGTTATTTTATAATCACTTTAAAAGTTTTCACCTGAACAATTAGACATACAAAAAGCGAATAAGCAAAAACTTGGTGAAAACCTTGGCGATTCCATTTAAGTATTCTGTAATGTTGAGTTTTTCATGTTTTTAAACGGTAGTTAATTATAGTTAATTGATTTTATAAGCAGTATGTGGGGAGATTGATTAGCTCAACGTGTTGAATGGTCACTCGATGTTTATTTAAGCTCGAGTAGTCTCATTACACAAACATGTATGCTGGGGATTAGCATTTCGCCGCTTATTACGCGCTCAGCGGCTATGTCCCACTGCTCATTACCAGCGATTATTGGCACAGCCTTATGATTTGATTTGTTTGTGAAATTTATATGTGCTAATCACATGATTTACCATCTGCTGACGGTGATGGAAAAACATCGTGAGGATACCCACTTGTTCTAAAAGTAATTCTAAGGACATGTCTGATACACTAACCTGCATTATGCCAGCGTGTGAGGATTAAGGTCTAAACAGCCCAGCTGCCCAGCAGTGGGACATTAATGGGTTGTTATTATTGTTTTGTTACTAAGTAGTAATTTTTTCTTTCACTCTTTTCTTTTCTTCTCTTTTGTCTCTCGCTTTGCTAAGGAAGGACGTGGATTTGGAAATTTCTTACTTAAATTAACCTGTTTTAACTTTAACTTCCTACATAGGTACTTCTTTTTTTTCATGGATTACTTATTCTGATTCTTGCGAATCGGAAAATTTTATTGATTTTATTATTATAAGCGATATGTTTTAATAAGATATTGAAGAAATAAAGATATATGGTCACTATAAGCGCGATTTGTATGCGTTCAACGTTGTCTCGGACAGTTATAGTACGACAGATCGCATTTTAAACTCTCAAAATAATGTATCACTGCCAATTATCTTTTTAAATTCTGTCCAACTAAATCATTTTCAATACAGACACATCGTTATGAGATGTAGTGAGAATAGAATAATGAAAGCATGACAAGTATGACATCTAGAAACAGAGATTGATGATCACGCTAACAGTAGCACCGCGGGCTTACGCACTTACAGCCAAACATGCGCGTGAGTCACACGATCTTAATCTTTTCACACGTGCCTGTATGAAAAATGATCAACTGTTTAGTGAAAACTTAGTTTAATTCATGAGTAGGTATTAATGGAACTAGATAGTTAGGTAAAAGAGGGTCTCGTAGCTTCTTTGGCAGTTTTTTACCACCTCTACCATGGCGAGTGTTCCGATGAGCTCTCCCAATTAATCCCACCTTCCCCTTTCCTATACAGGACTATACATGTGGCAGGCTGAGGTATCACCCTCACACAGTGGAATCAATCTCATCAAGAACTAAGCGGTTCGGTGCCTCTTTTCTCTGCCGCACCATAAATACTGGGAATTCTTTACCAGCGCATGTGTTTCCTTCCTCCTATTATTCCCGAGTCCTTTAAGTGGGGTGTGAAAAAGCGTCTTATGAGGCCTTCAAGCTGAGGGCCACCGTTATGCCACTATCGGTGTTTGTAATGGTGACCCCCGGTCCTGAGACTTTACCTTTAGCTTTCCATCAGGCGAGTTAAAGTCAAGTTGACGTGTAAATAAAAAAAATATACTCATTCTTCTATTTTATTATTTATTAAAAACATAATACGGTTGTCTAAACTTATCATGGAATCAATGAACTGTTTATAAAACCTCATAAAAAAACTAAATGAAAATCAGGAAGTTTTGAATGTCACAACGACGGTTGAACAGCTTGTTAGCATATAACCTACATCGAGTCACGGAATAACAATGAAATACTTCGTCCCTTTCAGTCCCTTTAGAGTATCTGAATACTATTTACGACAGTATAATAGCAAATAAAATGTGTCGTGTCTGATGAAGGATAATTATAAAAGAAAAGTTTGAAACGCGTAAGCAAATAGCTATTATGAACAGAAGGCATTTAATTCATTTTACAACATAATTATGTTCCCTAGTCTTTGTAAATAATCAGTTATTACGTGACTTAAACAACCCTTAACTTAAATTAAACTTGCGCAAATTATTCCAAACACGGCATTTCCAATCAACACCCAACTCATTACTGACAAAATTCGAAACAAAACATTCCAAATTCAAAATTTAAAATTGAGACACGAATTACGGGAGACAAGCAACGATGATCGGAGGCCTGCGTTCGTGGCCACTATCGATTTTTCCGTCCACCCCCAACATTGTTGACAAAGGCTGGTTCTTAAGCCAAATGAGATGCACCCTAAAGAATATTATGGGCAGACATCGCTCCACTATCGCTAGATATATTGTTGTGAGCGTAGATATCTCGGCGGGCTCATATCGCCACTTTATTGATCTTTTAACCGTTCCGTATAAGGTTGTACCGTTGGTTTATTAAAACGCTGTGTTTGCTCATTGATTCGACTGTTCTCTACTAAATAACTATCTTGAATAATACTTTATTACCTAGACTTAGTATCTAGTCAAGTGGTCATCAAGTGGTGGGTAGGTCAAGTGAGTAAGTGTTAATATTGTACATTATAGATTTCCCATTTGATATACTACTGAGGTAGTACTGATGGTAGCTGAATGGATAAGGATGCCTCTACTCAGAGGTATCGAGTTCGAATCCGGCTGGACAGTATCAATGTGAATTTCACTTTGTGGAATTTATATGTGCAAATTAAATTCCACAAATTAAAACCCAGTCCTAGAAGAAATTCTAAGGACATGTCCGATCCACCAACCCGCATAGCTGGGAAAAGGATCGTTGTACAAAACTTAATTGCTTATGGCACAAAATTAATAAATGATAATAATAATTATTACTATTTATCTCTCACAATGGGTATACAGGAATGAGAACGATACAATGGTAATAGCCACAAAAACCACACTGTAAGAGCTGGTGGCTATTGTAGGTCTAAAAGACCTGTGTTACAGGTCACCAGGCCCCACGTTACAGATGTAATATGACCTAAATTAATTTAAGCCCCAAAAAGATATTACAAATTAAGTGAAACAGCAAAGTACACAGAATGAAACAAATGTAAAAAAAAATTAAAAAACCCCTGACTCACAAAAAAAGAACAATAAAAAACCTGTAAAAATTAAAAAAATAACTATTATACTATGACCTATTTACCCTAAGTATTGGACCTTTATTATTATCATAGGTAGTTATAATATTATTTACGTATTCATTATTTTTAACTAACAGTTTGTCTTGTCGGGGGGACCGCTCTATACCTAAACAATTATTGAGCATATCAAGGAACTTAAAAAATTAAACAAAGAAGAGTTGCAGATGTTCAAGAATGAAATGAGGTGTACAATAATTAATTTCCTACCGCAACCAATACTAAATCTGTGCATTTTTCTTTATTATTATTTAATATTATTATTTATTAATCATTGTAATTTTGAAATAAATAAATTCTTTTTTTCTTTATAGCCATTCCATGTTCAAAATCCATAGCTCCCATAGTGATGTGCGTATGGTATCGATAGTCATTGTCCAAGCCAGACGCGTCGATAAAAAGATTACACATTTGCGTATATGATTCGTGCGTGATGTGAATAGTAATGTGCGCCCTCCCGGCACTCCTCGCCCCTCTCCCCTCGGCCGAACAATAATAGATTTTAATCGGCCGCCAGACTTGGGTGTGCAATTTCATTAATTTTTTGGTTTCGTGTTCAGTTGAGGTTTTTAAATGTAGCTTTGTTATTTACAGATAAAGATACTTGGGTATTGATGTTTTTGTGGTTTGAACAACATAAATGTGCGAAAAGATTGTGATTTGACATAAGAAAATAGTTTAAGTGTTCAAAGACGAAGTGACGAATTATAAATACATGACATGGGATCCTTCTTCTCTTCAACCTAGCGTTAATCCTAGTCGTATCCAAAGCATTCACCGGAGTCTGTGGTCCGCTTTACCAGTCTAACTGCGGATTTGGCTGGACCTCGATATTTTCCGTGAAGCGACTGCCATCTGACCTTCACAACCCAATGGTACTATTTATGTATTCCTTATCATGTTGTAATTCGTCATCACTTCACTATCCTAAAAAGACTGGGCTTTTCTTTTTTTATTTCTATTTACATTTCTTTTCGGTTTTTATTGTTTTATTGGCTTTTACAACAGTAACTGTCGTCTGACCTTTCCACCTTAAGACGCAACCCTGCACCAGAGCCAAAATCATCCTTTGTAGTAGGTGTACCGACTAGCAGACGGGTGATTTTGACTTAAGCCCCGAAGGTTTTGGTAGCTGCAGCAGGCACTTCTTTTGATATTATATTTTCTTCAACGACGAGTAATATAAGTTTCAACTTGCGAACTCAAAACAAAAACATTTGATAAGCATCCTCTAAATCCTTTCCCATCCGATTGTCAGGAGCTTAGCCAGTTCTTGTTTTTTATCTAGTTTATTTTAAAATATTAATGGCGACAGCATTAAGAGCATTAGTCCCCTTGTTATTGCAGTGTGAGAATTTGCATGGCCTTTGCATAGGGCGCATGATGTATTCGTCAACACGTAAATAAATAATGTAATGCGATTTGTATTGCATGTATACTAGCCGATATCGTTATGGTTATTTTATTGTCTCTTGATATTCTGCTGGAATTAATTAATTACCAACAAAAAGTACTGTAAGTATCTACTTGTATGCATTTTGATAGTGTCCAACATTTTTAATAGCACAAAAAGATAAGGCAAACACTACGCAGTTGCATCAATTCCATTTTCAAAAGTTCAGAAGCAACAAGATTGAATCTGGAACACGCTACGCATTATTGCATCAATTCCATTTCAAAAACTCAGCAACAACAAGATCGAATTTAGTACTTACACACTATGCAGTTGCATCACTTCCATTTTCAAAAGCCCAATAACAACAAATCGAATCTAGAACACGCAGTTGCATCAATTCCATTTTCAAACAGCTTAATAACTGTCAGGAAATGACAGCATAACGTCTTATTCAACAGGAAGTAGGTTACGGGTACCAAAACCAAAATTTGAATATTCTTTAAAGCCTCGAGAGCGGGTACATACTGCTGTCTTACGTTTAATACCTGTGCTATACATAACTGCGCTGTTATCATACACGACAATTTAGTTAAAGGCGTTTACATTCTGTGAATGTTGATGCAGCCTTTTATACCTACGATACGATTCCGATACGATTTTCATTATCAGTATTTTAAAAATATTGTCCATTCGAGAACATAGTTAGCTAATAATAAAACTGAAATGTCTTAGTGGATAGTTTTATATCGTTTTCTCTTGTGTCTTATTTGTTAATTGTGTGTTAGTGAGAACTAAGAACCTTCTTTCCTAATGCGGTTTTTAATTTTTTATACAAAATAAATAACCTGAGTTTTTGTTAATGAAGTTGTAAATAAACACAATCTGATGGTAAGCGATTATCGTGACCTACGAATGCTTACAACATTAGAAGTGTTCATCCATTGGTGACCTGTTTCCATAGAATGAAATTGTAGATTTAGGTTTTCAGAATTCCTTCAAACCATTAGTTGCAGTTTTTTTTGAAGTCTGTATTTTCAGTAAGCTATAAGTAGTGCAGTAAGTCTTCAAGTCTAAAGTAAATAGTTTGCCTCTAGGCAAGCGTCTTTTATCCACCCTCACACTATTTGGCTCATTTATATGTAAAAAAGTACATTTCGATTACCTTACAAAAGTTTCAGTAAGTATATATGTTTCGTATTTTCCATTACGTTGAAACTCGGAATAGAAAAAAATATATTTCAGTACAAAATCGTATCTTGTAAATGTCTTTTAACTTGGTCGCGAGGTTCTTCAAACAGAATAACTTAGAACTGAAAACTCGATTAGTTTCACCAACTCGACGCGTGTTTATGTACTTCCTGTACATTTTGAACGCATAATATCGACCTATACCAAACTACCTGTTATCTACCTACCTATCCAAAATCATGAGATTTAGAAATAATGTATATTTGGAAAAATTCATACTACCTACGGATTGATATTATAGAGTAGACAAAATCCTGTTTTTTTTTATTTTAATTAAAGTTTTTTGAAATTTTCGTACACTTATTGTTACGATGTCGTATCGTCTAAAATGTAAGCAATGATAATCTCAATAGTCTTCGAATAATTGCCGGTCTTCGAAGACATCTACAAAATTGGCTAGTGACGTAAACCAATATAGAAATTGGCCAAGTGTGTTTGAGTAATCTAGTACAATTCGCCAGTAATTAATATTTTTAATATTTTTTCTTCTAGGTTTTAAAATATTTGAACTGATACTTAGCGTAGATAGTTGGTATATTTAAAGTAGAAAAAATACATTAGCATATTATTTATCCACTTAAGATACGTAAATAGACAAAATATATTTTTGAACACTTCCATTACCTTGAAAACTAGCATCTTATTTTATTTCCGCATCATACGAGCACAATAATAGCGTTTAAATTCATTGATTTATTTTTATTTTACATCAACAGTTTTTTATTTTATAAAAAATGATGATTTATTGTGTTTTAAATGTTGACTTGAATCTAATAAGAATAATTATATACCTATTTGTAGGTGTTTATTTATATTAAGTGTTTGTGTTTTTAAGTTGAATTGGTTTAATATGTAAATAGGTATTAATTTACTTGTTTCCTATTCTCAATTTAAATTGGACATTAAATGTTTGATAAATCATTTAAATGGGGTTGTGTGTGACTGATTGATTTCACAACTGATTCCGATACATCGCAGTGTTTGATAACATGACCCGTTTTCACTTTTTATTTTAGTACCTATCTAGTTTAAAAAATAGAATCATTGATAAAAAAATTATCAATGAAATCTGCAAATGCAGTTCACTGCTGGACATGGGTCTCTCTCAATGTGCGGCATAACCTCTGATCCTCTGCCTTGGGAATTCAGTCTATTACAGCCACCTTTTTCAGGTCATCCGTCAATCTTGCTAGGTCCTATCTTCCGATTGCCGATGTGCGGTCTCCCCTCTAGAACTCGTTAATACATTAATTTCTATTAACTAATATTCAAAGACAAGATCAGTGATAGATGATAAAAATATACAAACAAACATGTAATTTATTATTACCCCCCTCCCAAGCTGGACAAACGACACAGGGGATAACACTTAATTCACAAATCAGATCGCCACAATGAAATAGCCTCCCTTAGTCCATAAGTACATAAATTAGGAGAAAGCAAGCGCGGGAAGGAAGGGGCCGGCCAGCGCTGGCTTCCGCCGGACACACTCGAATGGACCGCCCCTCCACACCCCCCATATGGCCTTGCCTTTCTTTGTGTGCCATCTGATAGGCAGACCTTTGAAGTGAGGCCTTACTTGTTGGAACAGAGCTGTCACATGTTGGCTGCAGTGACATTTAATGAAGGTCGCGATAAGAGCATTTTTACTTAAAGTTAGGTATGTATAAAAAATTGGTAATGATGCGAATAGAACGTTTCTTCATTGTTTTCCTTATCTTTTCTCTTATGATGGCTTCCAAGCAAATTATTAACTCTCATGAAGGTTATTATCTTTCATGGCCACGAAAGCAGTATAAAGAATTTTGACTCGCTTTGGGAATATAATATAAAGTTACTGCACTATTTTGAATCGATTTGAGAGGCAATAATTTTGTCATTTGTTGCACCACCTCATAAGCAACATAGGCAGCACAATAATAATAAGTAATAATAAATAATATTTAATAGATTTCTATAAATGTTTATTTCCATTGATAACAAAATATTAAAGCACGTCATAACTAACAAAAAACTACAAACCATGACAAACAACAGATGCTTCCTATCATAAATTGATGCGTATCTACAATTCGTAAATGTGATCTAGTGTTTGAAATGAAATTTAATTTGGAATTGAGATTAGTACCTACACTTAAGTATAAAAAGTGCATATGAAAAACTATTTTATGATTTCCTACAAACCCACGATGAAGACAAATATTTTTTATCTCTCTATCGCTTCTCATTGTTTTGTTTCGTATGTACTTTTTGCATGCGCCTGACCTTTGGTAAATTAGCTTTGTACATAAATAATAATTGAATTTTTTTATTACTACAAGTATGTTCCACTTCATGAATTTTAATGTACATCAAAACATTTTTATAATATAAATATGGCCCTAATTATATCAGAGACGACCAGATATCGTGGCAAGTTTCGTCATTTTTTAATGAGCCTTCACTTAGAGTGATAATGACGAGCTATTTTTAAACTTAAATATAACTTTTTTTACGTAAACAATACCTACGTATCCACTTATTTTTGGATACCTGTTGCTAAAGGGATACCACAAGGAGCTATTTTTGGACCTGTTATTTTGTTTAAGTAAATACCAATTTCTCTGCTATTCTCCTATACTAATTGACCAAAATCAATTTGACTTAGTTTCACTTGATTCGTTACTTATGTAAAAAATAACGTAGTAACCAATGACTAAAGAAATAACAACTGAACTAGGTATTTAGTTTTATAAACCGTCAATCAAGGTGGAATATTAGTAAATATAAATACGAGACACACAATTTGACTGTCATTGAAAATGCTTTCCATTAAAATAATAATTGCACATTTGATGTAATTTGATAATTTCACTGTCTTTGTGTCTGAATTATTATTTTTGTCTGTCATTAAATTGCTTAAAGTGAACGAGTAAGTGCCTTCCAATTCTCTGGACAACATAAAATCTTCAAAAAATATGCGCACTAGTCACGACTAGCTGTCTTGTCGTAATTAATGTGTTATGATATTCTAAGCTCTTTAGTTTTATTGTTAGGCTGACAAAAAATTGCTTGGACGAATACCAATTCATTGAAAGTAAGCCAATATTATTCTTTTTTTAACCTGTGTTAAGTACTTAAGTCAAATATATCTGACAGTGATGAATGATGACGTAAGTTAAATAACCTCTCACATAAATAATTAAACTTGTGTAAATTATTTACTGTACCTACTTAATAATGAAACGATTAAGGAATAGAGCTGTTGTCTATCCGATACTTAAAGAAAAAAACTAATCGCTATCAGACGTCCCGGTAGACAAGTGTAACAGTGTAAATCGCTAAGAAAACGAATAGATTAGGTCAACCAATCACATCCAAGCTCGTCGCCGGCGTACGATGCTTGCGCCACGGCAGGATCACGAGCTGGAGGGTGATTGGTCGACCTAATCTATTCTATTCCTTAGCGATTTAGACTTGTGACACTTGTCTACGGGCCCTGATTAGACCAGATGAGTTGAACAGATTCACCAGTTTCTACATCCGAGCGCCAGTACTGATTGCATGCAACTATTCGCCTACTTCATCTTCTTATTATTTGGTATATAGACCTATAACGCGAGCGAAAGCCTAATGCCTCCGGCATTGTCCATCAATCAGCAGATGCACCGGTTTGCAGGTAAGGCTAGCTTGGACTTCAAAAATCCAAACTGGGCCACAGTCATACAGACCAGAGCCTCGATTCTGCTAAAGGCAAACCACTTAATAAAACTGACACTCTAAAAAGTGCTATAATTGTAGACTTTACCGTTATACAGTTAAAGTCTAAAATCAAATGAATAGAATTAATTTAATTTCTGCATTCGCTCTACAAGTTTAGACTTTAATTTGATAACAATAAAGTCTTCGATTAAAGTGCATTTTTAAGAGTATCAGTGGTATGGCAGTGGTTTGCCTTTAGCAGAATCGAGGCCCAGAGTCACCAACGCGCAACGTTCCCTATTATTGATTATGACAATATAAAAAAATAAAAAAGTAACATCACCGAATAGTTACATAATACTTCAATCAAAAACAGTTTGGCTCCTACTTACTAACAGTCATCCCCACGATCCCTCCTGATTTCTTTCAGATATCACCTAATAAAGATAAGTTCCTCCCCTAAGCCCAAGAAGTTGTCGGTCAACTGATATAATGGTGTAATATAGATTGATAACAGACCCTGACTTGACACTTGAGAGCAGAGGTTATTGCGGGGAACAAAGGAGTTTCCTAAAGTGAAGTGTCAATTGTTTTGATGTGTCAAGATTTAATACGAACATCCAGACAGGTTTCGATGGTACTAGCAAAAAATCTCAGGGATTATTGGGACTAACCAGTATAAACCCAATATGTGCTGGATCACGGGTAAAATAATTCCCGTGGTACCTTCCAGGGACCATCACCAGGGACCACGGACAAAAAAGGGATACAACCAGTACAGGCTCAGGCGAGGCCCAACCCAACCTCACGTGTTAGCCGAAGCACCTACGCACACCTAGGCACAACGGACGTGATTCTGGTGTAGGCTATCCTCTCAGCTCTAAGCTTCTCTGGAAGCGGCTGCCATCTGACCCTTTTTTTTTTTTTTTTTAATCGTGCGGAAATCCCCATGGATACCACCCCCGTCGGTTATCGGGAGTGGTTATGTCGGGATCGAACCGACTAAAACCGCACGCCGTCTCGGGCCTTAGTAACCGGGGTGTAAGGTTACCCAATGGGCATATCCCTCGCACCCCAGCTGACCCCGGGCCATCTACGGTTTAAAGATGGCCCCCTCGACCCCCCGAAAAGGGGGGTGGGGCGAGCATCGCGCCACTTCGCCGACGGTGGGGTGTAGGGTGACAGGAGGCCGTCCTGTCACCCAACCGTCGGCGCGCAGACAATCAGCTCGCCCCCCGCTCGCTCCCCACTGTGCCATCTGCTAGTCAGAGGGACACGTGGAGAGCCTCGGAGCAGCCCTCTAGAGGGCCACTCCCACCCCGGCCGGATTGGCCGCAAGCAGCAGCGTCTCCCGTGGCGAGTGGGAGGCGCTGCTCGCCTCCGTTGCCCAGGTGCACCACGTGGAGGTTCCGGCCCGCACCCTGCCATCTGACCCTGGGAGGTCGCACGCTCCCAGAAAAGCTGACGTACCAAACAAAAATAATAAACAGACCCCGGACTCCAGATTGCGTACTTTGGAGGCAACTGAGAAATTACGACGAGGATGACAATTGCTTTTCTTATTTTGTATATGTTCGTTCATGTACTTATATATAGTCTGACTTTTAGCTTGCCTGTTCCATCAGACTTTGGATGGCTGTTATACTAAATAAACAGCGCTAAATAATTATATCAGATTGCTAACATATTTTTATGGAATCTACCTTTCTTAAAGTGTTTAACGGTTTTAGTTCTATCCTTTAACGAGCTGACTTCGAATTTCAGTGAATCTATGTCATGTCCTCATAAAGATTATCTACCCCCTCGCATTTAAGAAGCCTGTCGGTCAAGCGTCTCTGTCATATAGATTGGTAAGCTATAAGCCCCGCTTATTGAGACTGTTATCTTGTAAAGCTGCGCTTTTTTGACGATCTGTTGGCAAAACGTATAGTATAGAAAGGATTTTTGTTTTCTTTTGTGGAAAATGGCTCAGAGATATTTTATAAAGTATGCACGGGCTCCTTAAAATTTAGCAAATAAGTAGATACTAGGGATTCCCGCACAGTTTTCCCGCGTAATGGCTTAGCAATTGGCAGTGTGAAAATACTGCCTGCATTCAGGAAAACTTACCATAACGGTATGACTTTTTCAGCTCGGTTTAGTTTAGTTTAGTAGTAGATTAATTTACTTTTTAATTTACTCATAGATACACAACAACTTAGTAAAATTTTAACGGGAATTAACGCGATTGTGGTATACGAGTAGGCATATGCATAAGTTTAAAAATATTGAGTTTTTTAATATAAGTTTTTTTAACATAAAACATAACATAAACTCACGCCTATATTCCCGAGGGGGTAGGCAGAGGTGCTAGCACCCACATTTCGCCAGTTTATGTTTTAGGTCCCAATGTAATAGGTGGCGAGCCTATTGCCCTTAACCGGGCACTTATAAACCTGCGATAAATACACACATAACTTCGAAAAAGCATCGAAAAGTCATTGGTGTGTGCCATGGTAACCTGGGATCGAACCCGAGGCCTCGTCTCAGCAGTCTATTACCCATACCACTAGGCTACCGCGGTCCTTCGATTTTTTAACCGAATATTAATTACTACCCCCTCGGGAATATAGGCGTGAGGCCTATATTCCCGAGGGGGTAGGCAGAGGTGCTAGCACCCACATTTCGCCAGTTTATGTTTTAGGTCCCAATGTAATAGGTGGCGAGCCTATTGCCCTTAACCGGGCACTTATAAACCTGCGATAAATACACACATAACTTCGAAAAAGCATCGAAAAGTCATTGGTGTGTGCCATGGTAACCTGGGATCGAACCCGAGGCCTCGTCTCAGCAGTCTATTACCCATACCACTAGGCTACCGCGGTCCTTCGATTTTTTAACCGAATATTAATTACTACCCCCTCGGGAATATAGGCGTGAGGCCTATATTCCCGAGGGGGTAGGCAGAGGTGCTAGCACCCACATTTCGCCAGTTTATGTTTTAGGTCCCAATGTAATAGGTGGCGAGCCTATTGCCCTTAACCGGGCACTTATAAACCTGCGATAAATACACACATAACTTCGAAAAAGCATCGAAAAGTCATTGGTGTGTGCCATGGTAACCTGGGATCGAACCCGAGGCCTCGTCTCAGCAGTCTATTACCCATACCACTAGGCTACCGCGGTCCTTCGATTTTTTAACCGAATATTAATTACTACTTGTTAGGTATTTGTAGTTCCATCCGCGTGGAAATTTATTATAATATGTTCTCGTAGCAACGGATTGCTATCTATATTCAAAAATAAAGAATATCTTATGGTCTTCAAATTATAAGTTCAGATAATACTTTTAAGTACATATTAATAATCGGACGATAAAATTGTATATGTATAAAGAGTTATTTGACGGCCTCTGTGACGAAGCAGTAGTGCATGCGACTGCTACGCAGGGGGCGCGGGTTCGATTCCCGCTCAGTGCAAATATTTGTATGCATGAATATGTCTATTTGCATTGGTCTGGGTGTTTCTATGTATAATAAGTATGTATTTACAAAAAAAAGTATATAAGTATGTTTATCAGCATTCTAGAACCCATAGCACAAGCTAGTTAAACTATGCTTACTTTGAGTCAAGGGAGCGCTGTGTAGAATGTCGTAGAATATTTATTTATATTTATTAAAGAGCGAAAAAACAGTTACGTTCATATCAACCAATATTAAGGCAGTAGTTTCACAAAATCGTCTCCACACTTTTCCACCCCGAGGGTTGCGAGGTCAGCACAGCAGTGTATTTAGCAGTGGATGTGGTATCTGTTGACACATCGCGCCCCCGGCCTCGCTCGCTCCATTCTTATCCCTTTACTGCCAGTTAAGTGCCGCCACTTACCGCCCTGATACTCGCCTCGCCTTCATTTGGGACAAGGATACTTAAGTTCCTAGATATGCTGGTAGGTACTGAAAGTATACGTGATCTTTTTTATAATTACTAGACTAGCTAATTCGCAGGTCCAAATACGTGGAACATTCAGTGTTCTAAAAAGAACTAGATAATTATTAAGTTGCTTATTGAAAAATTTTCAGTAGTAGCATGAGATACATGTCTGGGGAATAAAACTGGTTTCTTGTTTTTTTTTTTTTGTACGAAAACTTGCATCTAATACCTACATTTTCATCTACCATCAGGCGAGGTGAAGTCATGTTGACTTGTAAAAAAATCCTATTGAGCATATACAGGCGTAAGCACATAGATTTCAAAATTAGGACCGTGATTATATTCCATAAATTCATTTTAGATCACATCTTTTCAATCACTTCTTACTACTTTTTACCTTGCCAAATATTTTTCCATATATTTATGCAACTTCTCATGGGTCTATCTTTGCACCCAAAGCATTTATTCACACTTTAAAGTTTTCTAACAACATTACCGGTATCTCTTCTCATAATATGCCCATACCATTCTCAATTTATCTTTCACTGACACAACTTCAAACCTCACTTTCGCCATTTTATCATTTCCAGTAAAACTTTAGCTATCGCTACGTCATTCACCAATGAGATCGGTGGTCCACTAGAAAAGTTACGCGTAAGATCTCTCGAAGTTCACACGACGCAATAGACGTTTTATGAAACATTGCTGACTGAGGGTGACACCGATCCGGCCTGTGCTGGACTTTTATTTGCTTTTATTGGATCATTCGACGACTGTAGGGGCCATTCTGATATGGGAGCTTGATAAGGAGTTCAGCTGTTAAGCTAAGAATTAGAAAATGAAGTGGGTAAGATCTATTTGTGTTCTACTAAGATAGAAAACAAGCTTGGAACTGAATTGATGGTTAGTGGTTACCGTGGCCTATGAACGGTAGCACAAGAGTTGTTGCCTAGTGCAGGTGGCATAGGTACCTACTGGTAACTGTTAAAATCAAGTGGGTCACATCTTGTTTTGCTGCCTTAGTCATCATTATCATTATTCTTGCTTTTACTCCTAGTCGCATCCTTGTTTCCTTACTAGTTATATTAATTTTAATGAAATGCTTTTTGATCTTGTTTAAAATCTCGACTTTCTAGGGCCTTTTGCTGTTTGATTAAGCATCCTGGAGCCCTTTTCCTTGATCTTGCTTGTCTTGCGTCTCGAATTGCAGTTCTACTGAAGATGAATTAAGAGGAACACATCAAAAGTAAAAGAATTCTACAATTTTTTTTTTAACTTTCCTGAATTTTCGTAGATGGCTGCTACGTTGTTTAAGATAAAAATATCAACACACCAAGATAAAAATTATGAATGCTTTAAATTTAATTCGTTTAGATAAATTAATATTCTAAACTACATTCATCAATCACAAAACCGTTTCGCACTAAACAATGTCACAATTATCATTATTATCTTGCGCAGTGCGTGACGCGTGCGCAGTTACGCACCGCTGCGGTGGCGGTAACAAATTAAGCCCGGTAATTATGTTACATGCCGCATAAAAAAGAATTTCATCGACTTTTTGATTCGATCTATTTAGGTTTAAATTAAATTTACAGTTAGCAACAGTACACGGTGAATGAATGAGTTATCACACTTATCACACTTGTCGAAGTGTGAATCCAAAATCCCGTGTGCACCGCAGCTCTCGAGCGTTTTTTTTTTAAATTTAGGACATCATAATGACTTCACCTCGCCTGATGGTAAGCTAAAGGTAAAGTCTCAGGACACCACTACAAACACCGATAGTGCTACAGTGGCGGCCCTCAGCTTGACGGCCTCACATCATAGAAGCCAATGGAGATGGGTATGTGGAAATCGAATCGACTAAAACAGTGTGGTGTTCCTATACGTCTGTCTGTTGTGGAAGAACTAGAGCATATAAGGAAAGCCCTAACTGCACCCCAGAGTACCTACTTAACAAAATTGAGAAGGGTTTCTCAGGAAAATATTTTTCTTATATATTTTCTTTGAAGGTGCCGTTGTCGCGCCGAATAAGGAGTAGATTATGCTTAAAATTAATGAATCCCTGTGTTCGAAATTAATGGTCAAGCATAACCATACGCCTATAATGTAACCACATAGTGCTTACTAAACGAGGTGAACTAACTTTATATAAATTACAAAGAACAGTGAACTACGTTACCTCACACTGATCGAAAGAGAAACTATGGAAAGTGAAATATGTAATTCAAATTGTATTATAAGAGATTTTATAACAGATTTTCTCTCATATTTGTTTCAATTATAACAAATTAGCGTATAGTTTTATTTCAGCGCACGCAACGTCGCCTAGGACTTAGGTCGCATTGAGATGCAATAAATCGCACGTACACAGAGTGCGTCCGCGCATGTTTCGATAGTGGCCGTTCACGACCGCGGCCGCCATTAAACCCGCAAACAATCGCCGCGCTCACAGAGGTGCCGATAGCTTATAAAACCATACACGAGAGGCCAACTAAAAAGACCCACTTTTGTTTTCCCTTTACGCGGCACATTTTGTCATTATTCGTGGCACGTGGTCGCGAATATATAATGTTTTATTATTAGAGGTTACGACTTCACGCCTTTAGCGGCGCAGTGCGACTGATAATACTTTCATTTGTTCCGAGAAGCAGTTATCTGCGCTGGCACCGCGAGCTGTTTCGTTGTCCGCGACTTAGACGATAAACCAAGCATTGGAACAATCGCGGGCGACGCGGCACTCACGGCCGACGCGGCGTGCCAGGGGCCTTACTCCGAAAAACGAAAATATTCGTATCCGTTGACGTTTTGACCATTTAGCTACCCCGAAAGTGTTTCGTTTCGGATTTCGGATCCGTCTTCGATCGTTTGACATTGAGGTTGTCGATCGTTATCAGTACACCTCCTACTCCCAAAATATATTTGACGTTTTCGCTGTCGTTGTTTGACAAATGGTCCGTTTTCGTTCGATCCGAAACGTTCATGTTCGATTTTCAGAGTAAGGCCCCAGGTGCGAGCGCTCGCTGCCAGTGCCTGTCTTCTAATTGTAGTAGACATAATGCTGTAGTAAACGTTTTACGAGGACTAGCCTCTTAAAGAATAAAAATAAGAAAAAAAAGCTACTCTATACCCATAATATTATAAAATAACTATCAATCAAGCCATCACTAAATCCCATAAAAGTTTATAAAGTAAGTATTTATTTACGTTCACAATTGGATCCAAAATCAATTGTAAGCCCAATTTCCCCTCACAACAATGGTCATTAATGATAAAAATTGTTCGAAAATTAAACTTTAAATTGGGCATTACACGCGGTTTTCGATGACGGAGATTAGCATCAATCATTCGTCAACGTTCGTCAATCGTTTGTTGGGCGCAAGCGGAGCGAAGAGTAAATCATAGTGTTGGCGCGTCACATTGACACCCACATCCCGAACGTACAGCCCTCGGCCAATGATGTGCGTGTAGGCAGAATCTGGCGAGGACTTGAGGCAATATTCGGATTTTCTTTTATTTAATTATGATAATAATGCAAATGTGAGATACGGAGTTCTATAGAGACTAGAGATGAATGTTTTTTCACCACTAGAAAGGCAAACTGCTTGCATGTATCTGCAGAAGCGAAGGGAAGAGGGTGAGAAGGATAAAGAAGAGAACAGGCGAAAACCTAGAAATTGAGCAAATACTTCCAGTAGCTTTAAAAATGTCAACTGCGTGGTAATGTTGTAGACAGCACATGCGTGTTTTGGTTACTTAGGATGCAACATAGCTTTGAAGCGGCCTATATTTGGATGGTGCACAGCGCGTGCCCTAAGTCAGTTATTTAATTTTTCGGGAAGAAAATGTTCATTGTAGTTCGGAGTGTGGGAACGGATTCGGTTGTAGTTCACCTAATATTTTGTCGCCTCATAGGCTACAATATGCATGAGTGTAAAAAATAACGTAAGTTCTACATACCCACTCTGTATATTAATCTTTGTATAAGCGCCAGCGCAAGTCAGCGTGCACGTTGTGGGAGACGCGTCGACAATGCACAGGAAGTGTCGACCAAATCGAATCATACACGCGGACATACAGACAAATTTTATATTTATACGCTCTCGCAGCCATTGTTTAAGCCGCACGCACTTTTTATTGTTTAAAACGAATGTATGTAAAGCTATGTGGGGTGCCATGTGACCAATGCTCTCTGTTCAAATGTGCTAAATAAGTACTTCAGATTACCATAGGACATTTCCTTATAATACTAGAATACGTATTACAAATTCAAATGGTAAACGTTTCGAATGTCACACTTTCGTAAAACACAATTGCACAGGTTTTATAGCCAATAGTTTAAAGCAAGATGAAGTTCAAATATTTACGCGCAATAACATTTATCTAGTCGTAAACAAATTCGATTATACAACATCATCAAAACCTTATTGTTGCATCAGGTTGGGTGCAATATCTTACGGGCCCGTGAGGCAGCACCCACATGCTCGAAAAGCAATTTCAGGACAAAACGAATTGCCCACAAAGGCACCAAGCAACGATAGAACTCGCGAGTATTCTCGGAAGACAGCGGGCGCGCCCTTATCGAAGCTGTAAATCAATATATGATTACAAATTTAATGCTACTGTTGGACTATAAATCAGAGATTTTAAATTACGAGCTACAAGCGACGTATCACGACGCGTGAGGCCCCCTAGTGCTGCGCTGTTGTGTCGACACTCGATAAATCCGAGTGTAGGCCGCGAGAAGCTGGCCTCCTGCACCTTGCGTGTTAGGGTTGCACTTATAAATAGAATTGAGCCTGTTATAGTTGTTTGATATTAATAAATCAATGGCCAAGAACATGTTGTTAAATTGAAAATGCCTCAAATGTTGCCGTATACTTTCAATTTAAATGTTTTATTGAATTATGTCGTGGTCATTTTATTTAAATTAAGGTCAATGGTCAATTAAACAGACACAAATGATTTCTTAAAGATACAGATTTTCAAGTTTTAAATTGACATGGTCACTGACGCTATTCTGTAAACACATTGTGACAACTTGGCCGTCAACTTTTATTATTAGATTCTGTTACCTAAAAGAATAATCTTAAATTTAAAAAAAAGACCTACTAAACCCTTTTTGTGACATAATAAATGATAACAATAAAATAAAATTATCGTGTTCCAATACTTCAAAACGCTCCATATCGAATAGTGTGTCTCTTTATTTCTATCGATACATAATAGCAAGGTGGCATGCACTAGGCATGTCAGCACTATTTGCGCGTCACAATATGATGTAGTGCTCACAATATCCACTGGTTGGACTGTATCGTCTGTTTATTGTACAACTAACATTTACCAAGGTTTTATTTGCGATATGTGAATGGTAGTTCGCAGGGAGTTGTACGATGGAATCTCGTTTTAGTGCAAACACTATACTTTTGTGAAGTGGGTGTTTCTGTTAGATTTAATCGGTTGAGGAGTCTTTAGGAGCCGAACCTACTTTTTATATAGGACACGTCAAAATGACTTTACCTCGCCTGATGGTAAGCTAAAGGCAAAGTCTCAGGACTGGGGTCACCACTACTACATACATCGGTAGTGCTACAGTGGCGGCCCTTAGCTTGACGGCCTAATCAAATGCTTTTTCACGCCCCGCTTAAAGGCCCCGGGACTATTATAGGAGGAAAGAAACACATGCGCTAGTTAAGAATTCCAAGTCTTTATGGTGCGGTAAATAACTTAACAAGATGATAATTTTTGAAAGTCCAAACCATGTTCATAGTACCAGAAGCAGTATTAGTATTATTACAGCCTGCATCTCATGCACAACAGTTACCCTTGAAGAAGCTTATAAGCACTAACATTGTATAAAGCTGCCTCGATGATTCCCTTCAGGGTAGGCAGCGCGTGTGTGACACCCTAAGTGTTGCACACGTCCATAGGCCACGGTGACCGCTTCCCATCAGGTGGGTCGTGTGCTTGTCTGCCACCTACGTAGTATAAAAAAATATTGTATCATCATTATCAACTAATTGTTGTGTTCAGATTGCATTCCGACCGACGACGGGTCTAACTATAGAACTTCGATATCGCCAATGGGTTATAAAGGTCAGATGGTAGTCACTTTACGGAATATATAGAAGTAGGCCGCTTCGTCAATCAATCCATCAATCAATTAGCCTATTGCAGTCCACTGCTGGACATAGGCCTCTCCCAATGTACGCCATAGCACCCGATCCTCCGCCTTGCGCATCCAGTCTATCCCAGCTACCTTAGTACTTAGACTGAAAAATTGATCCCAACTTAGTTGGGAAAGACTTGGAGGATGACGATTAGAGCGTCGGACGACAGTCGTCCCTACAAAAGTCAACTTTTAAAGCCTGCTAATTGACTTCGTCCCGCGAGATGGTAAAAACCTAGGGTAGAGTCCAGAAGATACGGACCGCCATTCCAGACACTTTTGGTTCTAAAACGGTGGTCTCTACCTTGACGGCCTAGACAGATGCCTCTTCACACCCACTTGAAGAACCCGGTATTATAAGAAGCTTATAGATTTCACATTGCGACCTAAAATATAATAATAGTAATATAATGTAAGTATTTAGGTAATAAATAATGAGTATGTTATTTCGAAAGGAGCCATTTGCACTCAGCCCATAATTGCAGTAACTATTGTTCATTTATTTGTAGTTAATTACAAGTCAATTAAGTAAAGAGCAGTAAGTGCCGGTGAAATTGTTGTTTTAGCCATTAATGTGTGGTGTAGGCTACAATTACAGGCACTACATCACTGTGACCGCACATCACTACAGGTTTAACATATTATTATTATAATACACTCAGGACTGACCTCAAGGTGTTTACAAAATTAATTTGTTTCTGTAATTTTTATTACAATTGTTATAGACTAATAACTTAAGCACCACCTTTATTTTTATGGGACACGTCAAAATGACTTCACCTCGCCTGATGGTAAGCTAAAGGCAAAGTCTCGAGACTGGGGTCACTACCAACTCAGGACTGACCTCAAGGTGTTTACAAAATTAATTTGTTTCTGTAATTTTCATAACGATTGTTATAGACTAATAACTTAAGCACCACCTTTATTTTATAGGACACGTCAAAATGACTTCACCTCGCCTGATGGTAAGCTAAAGCTTAAGTCTGAGGACCAGGGTCACCACCACATACACCAGTAGTACTACAGGGGCGGCCCTCAGCTTGACGGCCTCATCAAATGCTTTTTCACGCCCCGCTTAAAGGCCCCGGTACTATTGGAGGAAGGAAACACAATGCGCTGGTAAAGAGTTTAAATAAACTAAGGTGTTAAACAAGTAGGTATAAGGCTCATCTGATGGTAAGCTATTACCATAGTACAGCTAGTTATTAATATATCTACTAACTTTGAAATTAAAGATCTCTATTGATTGAATATTTATACACATTGATCGCTAGTCCAACAATTGATAAATGAACCTTTTTCTTCAATAAATTAATATAAACGAACTGCGGTATTCTTCTTAATCGACTAATTTCATTCACAGTGTGAGGGAAATGATATTATACTCGTATGTTCGACCGTACGGTAAAGTATTTTCGAAATGAGTTATATACGAAGTTAACCGTTAAGGTTTTTTTTATACATGATGGCTTACGTTTGACCTCAATCCCACCTGATGGTAAGTGACGATGTGGTCTACGATGAATCACGCTTGCCTAGAAGGAACCTATTCACTTCTGATTTAATACTCCCACTTTTTTGCTTCCAGAGTCATGTGTTTCTATAGAAAAGGGAGTAACTATTCAAGTTACACTTGTAACGATGTTGGTTACACTTTCACGACAAAATGGCTGAACGAATCTGAATGAAATTTGGTACTAATGATAATAATGTTTAGGCTTCTATTATCTCGATGCTAATCCTGTCGGTAGTAGGAACTGAATTATCATTTCACGCGGACATATCCGCGGGTAACAGCTAGTGATAATTGAGAACGATGTGACCAATAAACCAATGTGTACACGTTACGAAGATGTGTCAGAAACATAAGTGGCTTATTCTTGGTTAAATCAGCGCCTCGCCTGGGGCAGCGACAATTTGTACCCGTCTGCTGCAACTGCTATACCACCAGGCCACTTTCGGCGTGAATCAATCATTTGCTTGAACAAAAATCATTGACATTTCCTCGTGACAAGGAATAAGGATGTGTCCTCAATAGTCGTGTAATATGTGACTCACGATGCATACTGCTGTTATTTAGCGGCGAAACATTTGCAGAAACCCTTATGATGCTATTAAAGAACTAAAAGTATTTGAATCGATTTGATTCTAACTAAAATCGATGTATCACTTTAATTTAACCAAAGTCTTTATACTACTTAGGTGCCAGACAAGCGCACGGCCCACCTGATGGGAAGCGGTCACCGTGGCCTATTGACGCGTGCAACATCAGAGGTGATTGGTTGAGGAGATTGATGTATGAAGAAGCGGCTATAATATTAAATTGTATCATCAACTTAGCTATAAAACTTAGCTCTTTTTACACTGTTTTCTTTTGATACAACTGTAGCCGTTTCAACAAACTCTTTGCTACATATTTTCAGCAAGGTGAAAATACCTTCGGATTGCAAGAGTTCATCCGAGAAAGCAAAATGAATTATATCAGTTAATCGATCGAAATTTCGTAAGAGATTGAGAAAAGGTTAAACTTGAATTAAAGTTTGATTTATGAATGCCAATTTGGCCATCAGGACTGTTTCGTTAACGGTTGCAGTTTGAGATCATCGGCCACTTTTGTTGATAACTGCACTTTCTGTGCGCAGTAGGTACTTATTCCCAATTTGGTTCATATATACTAGTGTAAGAGAAAATTTCTTTATTATACGGTTGAGAGATGCTCTTGTAAATCTTATTGATAAATGACTGCAATAAATAATGCGGATTGTATGTTATCCTCGTATCTTTTCAGCGATGATATTTTTCGTTTACGTAATCACTGATAGTGGGAATTTAAAAAATGGTTGAAAATCACTGGGTTTCCTGGTAAAAAAAATTGGATGAAAAATTATGAATGAACTTGAATGTAGGTGTTTGGAGTCAAAATTTGCTGCCTAATGGTCTGACCGCCCAACCCCGAGAGAAAAACTTACGCCAGAGTCTTTTCCGTCAATCAGCAGTTGTAGTCACATACATTTGATGTTTACTTGGGCCTCGATGATTTTTCCAAAAAAATACCCTTCTGTTACTATATGGATTCATTTGAAACAGTTCTGTTTATTCCAGCGCTATTTAGAACTTAAAACTTTTGAACTTTAAATGAATGTAAATAATCTTTGCCCCGGGTCCAAGTTCAACAGTTACCACTCACAAACACTCACCCAACCCTTTATAACCTGACATCGTGGAGAACAAAACAAGGGCTGTCAAATAGAACAATAAGATTTATAAGCGAGAAACACGTCGCCGGCCGGGCCAGCACTAATGACTTGGCGAAACCAGCCAGCTCCTTCCAAAATTAAACAAGGTAAAAAAGCGAGCAAACGATCGATCACCGCTCCTCTCAAACAAAACACAGAAAAAGCCACGTGAAACGATGTATGGAACAAATTAAAAGCTCAGCATGAGGCGTCTCCGGCCCGCGGTACACGGCTCAGGGCAAATATTAAAGCTGTCAGTTTTGTGTAATTTGAAGGCTCGTTTTCGAGTTATAAGTTATGTTATTGAATGTTTTGGGGGCATGTGCGCGCGCGCCGTGTGAACCCGCCTCGCCGGTAATGAGCTCCGAGCAAACACGAGAAAGTCCCTTTATTTTTATTAGAAAATTGAAATAATATCGATACAATCAGTGTCTTTTACGACACCCGATGGGCGCTATAAATACCTTATGGTAGCCCTTCGGACATGCTTCGACATTCAATCCGTATTTAAGTATTTGTCGAACGGCCGACTATGACTCCAGAACTGTAGTGCGCAATAAAAATACCAATGAACGAGCTGTCATATTCTAAATACACCCGGCATTACGATAAAAAACTGTTAATGGTTAGGTTGCTAATAAAATGTGGGAAATGATTGCAGTGACCCCGACAACTCCATTACTAGGAATAGCACTAATAAGGTATATAATTATGGCCACTGCTTTTCGCCAAATTGGACTCAATTACTGAAGTGAGTTTCGAGACAGTCGCAGATGGAGTGATAATGCGCCTGCGCCATCAGGTGTGGGTGCGTCGTGGCTGCGCCCGAGTGAGGCGACTCACATAGGACTTTTTCAATACAAAGGCAATAAAAAAGCGCTAGTCACGCACTAAATGCCTCCCCGAGTCGACTCACGAGGCGTCGGCCAAAGGAAACAAACAAAATAGTTAGAAGCGCACAATCATGCACCCACAAAATTATTTTCGCTTCGTAACACGTGTCAAATTTCAATTTTACTAACGTCGAAATTAACAGTGGGCGTAAACAGATTATTGATATTGTAGCCGATAAAAAAGTAATCGATGATCGCATAGAGCGCTCTCTTATTGTTATGAAAAAAGCAGCCATTGTTACGTGTTCAGTATTTTTTTCGACTTCGATTAAATGGACGCGCGAGTTTCTCGAAAAAAGTTTGACTTCATCAATCAGTGACGGTGTTATTGGGTACAATAGTGTTTCTCGCAATCGCCACGTGTAATCTGCCTGTTCCTAGAATGCGGTACAATTTTTCACTTTTTTAAATGAGATCAATTTAGTGACTGTTCGAATTGGGCGATTGTAGTTGCGTGCGATGCTATCTGGATAAAAATTGGCTCCTATTCACATTTTGACGTCAACTATCTAATATTTTGATGTGATCATTCCCAAGATATTTCACATGGTTTCCTTTTTGATACCCAAATTTGATAAGAATTTAGTTACGATAGTACGAAGATACGATGTCATGAACTTTTTGTTTGTACAGGTATTGCTAAAGTAGCAATATCTGTACCAACTGGCCCCGTAGACAAATGTCATAGCGTAAATCGCTACGGAATAGAAACGATTAGGTCGACCAATCACATTCAAGTTCGTCGCCGGCGTACGATGCGCGCGCCGCGGCGGATTCACGAGCTGGAGTGTGATTATTCGATTTAATCTATTCTATTCGATAGCGATTTAGGCTTTTGCCACTTGGCTACGGGCCCTGTAGAGATAGGCAAAAAAATGAGCGCGCGTTCAATGCCTAACTGGCAATCATAATCTGAGGACCGCACCGCCATAATTAAATATAAATTAATCAATAACTTTATTATCTCATAAACATATACATGACATTTGTTCTTTAGATCACACACTGTGTATTCCCTGTGTGTCTCTTTTGGTCTTTGAAGTATGAGTCCGATAAGTTTACATTTATGTACAATTCGGAAGTAGGTGAACACTAATAAAATTAAAAACTATCATTACATTAACTCAATAAATAAGTTCATGTCAAACACTGAGGGCGACTGCAGCAGTAAAGTGTATGCCTTTCTTCAGAGAATAGGAAGATCTATTTATTCCAAAAAGGGTTTAACTTTCTTGAGAAGATTATTTAGTTCATAAGACTTTTAAGTATTATTGAAAGAGTTCAAAAAAATTCTTATATTAAAATTATGTCCGAGTTGATGATAAATGTGAGTGTGAGTCAAGATGTGCGTGCGCACAAGACGAGGAGACGACAATGTTCTGCAAAAATGTTATTAATTTTAATTAAAGCCTTCGTTAACTCTGATTAATCGAAGTGACATGGGCTGGAGAGGTGAGTTGGTGTATGAGAATTATACAAACATAAACATGACATAAACCCAGTGTATTTTTTGAACAATTTTATTTCAATTTACACAATATTATTTTTTTAATATAGGACATGTCAAAATGACTTTACCTCGCCTGATGGTAAGCTAAAGGCAAAGTCTCAGGACTGGGGTCACCATCACATACACCAGTAGTGCTACAGTGGCGGCCCTCAGGTTGACGGCCTCATCAAATGCTTTTTCACGCCCCGCTTAAAGACCCCGGGACGAAGGAAACACATGCGTTGGTTTTTTCAGTACAATATGACATGCATAGTGTACTGAAGAATTGATTACAGTCAATATACCCTGTATAAAACTAAACGTTCATACATATCATACATACTTTCATACATAAAAGTCAAGCCTATTGTCAAGTCTTTCCTATTGAGGTAGGCAGAGACAAAATCTTTCCACTTACTACAATCCTCCGCCTCTCTTCTTCTACACAGTACAACGAACTCAAAAATAAAAACTAAACAAGTATCTTATACTTCATGCGATGATGCATCTAGCGGGGAATCGAACCTTATGCCCTGCAGTCACACTCACTATACACACACTGTTGCACCGAGATATGTATAATCTCTAGTTTTTCATTACTCTAAATATACAGAAATGTATACTGACAAAGCGTCGGTCAAATCATATTAAATGTTTGCTCGGCGACAATACTCCATTTAAAAGCGAAACTGCAACGTTTTTTCACCACAATTACTTCCCTCCAGTAATAATGCTCTAATCATAGGTTTGACACCCTGGTACCCTCACTTCTAAACTGCCTAACTACACACACAGTTAACAACAAATCCATTGCTGACACAGTAGCTCTTGTCTCTATAGCTGTTCGTACTTTAGACGCATTGGAATGTAAGCATTATGGAGAATCCGGCACTTGATGTTTTGTGGCTTCAAGGCGTAGCGCGGTAAGGCCCATGTTGAAAGCCGAGGTGGCTAATGCGCGGATTGTAGGGTAGGCAGGGGTAATTATAGCAAATGTGCCGCGTTTGTGTTGACAATACGGTTCAGCTATCTCGACGTTACTCTTGTGCAAGGAATTGAGGAAACAATATAAAACGCTATTGTAGTTTTTTAACATTTGTTTCAGTGAACAAGTAAGATAGTAATATAATCTTGCATACTCTTTGGAAAACTTCAGAACCCTTTTTACGAATATTGCTAGCTAGGTACTGAATGTTAATACCCCCAGCATGATGGATAGACGACCTGAAAAAGGCAGCTGGGATAGAAGGGATGCGCAAGGCGAAGGATCGGGTGCTATGGCGTACATTGGGAGAAGCCTATGTCCAGCAGTGGATTGAAATTGGCTAAATAATTGATTGATTGAATGTTAATACTAATGATAGCACGTTAGGCCGTTAGTAATCGTTGCCATAGGAACATCTATGGCAGGCGTTATGAATAGTTAGAGCCCTAAAAATCTTACACGATCTGACAACTGAATTTTGATGTCGCCAGTTCTTGTAGAAGTCGGATGATAGGTGCTTCACATCATATTCAGAAAATTAATTAGATACCGTCAAACTGTAACTGTCCATTGAACCTCGTGACGAATTCTTGACATAATGGTAATTATTTTAACAATTCTCTAACTATGTTTTCTAGGACAAGCCTATCATAATCCTCTCCTTGACTCTGCTACCACTAAGAATTCCCTATCTAAAATTAAACCTGTACCAAGCATGCTGTCTGACATAGTACCTACTACAGTATAGTCTATCAAATCTATTGCTATTACGATTACGTAATAGCTCACATTACATAGCTAATTAGCCAACCTTCTCATCCGCCCTTCAACAATTCTTCTCTCCAATTACGATCCCTGCAGCCCACACAATTGCAGCATCATCGCCTACCTGACATGTCACAACAATTGACAATTTTTTCTACGTCCCACAGACAGGATGCGCGCGCGCCTACTCGTACAAGACAAAGCGCATTAGCATACCGCACGGGGCGCGGGGTGTGGCTGTATTAATCACGTCTCGGCTCGTGCCATGCGCCGGAGTGATCAAGGGATTTTGTTAGGGTTGTGTATTTAGCTTGATTGATCGTCAACGAGAGCGAGCCCGCAACTAACATGCTGGATCCATGGATTTCTGAAACAAAAGTCTATGTACAGTCACGCAATGAATGTATACATGTTTATGATGTGAACCCCTGGTTATAATTTTATGCTCTTTACATTGAGCACATCATTTTGAAGTCGAAGGTGTTTACATATTTAAGACGTCTTGACAATGTATACATATTATTGCACGTGACTGTACTACTCCAGACTATTTTATTCTTTATTGTTTTCAGGCTTTTATTTAGGCACCCAGGGTCTCTTACTCTTTCTCCTTACGATTTAGCTTATCTTGGCTTTCATGAGAACGACTGCCGTCTGATTTTTTTTGAGATCAATCCCACCCATATTTCCTCTGAGTAGCTCTTGTGAACCAGGATTGACATTAGTGACTCACAAAACACTGCACTATACATTTGGAAAGTTTCAGGAAAAGTCAACTTTGCTTAAAACCAGCATTGAAATTGATCAAAAGTAAATCCCAGGAGTTACAAATACAATAAATACAGTTATCTCCTTAACAAATATGAAACAATAGAGAAATTAATAATACATATAATGGCAAATTACCTACAAAAAACATGTCGTCTAAGTATTAAATGTTAATACATACTCTAGGCCTAAAGCAGCATTAATATCTAGACCTAAAGTAAGCATAGCTTGGATTTTAAAATACGAACCGAAATACGTGGATACATTTTTTGAACAATTTTAACTTAACTGTACACAAATTACATCAATTGAAACTCAATAGCTAAGCAATACATTAATTATCAAATTAATACCGAAGAATCGAACAAAAACAAACCAACATAAAAAATACAAGTAACGATGACTTTATTTTCATATAGTACGCACTTATATTTCATGAATGAGCACCACACGTTGGACTCCCATTCAAACATCAAATCAGTATCAAAGATATGAATGGTAATGCCCGTGAATGGAACACATGAAGGACTGGTGATGTACCCATTTTATTCTACATTACACTTCAAATAATGCCATTACTCTTCATTTATTAACTGTATAATTGATTTTGAATCTTAATCGATACGAAATAAGATTCAGGTCACATATTAATATCTGCATGTATCTAAACTTTGGAGTTATCAAACGTAGGTCCAGTAGATATTACGACAACTGATTTTGAAACTTAATCTGTGGTTATAGAGTTCAATTTTTATGAATCGTTTGGAAGTTGTTGTGGCTGTCAAATATGTCAAGTCATCAAAATCTGTACAGGGTGATGAAGATGATGTCCGATATGGACTTACAACGGTTACAATAGACGACGAGAATTGATTTGAGATCTTGTGATTAGAAAAGTGTTATAGGATTGTATCGATTGAAATATTGGAATTATTACAAGCTCTTAAGTCGCTGAATCGTGAGGATTTATCGATGGAAATCAAATAAGGTGTTTTTGTTGAATAATCTAGACCATTTTTTAATTAGATGGTGGGTTCGATGGGGTTATAGATAATGTAATTTTTTATTACGGTATATTAGTAACGTGGGCTCCAAAATTAATAGTTTTTCGAGTAGCAGTTGCTTGCGGCTTCGCCTGCGTGTTTTTCTGTTCCCGTATCCGCTTACCATAGTAACCTTTTTCAGGGATGAAAGTAGTTTGTATGTTATTCCAGACTACAAATTATACCAATTTTCAAAAACAAAATTCTTCATTTGAAAAGTGAAAAGGCATCTGTCTAGAAAATCAAGGTAAGGGCCGAAGGATATCTAGAATGGCGGCCCATATCCTATCCTAGCTTCTTACCATCCAGCGGGGTAAAGTCAACTGGCGGAATATAAAAAAAATATAAAAAAATCAGTTCAAGATCTGTTCAACATTTACTTTGTCGTTTGGTCCCGTTCATCGCTAAGTCATTTCGTATTCAATCGATTCATATCTTTCAACTCATAACAGAACTTAATTTTGAACATTCTTATATTTTTAAAGCTTTATAGTCAAGTCTCGTGCCTTACAAGGGTCCTACAACGTCTGTCACGGTCTCTTCCTTTTCAATCCTTGCATTAAAACAATCCACGCGTCCCATTCATACATTTTTCCACAAACCTCATTGTTTATCGATCGCGCGGGCGTTTATTAGTTAAATTTAAGAGCTATTATGTTATCGGCGCGGTTTGCCCGTCGACTGATCTTTGTTCCCGTAAGGACACAGGAACAATGCAGTCGCGTCTTGTGCGGCCTGCACTTTTTGCCTTTGTCTGTACGTCCGCGCCGGCCACGACTCGTGAATCCACCGATGTATGTGACTCATAGGTTGATATTTTCATTTTTATTTCCTGATCACAGTTTGATATTCATTTAGGTCTTAAAATCATTACAGAATACCATCACCTTGGAATTTTCTTTAACTATTTATTCATTTAAAATAAAGTAAAGTTGGAGATTTTGTGTGTGTGGTCAATCCAGCGCCAAAAAATGGGCTGGATTGACCACACCCTTCGAAGGGACCATAACCATATAGGTACCGAAGCAAGTGATAGACTGGAAACTGAAACCCTTAAGGCAAGCGTAATCGTGACCATCCCAAACAGATCTGGAGCCTTACTATGACCTCTTAACAGCAATTAAAATGCAACGCAGTTCACTGTGGTAGCCCTCCACCTAACTTAGTGGTCGCAGGACCCTTGTCTTCTTAATATAAAGTAAACGAATTTTACAATAATAAAAATTTAGTAAAATTCTGTGACGTATACAGCGCATCTCTAGGTCTACACTTAACATAGCACATCGGTTGTAAAAACCGAATAAACAGAATCAGCCAAACTGATATGTTCCATTCTCGTATATTCATACAAATATTTTGTAATGATCAGGAATCGAACCTCGACCAATGACGAAGCAGTCGCCACACAGGTCGTCACACTTCAAATTACATGTTATATAGAAATGATGCACTCCATAGCTGGGTGTGCACCGAACCCCGTATGTTTCGAAGCAGGCGTGGCAGCAGTGTCGCCGCGACCTCGGGAACAAAGACGTTTAATTGTTGGTTATCCGCCGATAAATCCACGCAACCACTCATTACTTGATATCGGGATGTTGTTAATTGAAATTTTTGTTCTTTTTACGGTGAACACCGCGACATGAGAGTACCTTTGGGTTCCATACCCGATGTTGTATTGTTTGAGGATGTTTGGAGTATATTTTAAAACAATTCTTGTGCATACTTTTGAATACATTATTTATGACTTAATCTGAATAAGGACCTAACTACCTCATTGGTGCAGCGGTAACGTGTGAGACTACAGTATTAGTACCAGCGGTAGTGGTGAGTATGAATTCTCGAGTTTGATTACTGATAAAACTCTCAGGACAAGTCTGGAAAAGTGGCCAGAATAAGTTTACAACTATGATGTGGATCTAAAAGGTGTTGATGTACTGTTTATACACATCTGCCTACCCCTTTGTGAATATATTGGACGTATTATAAAATACAACACAAAAATTTCTTAACCATATGATCTTATACTCATTTACCGGAAAAAAAGGCCGCTCTTTATAACGTGTTACTGAAAAATACCATGCAATATGAATTTTTGATATACACATGAAAATTTTAAGGTAATTTTACATTACCCATGAGCATACCCATGAGTAGTGTTAATTTTTTATCTACTTATGTCTCTTGAACTAATAATACTAACTGTCGATAAAGGACGGACATAAATATTGTTCCCAATCAAAGATTAAATATCGTTCATACTTTTACCCCACTTAATACTTTCCGCCTAACTCAAAAACTACCAGTATACGTCAAATATATATCATTTTCACCTCGCACTCCAATCGGACATTGATTTATATAGATGCTTTATTTGATTCGATTGTATCATCAGAATGTCATAAATCCGCCTCCCCTACAGCTTCCCCTCCGATACAGATATAAGTCTTATATTTCCACAAGAGTTTTTCCTGATGTCATTATGTTCGTATAGGTGATAACTGATTCCGCCCTAGTATTAAGCTTTATTGGGATTTCTGCTTTTTGATGTTTGCTATGTGGCTTATATTTACTCCACGACTTAGCTTTGATTATATCAGATGTTTTTTTTTCGTAACCGATAAAATATTTGTGTATAAGATTGACGAAAAATGTAAGTGACTACTGGGTTTTTGTATTATAGATACAATACTCTTTAGTTTCTGTTTATTTTATTTTCAAGGATTTGAGCGGTTTTTTTATATCGGTTTTTTTTTCGCACCCGATAAAATACTTGTGTATAAGATTGACGAAAGATGTAAGTGACTACTGGGTTTTTGTAGAATACAATACTCTTTAGTTGCTGTTAATTTTATTTTTCAAAGAGCGTTTTTCTTATACCGGTCACGTCAATATGACTTCACCTCGCCTGATGGTAAGCTAAAAGTAAATCTCCAAAAGCTTTGCTCGTGTATTTTCTGTTATGCAAAGTATTTTGTATGTATCCAAAAAAATCTTTTCTTCTCATATTTTATTCGTCAGATTGACTGCACCCAGCCGCTGGTGGATCATAACCGCCTATTAAACCTTAAAATCACTATATTTGCCGATATGCTAACTAATAAACAAATATTTGCACAAACTACATAATTTATTTGGCAACACAAACAGCAATCGCTTCCAACTAGTTCGAGTGACAGTTTCCGCAATTCATCCGCACTCGTCACAGCTCGCCTCCTGACCGCGGCCACATTTTTTCTTGTCCAAATAAATTAATACAGGCGTCTCGGGACCACTCTACCCGGAGACTTGTCAAATTAATTTCTTCTCGCAAGACAATTTGTCTGCCGCTTGAGGGCAACGAAAAAACTTCAGTATCGATTGCTTGGCGATTAGTCAAAGGGGCCAGACCCTAGCCCGACTTGGGTCCACAAGTTCGACATTATAGTTTCAACAAGATTTATATGGTAAGTATTTTTTTCTTTATTTGTTCATAGGAAAGAAATGCGTTTTGCAGTTTGATATATTTGCGTAATTAATTAAGATTTTTTATTTTAATTCAATTTTACGAAGGTACCTGCTGTTTTGGATGGAACTAATAAATTTCTATGTATGGATTTTTTGCACTTCTCGGCAGATCTGATGGGACCAAGTAATACTTGAATTGTTAAACTTTGAAAGAGTACAACTAGTCTGTAAGTCTGGAAAACTGTTAACGATGTATCAGTTTTGAAGGAGACCTTATAATACCGGCAATATTTTGTTGGTTTTAGAAATTTAGATCTAAGATCTACGTAAATACATACATAGTATACATGGAAACACACATACAAACAAATATTGACAATAAGCGGGAATCAAAACCGTGAACTCCGACTTAGCAGTGCCACAGAGGTCGCAAGTTCATGTGCATTTATATACCTACTTAAACTGTAAAGAAAATAAATTAAAATATATTTCTAGGCATACTTTAGTTTGAAGTTCTAATTTCAAAAAATCAGCATCATTACTTTGGCTAACTTGGAATAAAATCTTTCAAGGGTTGGACAATTTCCAACATCAGTTCAGACTGAAACCTATCCTAGGAAGATCTCTCAAACGTTTTGAGAAGACTCAAGTCTCTAAAACTTTTTATAGGTAATAAAATAAATAGGCGGTCGCTACGCACGGCCGCATCCGTGCCTCCAATGCGGCGCCCAAAATTAAAGTGCGCTTTTTTGAAAGCAGCAATCTCCTCGGTCACACTCGATAAAACTGCTTCGTGCCGATTGCGGTCTCCCGGGCTACGTGGAACTAACGCTTAGGGCTGAATCGCATTTGGCGGGCAGGTGTCTGTGAAGGGTGTTTCCAAGTCAGGTGCAGGCAAATTGCCTAAGGTCTCAGAAACTGAGTCTAAATATACTTTTTATGAGAAAGCTGCAATCTGAATCTATGCAACTATTACCTACTAAAATATTATAATGGGATTTACAATACTGTGTATTGTGTAGCCAATAAAGTGAATATTTTGCCAAATATTTCTAGCCTAGAGTCGTGGGTTGATAAGACTTTTATTTTTGTGATACACGTGTATTTTTTTGAGTCTCAATACACTTTATCTGTACACAATATAATTGTCTAGACTTAAACTAAGCATAACTTTTATATAACACATTGTATACCTATAAAAATTTCCACTAACCAGAAATTAAAGCTTCATACGTTAACGTAGTGGTCACAGGCTGTATCACAAACTGATTATGTGTTTATAACCTTCCTGTGACCTTTAATAAGGCAGTTTTTTTTCACCCCTCATTATAACTGCTCCAATTTAGAGCAAAATATTCAATTCTTATATTCGGACTTCATATTTTGTTGTACTGTCCAACCGCAGCGTCTGGACTCTGCATACGTCCTCAGCCTAACAGCAGTTGGTATTGAGGATCGGTAGCGGTATCCGGGGACCGCGCAGCTTCACAATTAGCCTCGCTAATGGCTTAAAGAGTTATCTCCGAGGAGTTAGTCTGCACACACAACACGAATAAGAATTGCTATTGCGGATTCTAATATGTGTCTGGGAATTGTTTCTAGAACTATTTTTACTACCGGCAGGATCCGGCTCGAAGGACCAGACAGATTCACATTTTACTGGTGGTAGAAATTTTATGTCACAAAGTCACAAAATTCGTCCGGGTAGGTACCACCGTGCACGATTGCGAAAAACCCTCCATAGTAATCTAATCTCGGTTGGATTGCGTTCAGGGGTCAGCAAGTGCACAGCCGGGCTAGGGGGATTGTGGTCGTAGCACTAGTGGGACCGGTGTGTGTCACGCGGTGCTGCGACGACAATCCTCTTTTGATGAGGCCGTCAAGCTGAGTGCCACCATTGTTAACATGGTACGTTTATGTATTGGTTGACTCTCTTGCCTGAGACTTTACCTTCAGCTTACCATCAGGCGAGGTGAAGTCAATTTGACGTGTCCTAGATATAAAGAAAAGAAAAAGACATAAAAGGCCATGGACTTATTTATGTGTATCTGTCTGGGTATAGGGCCAGGTTCAAAACTCGCAACTCTCGCCATGTCGGCAAATTTTGCGGTGTCTGACGGTAATAACACACCTCTATCCAGATCATAGGGGAAAATATTTCAATAAAAGAAAGGGCGTTAAACTATTGGAAAATGAATCTCGGTAGCAGCTGTTGCATAAATTTGACAATAACCACACCGCAGTGGTGTACAAGTTATAGCGACCGAATATGACGTCACACTCCGCGTCAAGATGGCGTCATTTGGCGCTGACAGGCCAACTAGAGTCCACCGCGATATTGAAACGTACGCTCAAATGGAAATATTCAGAAGTTTTTCGAGTAAGTACACAGTATAACTTAGAATGCTTGCCTGAAAATAAGCATAGCTCGTAATATGGGATCTAGAATGCAGATAAACATACTTAGATATTTTTTGTAATAAATAAATACTACCTAGATACATAGAAAATCTCTAGATATCTTCTAATGAAAATGGACGTCAAAATGTCGTATGAATAGATACAAATATTTGCACTAAGCGGGAACTGAACTTGCGATCTCCGACGCAGCAGTTTGGCTACCAATACACCAAACAGACCATGACACGATCTAACTACTTGGAATATTTTTGTCCAAGTAGTTCGATTGTCAAACTCAATCTAACTACTTGGAATATTTTCGTCCAAACTGTCCGATGATCGAACTGTTAGTAGGACTAGTTGGAATAATCCGACAGTTTTACATACGTATTGTGACGTTAAAGACATGAAAAGTTAAAAATTGGCTGAATTCGTTTTATAGATATACAACCCACCTGTTGGTAAGACTAGAACTTTTATCCGCAAATTTCCACCTGCAGAAAAGAAGCTAACAGGAAAGAAGTACTAAAACATTCAAATGCTTTCAAAACAGCATTGTAATTAAACTGCCGTTATCGCATTCAAAATGAACCGCAAACGCACACCAATCAAAAAAGTTGTCAAACCAAAATTGAACCTGGTACACATCAAAAAACACAAAACTCGTAACAGTATGTAATGCGACCCTAAGCTGTCGCTCCAACAAGGCTACACGCGGCGTGGGGGAAACTTCGCGACCACACTGCGGCGAGCGCGACCGCGGGACTACTCCATGTGCCAGAATTAATTGTAACTGCTGTTGTCTAACAAATAGTCTACTTGAACTGTGATGTGTTTGTGATTTGGGATGTTTACTGAAGAACTGAATCATCAAAACTATAATTTAGCGAAGAAAAAATCATGTTCAGGGAATTTGGAAAAATTTAAGGAGTAAAAGTTTTCAGAAAATTTATAAACTTTGTGTTCATCTCAGATTTGTTTTCACTATAATGGAAAAATCCATACGGAAGAACCTCCACTTCTACTATCGACTTGGAAATAAGCGGTCGCGATTTTTTTATTTTACATTAAATCCGACTATCGGTTGCTTTCCAAAAATATCACGAATTACTTGCATGTTGTCTATTGAATTATCTGCCAAAATAAGAAACTGGCAGTGAAGTTTTCCAAGCACACCTTTAAGTAATGTTGTACCACTTACTATCAGGTGTTTAGTACGGCATATTAATAACCATAAATAATATTATACATGTCTTACACACCTACACCGTGATCGCGTTAATTCCCGTTAACATTATTGTTACTCATGGGAAGCAAAAGTTTAAAAATTCAGTTAATCGTAGTGCGCTTTCAATTGGAATTGAAGTTGAACTATCACCAAAAACGCGAATTTTAATGCTTAATCGCACATGTTAGTATAAAGCTAGCAGAACTCTTCAAATAAAATATATGAGCATACAACATTATTCACACTACATTCCGATGCACACAAAATATTACCCGAGCCGAGTCTCCGTCATTTTCGCAGCTCGCCCGTCAATTCCGCGCTCACATTATCCATTCCGTCGCGTCGCGTCACCACGTAGTTCTTCCATCCATCACGGGGATCATCTCGGTGCAGTGTGTCTGGACCCTATTGTTCCCCTCCTTTATTTATAATTTGATTTCAACAAGCTGTCGCCGCCGCACATTCGTGGCGCCTTTTGTGTGCTCTTTCATTTTAATCAAATTTGATTTTGGTTTTGGAATAGATGTTTGAAAGTTTACTTGGAGTCGTCGAGGTAGGGCATTTTGTGGTAAAGGGATTCAGTTTTTACTATTGTTTTAACTATGAGTATATTTTGAAGAAAAATCGAACAATTGTAGTCTATTGAATGAAATTTTAAAGCAATTGCATGTTATTATTCCCAATGATTTTCTGATCGGAAAAAATGATCATCCAGGAGGGGACTTGAACCTGTGACCAGTTCTACAGGGGGAATACTCCATTACGTTAATAATATCCATCTTCCAAACTTGACCCTTAATCCCCCAAATCATCTTATACATTAAATACTATAGTATTTAATGTATAAGATGATTTGCTACAATAGTTAAAAGTTTTGTGTTATCGACAGTAAACTTTGAACGAAAATCCTTTAGTACGTATATTATTCATACACAAGTGTAAATGGGTTTCCTAAACCCACGAGGGAACTCGCAGAGGTTAAGCATTTTGAAAGTTGCACGATACAATTCGAAAGCTATGAAGTTAGGTATGATTTTTCGATAATGTAATCTAGCTGCAATGCTTCGATATCGCCTAATGTCACCATTGGGTTGTGAAGGTCAGATGGCAGTCTCTTCACGGAAAATATCGAGGTCCAGCCAAATCCGCCGTTAAGACTGGTAAAGTGGACCCCAGACTCCGACGTGAAAGCTTTGGATGCAAGAGTATTATGATATCACTAAACCATCACTCACAAGAATGTACGATTAGTATTTTTAAAACAGCACGTTGTCAAAGATACGAAGAGATTTTTCGGCTCTCTTGTAAAATTTAGTGTTATGCAGATACTGGGTTTTGATATTACACAGCCAAGGTGCGCCAGCTAACAAGTTAAGTTAGCTTCTAATATTTTAGTTGGGCCTACCCAATCTGTTGGTCTCAATTGTTCCTTATTTAATTCGCAGTATTTAAACTGAAAAATCAAATCAGCCCACAATCAGGCGGGGTCGTTCGTAAATGAATTAGGCACGGGTCTGAATCAAGGAAACAATAACCGCAAACAGAGGGTAGCCGCAGCATTTGTGTCAATACCTACAACCCTTATATTGTCAACGGTGAAATTAGACGGGCCTGCGGTTATACCGAATATTGCGGCGATATTGTGAAGCTGAGGAACTTTGAACCGTAGTTATATGCCGGTTTGATGGTTTAGGTAAGTATATAATATAGCAGGTATTGGATTCTGTGTAGAGATATGTTTGACTGTTGTAATTAGATATTTAGAAATTATATTTCAGGCGTTGAGTAATTGGATTGGCTATGCGAATTAATTCTAATTAAAGTTGCAGAGTTCGTATAAATAGTTTAACTATTCCTATAAAAAATAGCGATGGTAGCTGAATGGATAAAGACGCGGCCTCTACTCAAAGGTATCGAGTTCGAATCCGGCTGGACAGCACCAATGAAAGTAAATTTCACTTTGTGGAATTTATATGTGCTAATCACATGATTTACCATCTGCTGACGGCGGCGGCGGTGAAGGAAAAAATCGTGAGGAAACCCAAATGTCCTAGAATCGTAATTACACACGTGTCATATAAACTAAACTGAGTAGAGCTTGTATTATGGGTTTTAGAATACGTATAAACATACTTAGACTTAGATATAATTTTTTTGCACAGAGCGGGAATTGAACCCACTAACTCTGACGTAGCAGTCTTGCAACGCTCTACCTCTACGCGATAGAGGTCGTCAACGTACAGTGACCCTCTAAAGTTGCCGAAAATTGTATAAAAAAAAAAATAATAAATTAATAAAATCAATATTGTACTTTACAATACTTTCGTAATTTATTGGTTATTTATTTTATGTAATTTTTTAGACTTATTAAATCAGCAACTTGCTAAAGTTAACTTACTTCGAAGGAACAGTACTCTATACATTTCTTTTGAACAATTGTGTTTATAATAAAGGTCTATCCCCATTTGAAATTTTTGAAACATGTTCACATTATGGCCAGGATTACGGGTAATTCGGCACGTCGACTTTAGCCCGGCCCGATATTGGGCCCATATGGCGTGCTGACTCCCCCGCACTACCGTACCATCGGCGGACATTATTGCTGGATTAATTATTAATCTCTCACTGTATGGGAAATAAATCAATGGTGATTGGTCACATCGGGTAGTTTTTAGAAAATAGTTTCTAGTTTTGTTAGCTTGTATCTAAATATTGTAGGACAGAAGTAGATGGTAGGCTGTTGTTTCTGCCTACCCCATAGGAAAAACGGCATTAGCATTAAGAGTACCTATTAGATAAATGTTACTACAATATACAGAAATTTCTTGATGACAAACATAAGTGATAAATGACGAAAATATTTTATGTATCCTACCTAAGTTTAAGAATAATAATGACAAATATTACTGTGTTTCTGTTTATAAGTATTAATATTATGTGTAACGACTGAATTTATCAATTATAATATTATATAACTTTGCTGTGCCCCAACAGGGCTTCATGTTGATACAATTATTTATAGTGTATATCTGTACAACACATGAACGCAATAAAGACTTTGAACTTTGAACTTCTAGTAAAAACTTATTAATTGATGTTCTTCATTTTTCTTGTGATTATATATTTGTTTGTTTCTGATATTTTTACAAACTTATACGCACAAAACGTTTTGGCAGTACGTTCATTATGCGTAGGTACTGCTAAAAAGAGTGGAATGCTCTGCCTGATTCTACGTTTCCAGAAAACTATAACCTGGAAGTCTTCAAGTCTAAAGTGAACAGGTGACTTCTAGGCAAGCGTGCTCCACCGTCGACCACATCCTCTATTACCATCAGGTGAGATTGTGGAGAACCAATTACAAAAAATAAAAGAAAATCCCCTCACTTTGTCATCCGATTATTTCTTTAAAAGAGTAACGAAAAGAGTGTCTTCAGTTACTCCATACATGGGGACCCCAATTTTACCTTTTTCTTGATATGCACTAAAATGGTAACTAATTTGCATTCCACTTTCAAGTGACGCTATCTACATAATACGTCCAGCATTACCATTCAAACACGGCGTAAATATTTACCCATCCAACACAAAACCACTGACTTCGCAAAGTTACAATAAAACAATTTGTTTACACTGCAAACTAGTTATCCATCTCTATTGTTGATTTTAAAAAAATATTTTTCACCCTTCAATAGAAAGAGCGAATTTAATTTTTTTGTAAAACCATACACCAAAATTTTTTTCGAAAAAGTGGTTTAATTTTTGCAGTAAGGTAACTTTTTGATAGGGAACGTTATTAGGCTGTGTACATATTGTGGGTCTGTATGCGTGCAGAGACAAGCGTGACAAAATTGTGCAAAGGGTATGTGGTGATGCAACCCTTCAGTTTCACACCGCGGTCTGTGGCCGCGTAGGGATGCTGTTTATTAGATTTAAGAGGTCTTGATACTTGTATCGACTATTTTTTATATTAAATCCTATGTATAAAAGAAAGCATAATATTAATAAAACTAACCAGTATTGCATCAAAGCAGCAATGCAGGAATTGTGATTTAATAATGTTTTAGAAATTACAGAGTTTGTGCATCTGTATTAAATTTATTTCTCATGCCTGTATATTTTAGAAGATATAGGCAGAGTAATGGCACCAGTATAATTCTTGTACACAATGGATAAGAAAAATGTCATTTGCGTCATACATTTTGGTATAATCATACAATAACATAGGTACGTAGTTGTATTAGTACCATAATTTCCCATCAGTTTTTAGGCCCTCATGATAAACTCTTAGTTATAACGTTACTCGTAAGTAAAGGATATTATATAAAGAAAGAAGTAAATCTCTATTCAATATTATGAAATGCAGGCAACAAAAATTTATATGACAAAAATATAAGTTGGCAAGTATCAAGACTAGCAGGCCTCCTGTACAGCTCCCCACGTGGAAGCGTAAAATTCGTACAATAAATGCCTTTGTATTGGGTACCCTGTTGACTTTTAGTTACACCGATACGCTGCCACAACTGTCGGAACTTTTTCAACATTTTCTATTCACGCACCTTAGATTGAATTAATCTGGAAACTGGAACAATACCAGTTTTCTTGTTGTACAATTGTGTATTGACCAGCGAATTTTTTTTTGTAAATACTCTCCTCAGAGGTATCGAGTTCGAATCCGAGCGGACAGCACCAATGTGAATTTGGCTTTGTGGAATTCATATGTGCTAATCATATGATTTACCATCTGCTGAAGGTGAAGGAAAAACATCGCGAGGAAACCTACATGTCTTACAAGAAACTCTAAGAACATGTCCTATTCACCAAACCGCAGTAGGCCAGCGTGTGTGGAATAAGATCTAAACCCTCTAGCACTCTCGTTAAAGGAGAGAAGACCCGTGCCCAACAGTTGAACATAAATTATTATGTATTATCGTCAGCTCCATATTTGTTTGGTTCACTGGTTTTTACTTTATAACTAAGTACAGGAGTATTTAATATTGAACAGGTGAACGATAAACAATTAAAGAACATTCATTTAAAATTGTCTCGGTCCGCAAGTTGACGCATCGCAAACGATAATTTGTGCTGATAACATCGCGAGTTATTACACGGAACTCCATTGTGACGGTGCGTGGACCGTAAATAACGAAAAAATTGTCGAGCAAACCCCGGGGGCAGCGACAGCTGGCTTGTGGCTCGTAGTTCGTGTTGCCGATCGATAGTCGACTATCGATAGCGTATCGATAGTCTATCGATAGCCAACAAATAACTCAAATATCTGTAGGACCTATCGATAGTATCAATACTATCGATAGCTCAGAACGAGGCATTACTGTTGAATAACTGCAATACTATCGATAGTATTGTTGCTCGTAAACAAAAAACTATCGATATTAGCGATAGTTTCGAAAAATCGATAGTATCGATAGTCTAGAACTCGGTAGCTTAGCTTTTTCAGATGAATACTATCGATAGTAAAACTATCGATATTTTGGCAACAATATACGTAGTAGTCTTGTAATGATAAGGTGTATGGCGTAATAGATTACATTTGTAACCATTTTAATTACAGGTGCAATGCAAGCAGCTTTCGTTTGACCTAGTAGTTAATGTGTAAGCTTAAAGCTATTTCATTCATCTATCTATACTACTTGTATAATAGTTTGTTTGTTTGATTGAACACGCTAATCTCAGCAAGTATTGTAAAAGTTATTTTTGTGTTAGATAGTCTATATTTATCGACAAAGCGTATTCTATATCACGCTACGTATCCAAGAAAGCAGAGCAAAAATCATATTTGTTTTTTTATACATAGGACACGTCAATTTGACTTCACCTCGCCTGATGGTAAGCTGAAGGTAAAGTCTCAGGAAAGAGGGTCACCATTACATACACGTACCATGTTAACAATGGACATTATAATTTGTCAAATTATAATGTCAATAAATGAAGCGAATTTCTTTTTAAAATCTGCCGTCTCTTTTAAAGAACCGGAGATATGACCATAATTTCTGCGAAAGGAGTCATGGTACCAGCTATAATCCATCGGTTAGTTTATAATATTAGTAGGATGTGGTAAAAAAATATAAATTTATCAAATAGCTAACTTTTTTAGGTGGGCTAGGTTGTTTGTTATTGTTTGTTAGGTACAGGTGTTTTAAAAGCTTATAGTGCTGTTTTAAGCGAAAATTCTTGCTCAAATTCCCTTATGATTACAACATTCGAAATGTCAATATTTTAAAATAATTATAATCGTTCAGTAACACGCCTGTGATGTGACAACCTCGTTGATTTTATCAAGTATTCCTTTATGAAGAAACCGGCGGGCAGGTGCAAGGTTCGATGCCCGATTCGTTATTGTTCGGTAATTGAAGGGTTAAACGCTCATGTTATTAAGTAGTTACTTTAATTTTTCGGTTGCAAAACGGAACGGTTATACTTTCATAATAAATGATGTCTTTGATCAATGTGTTTTTATATTTTAAGGTTTTGTATCCAAAGGGTAAAAACGGTACCCTTGTATTAAAATTCCGATGTCCGTCTATTTGTCAGTTTGGTACTCATGAACTAAATAGTTGAAATTTTAACAAATTTTTTTTTATTCATGAACGTTACAGGTTAAGTTATTCTGTTGTTGCTATAACAACCAATACTAAAAACATAACAACATAATTAATTCTTTAGTGCATCGCAAGATGCTTTAGCGCAAAAAAGTTAATACCACTTTTGGAGGGTGTATTCTTAAACTTAAAATTGCTAAAAATACTAAATTAAATAGCTTTGTAATATTGCATTTTATTGCAGAAGGTAATAGGTTCATTTTACCTTTATGGTTTTTCGAGTGTACATTGTTAACCCTGCAAGGCAAATTGGAATGCTTAAAGTTGCCAGTTTTTTAGTAGGTATTTAATATTGGGACATATTTTTATTATTAGTAAATGTGTAAGTTCTTGCAACTATCTGGCTATCTATACACTATACAAAAAAATAAAATCGAATTATGTACTTGTAATGTCAATATAACAGATTTTGAATAAGTGTACCTATGCACGCACGATACATATAATAATTAAGCAATTTTTAACATTTTTGTCCCTTCACCTTGAATTCTAACTCCCTGAATTGCACTAAATCAGACATTTCATCAGGTCGGAATTATTCGTTCATTTCTTAATTTGATCCGTTGAGCTACAGTGACAAACGGCTGGTGCTGCGAGCCTCAATAATTTGAGAGCGAGTTGCGGAATTCAGTCGTGATTAATCAACGCTGGCAACACTTCATCGCGCGATTATAAGCTTTTAAATATAGGCGGGGGTGCGCCCGGCCCTATATAAATTAGCTAGCGATGAAAATGACTGAGTCTAGTGAAGGGGAATGGAAAATCACTGCAGTTATCGATGTTTTGATACGTAGGTGAGAATATCGCATCGAGGTCTTAAAGTATTAGATTACTAAAAATAATTCAAAGATGTATGATCCAAGCCTAGCATAGCTGGTCATATGGGTTCTAGAATGTCTATAATAACATTTTTTTTCGTGAATCCACACATGTTTCTGTCTGTATTCTTTATAATATTTTTATTTTTTTTTATTTTTCTCCCCTCGATATCACATTATTATAACCAAATTTAGTTACTAATTTTTTACTTTACCAGTACATTGTCCACTAGCAGATCCTTCAAAGATTATAATATATTTCTATACCACTTAAGCGAGTACATAGATCTTAGTTAAATGCCTAACAAAAAATGATGAGAATTTAAACACTAATAATGACAATATAACAAAAGAATTAGATTAGATTACAAACGTGTGTACTGTCAAGTAACAATAGCAAGCTTAAAATATGTAAGTTGAGTATATTTTATACTGAAATAAATAATATTGTAATGTATACCTACCTACCTATCTCGTGAGAAAACTGTAATTTAATAATTCTAACTTATTATCTGATTCATATCTTGAAGTAAATTTTATACACAATCTAAAAATAATTTTACGAGAGTAGGCTGGTTTCAGGCAGAGCTAACTACATTATCATTAAAAAATGAAGACAGGTTCTAATATTTACGAAGTTTATCTTCTTTTCGTAAGACTGTAATCAATCATTTCGCCTATTTTCATAGTAACAGCTGCATCAACCTGTCAATCGACAAGTGCAGTGTACATCACTATTCAACCCTTTCCCTAGTTACCGGGCTGCATCGCTCGGGGCGCAACGAAACAGTTAACTAAATTAAAGTGAGTGTGAAGACCGCTGCAGGGTTAACTATTCCATTTCGTTTATTGCGCACAACTCTCTTAACCCTTCAACGTTTAATAAAGATATAGAGGCCTATTAACAGAACTAAGTTTATTTTTTTAATGAGTTTTTATAGTAGTTTAATATGTTTCGAGTAATTTGTTTAGAAGATTATAAAACTATTCCGTGTATTACAGTAGTATTTTATTGGCTTCAATTAAAACAAGGATAAGTTATATATAAGTGCTATCTTCATCTATATCTAAACAAATAATTAAAACTAGAATATCTGTTTATAATACTAAAATAGCCGTATTTTTAAATAACATTTTTTACCATTTTTGTATGTCTTTCTGTTTGTTATGGCTAATCTTTGAAATGGCTGAATTTGACGGGACTTAGGCTACTTTATTTTAGAAATAAAGGTTTAGGCGCATTAGGGCTAATTCTCATTATGGCAACCGACTCGCTAATGGACTACTTCTCATACGGGAGTAAATAGTTTTTATATAAAAAAACTTCAAGTTTTCTTGTAATATTTTTTAATTTATATTTTTGCATGTGACACACGGTCTATGAAAAAGTAAGAAGAGTACAGTACCTATAGAAAAGGCAATAGACTCGTCCTAATTACGTGTTTACGTAAAATGTGGTATGTGATGTTCCTATGGGGGTATACAGGCATGAGTATATTTAATATTGAGTTATTTAGACAGTCTTATGCGTGTTTCCCGCCAGTCGACCAACAGGTCGCCTTGACGAGGTAGGAGCACGCAAATAATTGCGGACCGATGTGGGTACTAAATAACTTATTATCGCCTTACTATCTTCTTAGAAACGACTTTCATTAAATTCTTATACGGGTAGTGCAATGTTATTAATATTGATGGAAGTAATTGGAATTATTACGCGAATACCAGGAAACTATAATTAAATAGACTTTGCAAGGAAATCGATTATTCGTCAGCTGTTATGTCATGCCCAAGACTGTGGAGTTGAAGAGTGAAAGCCGGAAGGTGAACCTTGGACTCAGAGATGAGGGCATTACTAGGAACTAACGCTAATGAAGATGTGTCCTGCTAATCAATCATAAAGTTTACAAGAGCTATAGAGTTAAAGCCATCAGTCTGAAAATTGGTAACTCCACTTTCTTGAAGGAATTTACTTAGCTGAAAAAAAAAAACAAAAATTATGTTATAATTAGGTACCTATGTAGTCTTTAAGTCAAGAGTAAATAGGTAACTTCTAGGTAAGTGTGCTCCACCGTCACTCACGCACGTCATCCCTTACCATCAGGTGATATAGTGGTCAAACGTGGGCCTATCGACTATAAAAAAGGTATTTATTGAATACAAAAATCAATCTATATATATAAAAGAAAGTCGGGTTTGTTACACTATTTATAACTCAAGAATGGTTGAACCGATTTGGCTGAAAATTGGTACAGAGGTAGCTTAGAACTAGGAGATTGACATAGGATACTTTTTATCCTGCCACGGGGACGAAGTATGTCATGGGCGAAGCCGCGGGGCACGGCTAGTTTTAAATAAAATATAAATAAACATGTTGATACTGGTTCACACAATTGAATTTAAGTAGAGTTAATTTAAAAAGCAACATTAAGAATGCATTTATTTAAACACTGATGATTTAATCGAATCTTCGATAATTCGATCAGAAAATCATTGTAGGGGAAAGGTGTACAAAACGATCCCTTGAGGTCAAATGATTCCCAACTGTTTAAAACAAATCACTAGTGCCATCTGTTTAAAATCGCCAAAAACGTATTCCCCGCATCCCGCTCAGTTGTTCGGCGAAGTTTCATGGCGGTGTGATCACTATTGGTAAGTAAATTGATAAAACAAAGAAAATCAGTGTGCTCGATCTAAGTTAGGCTGAATATTAATATTAAATTGCTGCTAATTTATTGTGATTTGGAAAATAGCTGTTTTATTAACGGTTTCTATAGCATTTCAATAACATTTTGAACAGGTGTTGGTTCTCAATATGATAGCTGTTTCAGGTTATTTTTACGAAGTTTTCGAAATAATACGATTGGGGTCAAATGATTACTCATTGTGGGTATAAAATGATCCCAGGGATCATTTTACCTACAACGTTTTGTCAGTTTACAAAAATAGAAGGATACAATATGTGATTTAATATATTGGGATACCTACTTACTATAATTTATACTTGGTACCTAGTATAGGTATAATATTATCTATAATGCCACATTCAGCATCATAAATTTCATAATGTTGCAAGTACAGTTAAATCCACTGCATTGTATTATGGTATTTTTTTGGTATAAGTTGCCCTGTTGTTTCTATATCTTCTTCTATATACTTATAATAAAACTGTAGAGAGGTCAATTCTATTGGGGGGAGGAAAATAGCTATTGGGGGATAATTGGTGATCCATAAAAATGCAATTTTTTTGTCTTTCTGTCTGTCTGTCTGTATGCGCACGAATGATCAAAAACTACTGGAGGGATTTTAATCAAACTTGGTACGATTATAGTTCATAGTTCTGGGCAACATATAGGTTACTGTTTATACCAACTGATACCCGTGGCTTCGCCCACGCTTCGTTTTTGGTCATATCTCCGGTTCTACTTAACCAGTTACAACCAAATACGGTAAATTTTGAGTCTAAGCAAGACGTCCATCGCTGATCTCGATGGACGTAAAAACTACTGAACGGATTTTGATGCGGTTTTTTCATTAGATAGGTCTTGGTTGGACGAGTGAAGACCAGTAGAGTAAATAGTGCAGTGGAGAGTGGACTCAAGAGTGGAGTAGAGAGTGGAGTGGAGAGCGAAGTGGAGAGTGGAGTGGAGTGGAGTAGAGTGTGAAGTGTGGAGTAGTGAATGGATACTTAATTCTTGTGTTGTGTATTCTCAATCAATAAATTAATCTTTATTTCTTTCTCCTACGAGTATATGTCTTTATTCTTTTACAGATCATACCACGTAATTAGGTACTGTAGAAAAAATACTCGACAATACTGGAGTGAGGATGTCTAATTAGAAGACTTTTTTCTTAGTTATATTAGAATATAATTAGAAGAAGATTACTAGAAGATAACAAAGGCTTTTAGTTAAACTACCTATATAATTCATATATTGTTATGGAGAATGTGGATCTCAGACTGTGATGATTATGATTATAGAATAATAACTCCATAAGAAGGCTGTAATAAATAATTATTGTTAAAAATAATAATATTTTTGTTCCTATTAATGCTACTTTTGGTAATAAATATGATTATAATACACAAATATTTTATTAAAACTGGGAGGGTAAAATGATCCCCGGGATCATTTAACCCCTACCCTTGGGATCATTTTGTACACCCAGGTGTACAAAATGATCCTTTAGTAAACTTCTGAAAAATGTCTAATTAATTGAAAAACGTAAATAAATCACAAAATTGTGGTTTGCCAGTATATGTATAACTAAATGGTTTAACTAAAATTTCTTAAATGGTTACTATAGGTTTAATATTTTTGACACAGCAGGCATTTTCCCTTAGGGGGATCATTTTGTACACCTTTCCCCTAAATAGTTAGCATGCAATTGCTTAAAATTTCATTCAACTAATGATTTAATTTAAGAGTACTTAGCGCGTCTGCCGGCAGTCGGACTGGTCAAGTTGATACGCATAATGGAACAAAACCCTTTCAGCATCACATCTTTAATGTATTTTCCACAAATATCTTGAGTGGCATGTCATTATTGAAAGCTCCATTAGAATTGGTAATAGCCACAAAACCGCCAAATTTAGCCGCATATTTCGTTTTTCGACCAATAGTTCTGAAGGATTCGACTGTGTTGAATCCTTAATGCCGGTAGCACACCTCTGCTGCCAAGCCAAAATGGTGAAACCATAATAATAAATAAATAAATATTCTACAACATTATTATACATCGTTCTCTAGATCAAAGTAAGCGTAGTTTAACTAGCTTGTGTTATGGGTTTTAAATTGCGGATAAACATACTTAATAATATACTTTTTTTTTGTAAATACATACATATTATACATAGAAACACCAATGCAAATAGACATATTCATGCATACAAATATTTGCACTGAGTGGGAATCGAACCCGCGCCCCCTGTCGTAGCATTCGAATGCACTACCGTTACATCACAGAGGTCGTCTATTTTATAAATTTAAATTTAAAAAATTAATACCATTACATAACCATTTTACTATGCAATAGAAGATACTCAACTATTATATGAGTATCCCACAGTGATGCCAGTTGAAGGAAAAGTGTATTAAAAATATAGATAGATAATTTTACTGAAAGAAAACTTCATTGTCATTCTAAAAACATAAAAACAGTATTAAAAAAAATGATTTTTCTCAATGCATTTTGAATTGTTTTGTGGGACATCCTGTACAACGAAATAGAGGTGGAAATATAGATGAGTGGGCAAAATTATGTTAGAAAGGGACGATAATAATAAAATAATTGAGAACTCACAGTGAAACTATGGCAGCTCGCCGTTTTGATTTGGCAGGGAGGTGTGCTACAGTCATAATTCAATGTATGCACGATTGCGCTGTGAATTGACAGGGAATGACATTCGATAATGGATTTTGTTTTGATCGGCAATTGATTTACATAAATACATAAAGCATTGTGAAATGCAGTTTGATGGTGATACCTGGAGCTACCGTAGTGTCAGGCTCGAAGTAATTTTAGACTGACAGAAATGTTTCAACGGGCATCGAACCAACGATTAATTTACATTTTACTAGTTATTTATGGCTGTGTTCTAGCCGAGTTGTTAAATATTTTAACCTCATACAAATGGGCCTGTCTTTGCTATATTATGACAAATATATACAAGTGAACTTAATATCTAAGTATAGGGGACATTTTAAAATCAGAACGATCACGTAAGGATTTTCTGTTAAATCATCTTCTACAGCCCCCTCAACATGGCGTTTGTAGACATAATATAATTATTATCTCTTCCTTTGAAATCACAGAAAAAGTAGAGAGGTGAGTTATAGGTGTTCGGTCACGTGACAATTTTTTTTCTGCGATTTTCATTGTTCGAGAGAACATAAAACATATTTACGGACGCCTTGCTCAGGCTGCAGATTCAAAAAATGACTAGCAAAATTTGGATTCATAATGTTTTTTTCATTTCTTGCATATTACACTCACCAATGCAAAGAAACATTCGTGTTAATATATTTACATTGACCGGAAATAGAGCCCATGACCTCAGATTTACCCCTCTCTGCCACTGCGCCGATTTGTCTGAATGAGAGAACGTATATAATTCTATTATGACAAAGTATCCTGTTAATGACAGGTAGTAAAACAAACAAGGAGCCTGATAGGAACTCGAAGGTCGTCACGACATGGAACAAGATCTTGCGTCGCTATTAAAGGACTGGTCCAACTATACGTACCTACTACCTTAGTACTATATCATGGTGTGCCAGTTGGAGTATCTATTCATGTTATACTTAACTGCGAAAGTCAACTTTGTTTATGTGTAGCACTTTCACGCCTTAACCACTGAATCGATGTTGGTGAAATTAGGTACAGAGGTCGATTAGAGTTTAGGGAAAGAGATAGGGTAACTTTTATTGTGTAAAACAGGGCTTAAAAGGGGTTGGGAATGAAAGTTTGTATGAACTTCATCTTTGCTAACGTTTTAAATGGTTACCTACCTCTAGGTGTTTAAATTTGGAACAGGGATAGATTATAATCTTGAATAACACATAGACTATTTTTTATACTTACTCGTAGAATAGGTTTTTATGAGAAGTGAAAGCGGGAACAAAATTCAAAGCTGGTAATAAATCAAATTATGCCTTAAAACATTATTGAAATATGAACTAGGAAATAAATAGGAGATGATAGTTCGTTTATCCATAGTCACGGTGTCTCCTCAGAACTAATTTCGATTTAAATTCTTTAAAAAAATTATATCTAGAGCCCCATTGGAAGTCTTAATAATCTTCACCATGGCACACACCAATGACTTTTCGATGGTTTTCGAAGTTATGTGTGTATATATCGCAGGTTTGTTAGTGCCTCGGAAAGCGCGTTAAGCCGTCGGTCCCAGTTGCCATACAAACATCTATGGCAGTCGTTACGGGTAGTTGGAGCCCACAAAAGTCCAACCAGTCTAACTTGGAACTTCGATATCGCCATTGGTCATAATGACCATTGGTTGTGGAGGTCAGCTCCACGGAAAAATATCGAAGTTCAGCCGCATCACAGTTAGACTGGAAAGCCGACCCCAGCTGAGTTGGGAAAAAAAAGTTCAGAGAATGATTAGAAGTCTTAACAATAACCAAATGTTTATATCAAAACTGAAACTTGAAAATGACTAAACAAAGGTTATCGTAACATCATGCGATGTCATATCGATTCAACCTACTTCCAGTGACACGGGGCGACACAGTGGCAGGCCGTGTCGTGCCTCCCACGGGCACACAAACATACCAGAGGTGTTTCTGTCATATGATAATGAGCTTTCCTAGGTACAGCTGAGTTCTGATTTAAAAAAAATATCAGTTTCGATTACATTTGCCTTGACTACATTGTGTGTTCCACAATGTCATTTTTTTGTATCGGTCACGTCAAAATGACTTCACCTCGCCTGATGGTAAGCTAAAGGCAAAGTCTCAAGACTGGGGTCACTACCAACTCAGGACTGACCTCAAGGTGTTTACAAAATTAATTTGTTTCTGTAATTTTCATAACGATTGTTATAGACTAATAACTTAAGCACCACGTTTTGTTTTTTATAGGACACGTTAAAATGACTTCACCTCGCCTGATGGTAAGCTAAAGCTAAAGTCTGAGGACCAGGGTTACCACTACATACACCGGTAGTGCTACAGTGGCGGCCCTCAGCTTGACGGCCTAATCAAATGCTTTTTCACGCCCCGCTTAAAGGCCCCGGATAGGAGGAAGTAAACAATGCGATGGTAAAGAGTTTAACTACTAAGATGTTAAACAAGTAGGTACAAGGCTCATCTGATGGTAAGCTATTACCGTAGTACAGCTAGTTATTAATATATCTACTAACTTTGAAATTAAAGATCTATATTGATTGAATACTTATACACATTGATCGCTAGTCCTGATGGTAAGCTAAAGATGAAGTTTCAGGAATGGGGGTAACCAATAATGCTATAATTGTCTCAGCTTGATGGCCTCATCAAATGCTTTTTTTTCTTGCCCGTTTTAAGAGCCCGGGACTGTAGGTGGATGAAAACACTTGAGTTGGTAAAGAATTCCTGGTCTTGATGGTGTGGCAAAGAAGCACCGAACCGTTTGGTTCTTGAAGAAATTGCTTGCACCATATGAGGGTGATATCTCAGCCTTGCACGTGTTGTTCTGTATATATGGGAAAGGAGAGGGTTGTGTGCAATGGACGTGTCCATGTGAGTAGTAAACAATCAAGACAATCAAATGTAATCTTAACACTTGGCAATTGTCAAATGGAGTGACATTTCTTGATACCACGTAGGTGGCAGAAAAGAAACGGCCCACCTGATGGCCACATGCAAAAAAGTCGGTGGTGTAGTGTTTGTCCTATCGAACTACCCCCTAGTCTCGGGTTCACGGGTAGTGGGGAGAGAGTCACGTGAGAGCGCGCAGCGAGAGCGGACGTGTTGACCCCAGCTACTGGTGACGTAACGAGCCGATTACTACACTGTGTTCACCCTGTTAGAGGGAGCACTACAAGTGGCGACGAGTAAAAAGGTCAGTGCAAAATGAAATATTCTGTACTTTATGATGTTAATAATTTTGGAAAAAGTAAAGAGGGTATGCAGCTTATTTTGTTAACAGTACTTAAAATAATAATAAATCTGTAACAAATCGCTTAAATGAAATGAAATGAAATGGAATGAAATGAAATGAAATTATTAAGTTCAATCTATAAACTCAAAATCGAGTCGTGTTGGGTGCTTATTTTGTTAACAGTACTTAAAATAATAAAAATCTGTAACACATCGCTTAAATGAAATGAAATGAAATGGAATGGAATGGAATGAAATGAAATGAAATTATTAAGTTCAATCTATAAATTCAAAATCGAGTCGTGTTGTGTAACATCACGAACAAAGAATAGCCGTACCTAATCTCATAGTCATTACTAGTGTTATATTAAGGTAAACAAAGCGACACTCGTCTACAAAGTAGGAGCAGCGTCGGTCTATAGTTTTATTGTTTAAAACCTAAGCTAGGATATAGATAGCTTACGTAGGGTCGTATGTCTATAGAGAAAAACAAACTACTTACGACCGCCAAATTTTCTTTAAGCGTTCCATTGAAAGATTAATATTGACCTACGTAGTTAGATACAGGAATTGAACGTCAAAATGATATAATATGTAATGAATATATAGGCAGTGAGGTACAAGGACAATATATCTACCTAGCGTTTATTTATATTATGGGACAAAGTTTTAAATAAACAATGCTGGTAGTTGTAGGCATAGGCGATGCCGGGTCAGGAAATGTAATGTAGGCACACTGTTATAAATACCTACATAATTGGTAGTACAGGCTACCATGAAAATGTGAACTGTGCGTATATATGTGGTGGGCAGTACGGGCCTTCATGAAATTGTAAACCGTGCGTCATTGAGTTACAGGCAGTACAGGCCTTCATGAAATTGTAAACTGTGCGTATATATGTGGTGGGCAGTACAGGCCTTCATATAATTGTAAACTGTACGTACACAAAGGTACGGTAAGGTAAAGTAATAAAGCTAAGTACGATAAGGTAAATAAGGTATACGGTAAAGGTTAAGTAGATAGTACAGGCAGTATGGGCCATCATGAAATTGTTAACCGTGCGTCATTGAGTTGCAGGCAGTACAGGCCTTCACGAAATTGTAAACTGTGCGTATATATGTGGTGGGCACTACGGGCCTTCATGAAATTGTAAACCGTGCGTCATTGAGTTACAGGCAGTACAGGCCTTCATGAAATTATAAACTGTGCGTATATACCTATGTGGTGGGCAGTACGGGCCTTCATGAAATTGTAAACCGTGCGTCATTGAGTTAGAGGCAGTACAGGCCTTCATGAAATTGTAAACTGTGCGTATATATGTGGTGGGCAGTACGGGCCTTCATGAAATTGTAAACCGTGCGTCATTGAGTTACAGGCAGTACAGGCCTTCATGAAATTGTAAACTGTGCGTATATATGTGGTGGGCAGTACAGGCCTTCATATAATTGTAAACTGTACGTACACAAAGGTACGGTAAGGTAAAGTAATAAAGGTAAGTACGATAAGGTAAATAAGGTATACGGTAAAGGTTAAGTAGATAGTACAGGCAGTATGGGCCATCATGAAATTGTTAACCGTGCGTCATTAAGTTGCAGGCAGTACAGGCCTTCACGAAATTGTAAACTGTGCGTATATATGTGGTGGGCACTACGGGCCTTCATGAAATTGTAAACCGTGCGTCATTGAGTTACAGGCAGTACAGGCCTTCATGAAATTGTAAACTGTGCGTATATATGTGGTAGGCAGTACGGGCCTTCATGAAAACGTAAACCGTTTTTCATTGAGTTACAGGCAGTACGGCCTTCATGAAATTGTAAACTGTGCGTATATATGTGGTGGGCAGTACGGGCCTTCATATAATTGTAAACCGTTTTTCATTGAGTTACAGGCAGTACAGGCCTTCATGAATTGTAAACTGTGCGTATATATGTGGTGGGCACTACGGGCCTTCATGAAATTGTAAACCGTGCGTCATTGAGTTACAAGCAGTACAGGCCTTCATGAAATTGTAAACTGTGCGTATATATGTGGTGGGCAGTACGGGCCTTCATGAAATTGTAAACCGTTTTTCATTGAGTTACAGGCAGTACAGGCCTTCATGAAATTGTAAACTGTGCGTATATATGTGGTGGGCAGTACAGGCCTTCATATAATTGTAAACTGTACGTACACAAAGGTACGGTAATGTAAAGTAAAAGTACGATAAGGTAAATAAGGTATACGGTAAAGGTTAAGTAGATAGTACAGGCAGTATGGGCCATCACTTTTAAGTGTAAACCATACGTGTGTGGATGGCGTTGTCCATTGGTTGCTTTTGGGGTCGGGTGGCCCCGGGTACCAAACATGACAGGTTTGCTTCCACCGCCGGAGAAACTTGACCTTGAAAGCGACAACGCCACCATTGCCTTGCGTTTAGAAAGATGGAATGGGTCGTTGAGTGTCTTCCTGGAGGCGACGGAAACTGGAGACTCGGCGTAGAGGAGAGCCTTGTTACTATTAGAGGAGATATAGACATGGTGTGTGTCCGGTATGTGTTTACCATTGATTTTGCAGTGTTATCAGCTTAATATTATTTTATCCGAACGGATCGTTGGCGCGGGTAGACAAAGTATCGTGCGATGGTGCCGTGTGCTCCATCGACGCTCACGAAGGTGTAGGGGGCGAGCACGTGTGATTCTACCTAGCACGACCCCGGATGATTACCATAATTTTCATGTAGTACAAATTCATGAAAAAAAATGTACTTTTTGTACCATAGAATAAAATAAATGTCAGTAGCTCGGTTGTTCCAGGGTTTCAGGGTGCGATCTGCGATGGTGCGGTGATTTACTTGTACCTAACCGTTTTGTTATAAGTGAGCTATTATAGTGATACCCTGTGTAGTAATTTTTGCAGACAGTTATTTATAATGTTAAAAGACGGGGGTATGTTATACTTTTGTTACATTATTAATGTATTACGGTATAGTAAGATATTTAGTGTTTTAGTGTAATCCCACTCATTACGTATTAATGTAGTACTACCTGCAGATTATATACAATAAATAAGGTACTACAGTAAATGTAATAAATAGTGGGATGTATTGGGTGGTGCTGGCTACATGCCTCGGGGATAGTTTAGGTATTCTATAATAGTGACGACTATATTGGCGATACGAGTGGGTTGCCAATGGTCATAAGACTCATAAGTGCTGGTTCGTTCCCGGTGCGGGGTACCTATATGTATTGTAATTCATGTGATATTCATATTATAATAGTGGCTATACCAGTCTTGTGATACTGTTGAGGATAAAGGACTGGTTCGATGCTAGTATGGCATATGGTATGTGTTACTTGCTGTGTCGTGGCGTCGGCTGCAGGCCTGATGAGTGGTGCGATACCGGTGTGTATTTATGTTGCAGTGTTCGGCTACAGGCCGGGTGTTGTATTTGTAGTGTTTCTTAGGGGAGACGGGCTGGTTTCTTGTCAGTTCTTTTCCCGGCAGATAGTGTCCACTTTGAACTGATGTCTTGTATTATGCCCTCCTAACCCATCCTTGAATAATTCATGGCTCGATTATGGTTGAGTAAATGATGGACAGTGTATTTGCTGTTTTATTATATTGTGATGTTCCTCAAGTTATATTGATGGTTGTCATTCACATTATATGTGTCCTGACGGTGTGTATGTACTGTATAACCTATATTTATGTGGGCAAGTATATAATGGAACCATGGTTTATTGAGGCAATGCTTTGTGTGATTGCTAGGAAAGGTGTGTGTTTCAGATTGGATCTACTCCTGCGAGGTTTGTGCCTTGCATAATATTATTTGCCTATTGGGATGGGTGTCATGCCGACGCATGTGTCAGCAGTTCGTGGTGGTCGGAGTTCGGCAACCATTCCAGCATTATTGGCTGACGGAGCAATCAGCTGCTGTAGTATCTGGCGGGGCTGCGCTGTCTACACTGTGTCTAGCAGGGTGGTTGGCTTCACACCTCATATGAGGGTTGAAGTTGTTGCTATGTGCAGGGGTTCGGTGTTGTACTTGTTTCTCCATTTAATAAGATGCTGTGCCTAATAGCGTATTTATGAATTGGTTGATGACTGAAATCATGAAAAAAAAGGAAAGTGATTAAGATTCGTTTCTTTGCAATAGTATCATATTTGGTTTTGACATGGATCACCATATCGTTTTGCATAGTGCGTGGCAAATAGAATGCACTTTGGTGTCTTCTGTATCATCCGTCACATAACGGTGTAGCACTTTCTGTATGTACTTGAAGTTCTTCATTTTTCAATGATGGGGATTATTGTAGGTAATTGTATTTAGCTAATGACAACGCTATACGTATACACGTTATTGTGCCTTCTACCTGCTTCCTGTACAAATAATTTGTTCGTGATACTTGATAATGGTCAATCCATCTAGCATTTTTACTGGATAGATCTTATAAGTTGATACTTTTGAGCTTATTCTTTTACGTGGTTTATAGCAATTATCCACTTCAAGTGCTAAGCATTTAAGATCCGGCTTTATTTGGCAATTTGGAATGTCACTTTAATAATTGTTAACTTGCCTATGAATGTGCCTAACCATAATTATGGTGACGATCAAATGGCTTGTTTCATAAAATGCTTGTGTGTCTATAACTATATTCGAGTAATAATATTCTAAGAAAAGATCTATTACTTTTCAGATGCGTTGCGGATGTGGTTCATTATTTCATTGGCATTCATGTTCAATACTTTGTCTGATTATAAAGCTTTGCATTTTTTAACCTCTTTGAACCATCTCATTTAAACCCTGACAGGGGCGAGGTTGCGAATTTTATTTGTCGGTTCCTATGCATGTCCTGGGGGATATCCATAGCTGGACACCGTTAATCAATAGTTAACTCCGTTAATCGCTAATCCGTTACTGAAAAAGTTAACTTCGTTAATGGTAAAGCGTTCCTTCGAGGGCAGAATTTTCTATTTCTATGGGTGATGTTTTTCGACTGTGTGTATGTATGTGTGTCCATTTCTTTGTACGGCCGCAGCCTGAACGGCTTGACGGATTTCGGCATGCGAGGTATCATTTGATTCGTCATGATTGTGTGGGTGACACCGGGTGTATTAGGATTTCTAGAAGATCAAAATGGCGGATTTTGCCACCAGAAATGTATGACCGCGATGGACGCTGGAACGGCTGGGCAGGTTTCGATGCGGTTTTGTTTGGGGGGTCTTGGTCAGACTTGAGGTATTGCGTTTGTTTCATTGCAATCGGTTTGGTGGGGCCGGAGATGTGAGCAGAAGTGGAGTAGTTAGACTTGGATTTCGGTGACGTCCTTTCACGAAATTATTGGCTCCATATAGGGTGGATTAACATAAAGGTCAAAAAGTTAGTAAGTACCTATTGTTATCACAATGAGGAAAATGGTCAAAGGCTAAAGAAAAAAAAGAAAAAAAAAGAGATAGTGGGGCGAATGGAAAATGAGGAATGGGGTTGACGGAAGCGAACGGTTAAATCAAAAAGGAAATGAAGAATCAAAGTCTTGATGGTAGTTGGTCGATCAGTTATGAATTTGATTACCTATGTGTTAAATTGTTTTCTTTAGAAATAAAAATGTGATGAGGAAGGGATGTAGTGTTTGTCCTATCGAACTACCCCCTAGTCTCGGGTTCACGGGTAGTGGGGAGAGAGTCACGTGAGAGCGCGCAGCGAGAGCGGACGTGTTGACCCCAGCTACTGGTGACGTAACGAGCCGATTACTACACTGTGTTCACCCTGTTAGAGGGAGCACTACAGGTGGCTTAGTGGATAAGGAGTCAGGGCCACGTTTGAGAGGTCCTAAGTTTAAATCCTGGATATCAACCCTCCTGGTTGTCAGCATTTCCTTTATACGTCTTCTTGGAACACCTGCATCATCTCTCCGAAAAAATAAACAGAAGAAAAAGTTAAAACTGTAATAAAAAATCTTTGATAAATTTCTTTTGCTGTCTGCCCAAGAAAATACGATTCTATTAAAAAAAAACTCCAAACACAGTTTTTATACAGCATTGCCCACGCGCGTTCAGTTTTTTCGCTAATAGTTAAAGGTTAATAGAAATTAGTAAGACAATGCGTCCGGCGACTTCGTACAATGCCCATTGTCTTATATGTTGACTCACCCTAGCCCACGTGTAGGCATGACTTTGGGGGAATATGTTGCCTTATACCGGGTGACATGTTACCCTTTCTACCAAAAGTTCCCATCTTTATGGGAATCGCACACGCAATATTCAGTGCACTGATGTAAAGTGTTCAGTTGAGGAACGGATTAGGGTTGACTAACTGCTGGTGTGGAGAATGTTTATACGCACGCGTAACTGATTATTATCAGGTAATCGGTAGCCACCATAGTAGTATTAAAAAAATGTATTTTTAACCCGATAGCGTTAAAAACTAAAAAGAAAAAAAAAACAAGCACTCAGGGCCTCGATTCTGCTAAAGGCAAACCACTGTAATACCACTGATACTCAAAAATGCTATTTAATTGTAGACTTTACAGTTATACAGTTAAAGTCTAAAATCAAATGAAAAGAATTCATTTAACTTTTTCATTCACTCTACAAAATATCATTTGACTTAAGGCTTTAACCTGATAATAATAAAGTCTACAATTAAATGTCATTTTTTAGAGTGTCAGCGGCATATCAGTGGTTTGTCTTTAGCAGAATAGAGGCCCAGATGTCCTGTGGTCTAGAAACATAACAACTGAACAGTCGGGATCCATTATTCGACAGCCAATCTCATTTTTCAATGGAACCCGACTGTAAGTTAAGTTGTTATGTTTCTAGATCACCGGACATCTAAGTGCTTGATTTTTTTTCTTTTCTGTCTGTTTGTATAGTGCTTCAAAGGAACATACATCGACACCAGAAGTATCAATTAACGTAAGGGACATTTTGGCCAAAATGAGTTATATATACCATTCGATTCAGAATTTCGCGCTCTATCGTTTGGTATATTTAAAATTTCTCTATCGTTAAAAAAATGTCCTTTACAGTACACGTTTATGAGGGTCTAAACTGATTTTTTAATAAAAAAATGATTTAACGGACGTACATATACAATTCAGTCCCTTACGTTAACTGCAGTTTGCTGATCAACTGGCACTTTAAAGTGTGGACTGTAATTTGCAAGTCAGTTGGTCTATCAATCAAGAAAAATGGTGTGCGTGGGTGGGACGTGCGAACTAACACGTTATGGTGATTGGTGATTGATATTTGCTCCGAAGTGATGGATTTAATTATTAATATCAGACGGGTTAGTGTGATTAGTTTTTGTCTGTCCGTTGTTTGTCTGGAGATATTGACCTCTTAGTATGCTTTTATAAGATTCAAGACATGAAATCAAATATACTGTAGTGTTTTGATACAGCTACGTCGCAGGTTCGATTCCCATTAAGTGTATTAATGTTTGTGAATATAAATATGTCCATTTGCATTTGTTTGGATATTTCTATCTGAAGTGGGAGCTTAAACTTTCGGTTGTTATGTGAAAGCTTAATAATAGAAGTAGGTACCACCATTCTAGCTCTTTGGACTTCAACTTAGCTTACCATCAGGTGGGGTGCAGTCAATTGATAGACCAATTAAAAAAAATTGCTTTTACGAGATTGCTGTTGAAAACCCGATTAACTGCAATTGGCTCACCCCTATTACTGAAAACGATATTAGATGAAATATGGATATAAAATACTCTTCTGCCTTCTGCCAAATACACAAGCGTGTTTATATAAGTATGCAAACCAATACTCAATATATTTTCTCTGAGAACACGTCCACATGAATAATGGCGGAAAGTGAAAAGCCACTTGTCTGGTAATTGTTTTAGCAAACATCGGGGCAGGGCGGGAGATAAATCGCTGATAAATCAGATAACACGGAAATAAAACCTGCTTCGGTGGCTGGGCGGCGCGCGGTGGGCAGATCGGATGTGGCCACTAAACTGCCGTTTCAAATATTTAGAACATTGGCGATAAAGAATTGTAAAGTTATATCAATTTAGTTTCCGATCATACTGGATAGAAGTTACGCTTGATGGGTGATAGATCCAAACTTTTCTTCACATAAATAGGCTGGGTCAACTAAAGAAATACCTACCACCTAAGCCTCACATCAGGCTTATATTTTGTACTTTTTCATCGTGCGAAAATCCTCACTCAGGTCGGTCAACGGGGGTCACCCATTTTTGCCCTCTTACTGCTTATTAATAATATCTAATTTATAGTCTATAATCCTGTCATCATTCTCTGAACCTTTTTCCCAACTCCGTTGGGGTCGGCTTTCCAGTCTAACTGTGATGCGGCTGAACTTCGATATTTTCCGTGGAGCGACTGCCATCTGACCTCCACAACCAATGGTCATTATGACCAATGGCGATATCGAAGTTCCAAGTTATTTAGTTTCCAAGTCTATAATCCTGTATAAACTATAAATTGGGTATTATTATTAGCACTTCAATCAATCAATAAAAATGTCAATTAAATCTACAGGCCACCGAAAAGACTGAGGTAGATTCTGATTTAAAGTACACTCGAGAGCAATGAATCCGGGTCACTTAAAGAATGTTAAAAATCTCAGAAACTAAAAATGATAGGTTAATGCAATAAATTGTATTTAATAGACAATGTAATACTCCTTAAATGAAAGTAAAAAAAATATGAGTCACCATACATTTTATTAACACAAAATTACATAAAGAAAAAAACTGCTGATCTCTCCTTAAAACAAAAATAGGAAACATGAAATTTTTGAACTTTATTACGATTTTCTTGAATTTTAATACTTCGTATTGCCTCCTCGTGCTTCCATTACTGCGTTTACGCGGTTTGGCATGCTGTACACCAAGTTCCTTATACGATTTTGGGGAATATTCTCCCATTCCTCTGTGAGAGCAATTTTGAGCTCACGAAGCGTGATTGGGGGAGGGTTTCGTTGTTTTACGCATCTGCCTAGCTCGTCCCAAGCATGCTCGATCGGGTTGATATCCGGGCTGCGCGCTGGCCACTCCATACGAGTAATGTTCATCTCTTGAAGGTAGTCATTCACAATCCTACCTGTATGAGGTCGGGCATTGTCATGCATAAATATAGCATCCTCACCTAAATTGACCATAAATGGACCAACGTGATCATTGAGGATTTCTTCCACATATCTTACGCTAGTTAAAGAGCCGTTTTCTATGATCACCAGCTCTGTGCGACTTTCAGAAGAAATTCCGGCCCACACAAGTACAGACCCACCACCGTAGGCTACTTTTTCTTCGATGCATGCTTGCTTGAATCTTTCCCCTGGTCTTCGATACACTCTGTGTCTTCCATCGTGCTTGTAGAGCATAAATTTTGATTCGTCGGAGAACATAACTTTTGACCAATCTTCAATACTCCAATTTACGTGGCTCTGGGCATATCTTAGTCTCGAAATACGATGCCCACGCTCCAGTTTAGGGCCGTTTGCAGGTCTAAGGGGTTTTAAGTTAGATTCAGCAAGCCGACGTCTCACTGTCCATGCACTTGGGTTACTTCCTCCGAGGCGTCGAAACTGATTGGTGAGTTCAGTTCCTGTGAGAAAGCGATTTCGAAGCATGGTGTTCACCAAGTATCGGTCTTCTCGTGCTGTGGTACACCTGGTTCTGCCCGTTCCTGGTCTGCGTAGGTTAGAACCAGTTTCTTCGTAACGTCGGAGAACTCTTTGTACTGTTGACAGCGACACACCGACAGTCCTGGCTGTATCGCGCTGACTCCGGCCGGTTTCCAGCATTGTAAGTATTCTGGTGCATTCTTCAGGCGTAAGCGACATAATTTCAGCTTGAATAATGAATATAGAGCACTATCAACATGGTTTATGTACCCACATAAATGACAGATTACAAACAAAAGCAAAACCAAATGCTGTAATTTCGTAGTTCCATCTTCGAAAGTGGCCCTTTTTCAAATTTGATTTTTTTATGATATAACTTTACAATAACTAAGAAGTTTTAATACCTTCATTTAAGGAGTATTACATTGTCTATTAAATACAATTTATTGCATTAACCTAGCATTTTTAGTTTCCGAGATTTTTAGGATTCTTTAAGTGACCCGGATTCATTGCTCTCGAGTGTAGTATGAAAGTGCAAGTATTGCAATCGAAAAATAGCTTCTAGTTTGTCGTTACCCTGTTTTTTATTAATCAAGCGAACTATCCAGCTCATTTCATGGCCACACCTATCAACAGTTGCAAGAACTTCGGCGACGCAGATGGACACTGACGTAATATAAGGTTACATCGCTTGCTGTCCACTGGCCGTGATGCTGCAGTATTGCTCCCAACAAGTATTATTTATTATTGATAAGACTGTATTTTCAGCTGAAGAGAATGAGAATAAAAATAATCATCAACTTTTTACGCAGACTACGAGTATATCTACCGGCTCAAAATCAAAATCAAAAATCATTCATTCTGTATAGACCATTATACGGCACTTACAAAACGAGCTCTCAGGTGAGATTGGCTTGGGCCCCGATCATTTTGTACAAAAACATACATATACATATAAACTCACGCCTATATCCCCAAAGGGGTAGGCAGAGGTGCTAGAACCCACATTTCGCCAGTTTATGTTTAGAGGTGGCGAGCCTATTGCCATTAACCGAGCACTTATAAACCTGCGATAAATACACACATAACTTCGAAAAGCATCGAAAAGTCATTGGTGTGTGCCATGGGGAACCTGGGATCGAACCCGAGACCTCGTCTCAGCAGTCCATTACCCAGACCACTAGGCTACCGCGGTATTTTTTTTGTATAAAAATAAAATGAAATTAGTGATTGTTCTATTTTATTTACTACTTGGAAAGTTGGAAACACTAATCCTATAATGATACCTATAAGTCATAGAGTCCCATTTTATAGGCAGTTGGGTCCGCTAACGGCCGGACCGCACTACGTCGCCGGTCGCCGGACACAAATCTCATGGGCGGTCGAATTTGCGGTTGATTGCCGCTTTTTGCGAACACTTATTGAACACGAGCCCCCGAGGATTATAGGGACTCTATATCTAACGCGTTGCAATCATTTTCTTAACGTTTTCTTAGGGACTTTTGGACTTGTTGCTTCGAAGAACTTGTTTGGAGCATGTTTTTCTACGAATCGGTAATACCACCCTCTCTCTTAATACTGACGTTAACTTTAAATAGCAGTGACTATTTATAGTATAATCGTACTTGTGTTTTTGTCACTGGTGGAGGGTTTCCTCATGGAGTCGGTAGGTCAGAAGACAGTCATTTCTATAAAGACAAGATAAGTTCTATAGATGAAGGGGTAGATAAAGTAGCAGAGCGAATCCTGGAAGCTATACTATATTAAAAGTCTGTAGAATTTCAATTGAAGTCCGTTTCAAATCGATTAACTTCCTATATCATGCTTATGATGTAGGTACTATGCCCGCACAGAGGTTGGTTATCGTTTGTGATCATACCTCAGGTTTACCCTCAATTGCAGTCAAAATTAACGCAAATTTTAAGTCTGACTAAGATCTTTATTATGGAAAAAACATCATCAAAATCTGTTCCGTAGTTTTTGTGTCCATCGCGGACGACGAATTCTTGAGTTCAGAATCGTTCACGGAACATAACCCAGATATATTTTATCAATATGCATTAAAGTACCGTCACAAACATGAGGAATTAATTCAGAGGGCTCGGCCAGCAAAAACGTGGTACACTGAGACGTCTGCCACCACTAATGTGGTCTCTAATTCGCTCATTTGCTGCACATTCACCATCGGTTTGTGGTCGAACCGTTTTTTACGCCACACGACTCTCCGCTTGCGGCCAAACGCTGTTTGCGGTTTTGTGGTTTGCTACTTAAAGTTATATTATGTTTGTTTATTGTATGAAACAAGTGGTTGCAATTAATTAGAAAATTATGCGGTTTGGAGACCGGAGTTTTTACAGGTGTAGTTGAAAATTTTACTGGTTAAATAGCCATCTGCGTGATTGTGTGTCCCAAGGTCATTTTCATTCCAGCGTTTAGCACTTTGAAGCCAAGGGTCTGTTCTACTTAAGCTTTTTTATATTAATGGGGCTTATCTTGACTTTTACGGGAGAAAATTCCCATAAGATTTTGGGGCGACGTACCCGTAGGACCTCCAAGTTTCGACCACATCTGAAATTAGGACCCGTACGACCCTATTTCAAAAACTGGGGCCCGTACGACCTCATTTCACACATGAAACAATAGTGTAAGCCCTGTTTAAATTTTGCTAAAATCTTTATTTGTATAATATTCGTTTTATATCTCTAAACAACTAACATACTCAAAATGCCTATGTTTTAAAAAATAGTTCTTCCGTCGTAATAAAACCAGACTTTAATTTCATAAAACACACGCGACCACTACCTTTTCCAAGCATATTTCAGCAACGCAATACTCATTCACAAAACAAACTTAGTTCTGTCGGAGCAACACAATAAATACGGGGACTCGCCAGACCAACTTTAAACAGGGCCATAAATACGGCCGCTCGTAAACCGGAACTAGACCTGAAACTTTATGCGACCAGCGCATAAATCATACGACGAACCCTCCAGGACTCAGGGTTCCGGGGAGTGTATGAAGAGTCCCACTCCGCCATATGTCATTTCGGTCAAGCAGCCGCTATTTGTCTTGCAAAAATTCCAAGAAACATGTTAGGAATGTGCCATCCCTAGGGTGGTCGTGACCAAATGTAAGAATGTGTAGGGTTACGCCTAACACTCCATGTTTGTGAAGATTAAAGAAGTTTTATTGACACGCGTTTTGTTCACTTCGAGTTTGATGCTGCATAGTTGGAGAGTTTCAATAAACGATTTGTGGAGGATATGGTTTGGAAAGGAATTGCTTTGAAAGTAAAAGTAAAATATGTGTATCAGGATCTTATTAATAAGAAAGGTGTAATCTTTGCTGACCACTATTGGAATCAGAAACAATCTCGAACTACAAAAGTAAGTATAGTCGTAATACATACGGTAGAGCGTTCGACTACTATGTCCAACTGAGGTCGTAGGTTCTGTTCCCACTCATTGCAAGTAGGTATTAGTAAACGTAGAATAATAAAAATAAGGTTATCTAGATCTAAACAAAGCATAACTTAGTTATGGGATCTAGAATGAGGACAATAACAATAACTATATAACAGTACTTCGTATGAGTCTGTTTGCGTTAATCTGGGGTTATAAAGGAACTTATATTTAAAAAAATTGCATCTGGAATCTAGAACCCAAATTACAAATTACGTTTAGCTTAGACCAATATAGTATAATGTAGTAGAATATTGAATAATAATTTCACCTTAACCGTAATACTAATGTAATATTTCTCATCCAAATATTTCAAATTAACGCATGCAACAAGACTAACAAGTTAGCAACCCAAATCATAACAGCTCAAAGCCGAAACTTAACATTCTCGGTACAGCATTTTTCATTTTACACGAAAGACAAACAGCAGACGCAAATCAAAGTCCAAGACGTAGGACTGCATACATTTGCCGTCCGCGCTGATTGTGCCGCCACGGTAAATATGAACCGAAGTACTGCAAACAACACTGTTTTGTTTAACGAAGGCTACATTTTCGATACAAATTTTGTTAAATGCTTGACGTAATGTGAAAATGTATGAAGATGTTTGGTTGTTTAGATGTTTGTTACTCAATCACGCTTTTAACGGCCTAACATATCTGGTTGAAATGGGAAGCAGGAAAGAGCTCAAAATTCAAAAATTTAAAATCGTGAAAAAATTGTAGAGCTAAGCACAGCGAGTTTTAGATGCAACCGGGACTAACGCTGTGATGATGATGATGATAACCTTAAAGCACTTAGATGAAAATAGTCCCGTGTACAGTACTTGTCGGGTGGTGAAGAATAAAATGGTTAAAAAGTCGAGGTAGTATATAGCAAAATGGTAAAAAAGTAAATTTTCAGTTACAAGTTAGAGTCAGAAAAACATGCTAACAACTGAGACACGCGTCAAGTTCAGCTGCATCCACTCCCTACCATCTTATCAAGACCAAAATCTGATGTGACTTAAGGTGTGTCATTTAGATAAGTTTATTCAAAAGTGAATCGCCTCATCTGATATATTGTGCTGTTTTGTTACTACATAACATAAACTCACGCCTATATCCCCGAAGGGGTAGGCAGAGGTGCTAGCACCCACATTTCGCCTTGTTTATGTTTAGGTCCCAATGTTAGGTAGCGAGCCTATTGTCATTAACCGCGCACGTGTAAACCTGCGATAAATACACACATAACTTCGAAAAGCATCGAGAAGTCTTTGGTGTGTGCCATGGTGAACCTGGGATCGAACCCGAGACCTCGTCTCAGCAGTCCAATACCCAGACCACTAGGCTACCGCGGCGCTATCGCGTTTTGTTACTAATAAACTCAAAAGGTCAAAAATCCGATATAAATAAAAACCCTCAATTTCTTTCCATAATTTCGCTTATCTAATTGTGGACTGACACTACCTTCAACAATATCAAACAAAGATCTGTTAAGTTACATTTCAATGAGGTAAGTAAACATTTTCATCCCAAGTCGTAGGCCGTGTCAGAATTAGGCACAGTTGTACCACCTCGTGACCGCAAGGGAGCTACCGACAAATGGGTACGAATGGGCCGCAAACGAGCCGCAGTTAGCACTCGCACGAGACACCGAAGGAGGAAGTACACATTTACGGGGTATTTACGTGTGTAACTTGGGTGATGTCTGAGTTCTGTTATTGTGTAGTAAATTAGTTATAATGAGGGGGAATAGAGTCAAACTTAGGGATTTATAAAGTAATTCTATGTATCTATACTTCTAATTTTTTTACATTTTTCTTATACTACGTAGATGGCAGACAAGCACATGGCCCACCTGATGGGAAGCGGTCACCGTGGCCTATGGACGTGTGCAACACTAAGGGTGACACAATACGCGCTGCCTACCCTGAAGGGAGGGGGGAGGGCTAGGAAGAGTTGGGGAGGCTAGGAAGGGGTGGGGAGAGGAGGATTCCAGCGACTGGGACTGCAATGACTCGGACCGCGGTTCCAGTTGCCGGTTCAGGGATACAGTGAGCTTTGTTTTTATTTATTTCAATCGTATATTGCACATATTTTATTAATTTACATTGCCAATGATAAAATTTCAAATAAATTAATAATTAAAAAAATAAATCTTTACTTCTCTTAAAATTCCTCCGCATCATCACTGACTGGTAATGTGCCCAGAACTCTGGCAGCATTGCCACGCTGAATGGCAATGCTGATTCTTTGTGCAAGATAGAGTCCAGCTGACTGGTCGCCTATACTATGATAAAAATTTAAAGTAGAGATATAGTCCGAATAATAAAACTACTGGAAAGAAATTGCCCTTAGATCGACCATTAGAACTTTGCGATCGGACCACGGGGAACAAACCGTCAGAACGAGATAGTGGTTTATTTAAAAGTGAGACATTCCTAGCAAATAACAACTGTTAGGTGGAATTAACATTAAAAAAAGCTCAGTCAGTCACCCAGATCTGAATCGAGTCAATTATCCTAGTTTGCTGTATCAGTAGAGAGCGGTTTTTAAAATCGGCTTAGGCAAGGTGCAGTGTCCGGCGCGATCCGATCGTATTTGCGTAAGTTGGCCGGCCTAATCCAGGGATTACTGACGAACCGTCGCTCCGACCACGCTTATTAGAACACGCTGCAAGTGATAGGATGCTAGCGGTTTTAAACTTAAGCTTTATTTAATTTAATAAATGTAAAATTACGTGATTGTTACTTTTGACTGTACATTGGATATATTTAAAAAAAAAAGTACCTACTTGTTTAAATGAACGATTCTGAACTCAAAAATATAATTTTTCTCACGATGAATGCAAAAACGATTGGATTTTGTTGCAGTTTTTTATTAGAAAGGTCTTTTCAGACTTAAAATCTGCCGTATGTTTGATTGCAATTGGTTGAGTAGAACCAGAGGTAAAACGAAAAGTTGTAATAATCGACATTCGAGCGCGCAAAGCTGCGGGCGTCAGCTAGTTCTAAAATTATAAGTAGGTACAGGAACACTTCGTTATAATTACATATTATATGTCCTCGATTAAGCCCGCATGCTACACTTTAGCGATAAGCCATTTATTTTAGATCACTCTTCACACCATTCCACTCTTTCAAATTTAGCTAGAAAGTTCAACAAGATTACTAGTAATGTGGGACCCATGTTACTTCTAATCTCTTTAAGAAAAAGGCAACTAAAGTCATTATACCAATATTCGAAATGTGTACAGGAAGCCTTTATTGTCATATATAATTGAGGCACGGGTGAATACGCTTGAGTAATTTTACGTCAGTTCATATTATACGCTACTTTATACATAAATGTACAAAGAATGGTTGAAGGAGTTTCAGATTTAGGAGTTAGCTTACATGATCCTTTTTAGGCCTTATTAATATAAATGCTTTGAAAGAACTTTTTTACTGCAGAGATTTTTTTATATTAGACACGTTAATATAACTTCACCTCACCTGATGGTAAACTAAAGGTAAAGTTCAGAAATGGGGGTCATCATTAGGTTCATACACCGGTACAACGGTAGAACTCAGTCGGGAAAGTGGAAGTACGAAAATACGCGCGAAAGACTTGGAATTATTTACCAGCGTAAATAATTCCAAGTCTTTATGGTGTAGCAAAGAAAAGGGCACTGAACCGCTTGGTTTTTGATGGATTCGTAATATTTGAACCAGTGATGGACCAGTTTGTTGTTTGGTTATTCGCGATTGAAGCAAAAACTACTGAACAGATTTTGATGCAATTGTATTGTTTGAATTGTCTTAATTGGATTTAAAATCTTATTTATTAATCACAATCGGTTGAGTAGAACCGACGATATGCTCAAAAAATGCGAAAGCCAACGTCCACGCAGGTGGTACCACGGTCATAGACCAGTCATGAATAAAAAAGGGGACAGGTTGAGTGAAATTATGTAACGCTGTCGCTTGTGAATTGGACCACAAGGATCTAAGACGTCCGGCGCAGCCAACAAGCGAGGGTCAGTCCAGGCACGCCAATTTGCTTTGTCCTCGCTCACCTCGGATAACCAACCATTATACAGACCTTTGTTCCAGGGTGGTTTACAGGGAATTTTCATTGGCTTTCCATGGATACCTCTATCTTGAAGATTTGTTTATTGTGTTTAAGATTAATTTTCTTACAATTTGATTAGTAGCCATAAAATTATCATTATATTGCCCAGTTACGTCCGAAGTATGCACTATGGAGTGTAAGACCTACGGCTGTGCGGATCTGGATGAAATTTAGTACAGAGAAAAATATATTTCAAGTGGACAGAGCCACGGGTAAAAGCTAGTAAGGTATAAATCAGATTTTTTTTTAAATAAATAGGTAGCCTAGTGGTCTGGGTAATAGACTGCTGAGAAGAGGTCTCGGGTTCGATCCCAGGTTCACCATGGCACACACCAATGACTTTTCGATGTTTTTCGAAGTTATGTGTGTATTTATCGCAGGTTTATAAGTGCCCGGTTAATGGCAATAGGCTCGCCACCTATTACATTGGGACCTAAACATAAACTGGCGAAATGTGGGTGCTAGCACTTCTGCCTACCCCTTCGAGGATATAGGCGTGAGTTTATGTTATGTTTTTAAAATACATCATGTATGTGCATAATGTAGGTGCGTATAGTGTTAAAGTAAATCGTTTGGCGGGATCAGATGGTGGCGCGGAGGGCGCGAGTCCATAGGACCGAGGGGCCGTAATGATGTACCGGACCAACTCTTTACATTCTATGTGTCGCCTTTATATTTGCATAGAGCTGTTAATGCCAATCAATGAAACAATTTGATCACTTAGTCATAATTTTGAGTTACTTTATTTGCTACCTGTACCTATCTGTGAAATTGCAAATATATTTTTATTGATTTATTTTACGAAATTCAATAGTAATTTATGCAAAGTAGGTTATAAAAATGTAGTTGTTAATGTTTTAAATTTATTGGTTGTTTATTTTGCTGTCAATTTTGTTTACCTACGAATCTTAACGCTTTCCAGCATCCTCCCAAACTGACATAATTTATGTAGGTATTAAATTACATCTTATATTTTGTAGTTAGGTAGGATTTATCGCAGGTTTATTAGTGCCTCGGAGAGCACGTAAAGCCGTCGGTCCCGGTTGCCATACTAACATCTATGGCAGTCGTTACGGGTAGTTGGAACCCACAAAAGTCCAACCAGTCTAACTTGGAACTTCGATATCGCCATTGGTCATAATGACCATTGGTTGTGGAGGTCAGATGGCAGTCGCTCCACGGAAAATATCGAAGTTCAGCCGCATTACAATTAGACTGGAAAAGCCGACCCCAACTGAGTTGGGAAAAAGGTTCAGAGAATGATGATTTTGTAGTTAGGTAGGAAGAAGTTTATGTTTAGTAATCATGTCTGTACATTCGTTTATTATTCTAATAGTGCAAAATATTCTAACTAGGTAGGTATACTAGTTTTGTTGTTAGTCGCGCCTCTGCATTATAATATATATTGATCCCACTCTCCCATGACCCATATAAATCCATTCCCGGGTTGGTTTAAATAACTTCCTATTCTCAGACCAACTCAATATACTCAGACGAAAGTTCTGAGGTTCTAAAAAAATACAATCGAATTGAGAACCTCCTCCTTTTTCGAAACCGGTTAAAAATATTATGGTAAAACAACTCTATACAAATCCAGCTCGAAACTATTTCTCGAAAAAAATGTGTCTTAGAGTAAGTGTGAAGCCGTGACATTTGGCCCTTGGGGTCTTTTATTGCGACCGGTTGGTATCTGATGGCCGGGCCTTAGGGCGCTATCAGCCCTTTAGCGAGGAGCTGCGATGCCCTGTTTATTGGCTCGTAAAACTTAAGTTTTGAATTTCGTGTCGCCTTCATAACTTAAATGGTAGATTAGAATGCGATGTAATCGTTGATAAAAAAATTATTTCTTGGCATTTTTAGGACTGAAAGGGGGGGGGGGGGGAGGAGTACAACTATCTGCCTACCTTCTGTTGTTTGATAAACTTTGCATGATATGAACTAATAAAGGTACGTTACATTAAAAACCGTTGTAGAGTTGCTATCAGCTGGACATAGACATCCAGTGGTGTAGAATGGTAATGTCCGTTGGTAATTTGTTATCTACTCGTAAGATGTCTACATCATCTCTAGCATTTTCTTTTTTTTGTACCACTTAAACACCTGATGGGAAGCGATTACCGTGGCCTATGGACGTGGACAACACCAAGAGCGTCATACTCGCGCTACTGACCATGGAAGGGGAGGCAGGATTGGGAGGAGGGTTGGGGGGGGGGGGGCTTGAGAGAGTTTCTGTACTGACAATGCTGGAGACTTTGGTCTTCTCGCTGACAGTACAAAATCCCTTCAATGAGCTCTGGCTGCCCTACTTACCGCCGGGAACACAACAAAATAGTTATTATGGCCATGGTGTTCTATAGCGTGGAGGTCTGGAGGTACTACCCCAGTCGGAATGCTCAATTCGGACGGAAAATATCGTCGTGTCTATATAAAGACGTATGTCTTCTATATAAAGACATCTTTAAGTCAGTGTACTTTAAACAAGTAGGTACAGTGATCAACAAAACGACAAAACATAACAACAATGAATATGGCTGTTTGTTGATATAATTGCTGAATGACTAGTTGCTAAACAGCGAGCAGAACAGGTGTGGTCGCAACGCAACACATGAAACGCGAATATTATGCGCTAATGCGTAAATTTGCAATTAACGCGTGAGTAATAACACGCTCAATTTGATTACTATTTATTGGATTGTATTCACAGAAATCCTTAACGATAATTTTATTTTAGAATCGTTGGAAAATGTTGAAATTTTCCACGTTTGTTTGTAGTTAAGTTTCCTATTTTGTTGAACTGAAACCGACTAAAACTGTACGCCGTCTCAGGTCTACAGACGATGGGGGGTTAGGTGGTGGATAAGGCGGGTGTGCGTTGTTTTATAGCTAATTGTTTTATAAAATTTCGTTTCACATAATTTTTTTCCCATATTTTCGTTTCATAGAATAAATCAATGCACAGATTACTTTGAAGATTTTTAAATCATTGATTTTTGTTTCACATAAAATTTAATCTTAGAATAATCATATCATAGAATAACAATTCAAATATTCAAATAAAAATAGCTGTGTGTGTACATTGAAGATATAAAAAAAACTTAGGTTATGTTACATGAGCGATTCTGAATACAATATTTTTTACATAATCCTCATCTTGACACAAGCATTTTATCTTAGCTGGAAGGGTTATAGAGAATACTAGTAATTTTGGATACTTTAAAAAAATACTTCTTTCAAAAAAAATATAAAAAAAACACATCAGATCACAACTCAGTGGTATAACAATCTAAACACATACCTATTAAAAAGACATTTCCAAAACGATTCTACGCGTTCACTTTTACTGAATATAAAACGAGACACGTGCCAAGCGCCGCTTAATCAGTCATTACTTTTTTGTTTCTCCAGTTGACCTGCCACCTTATTACCATTCAGGAAGTAAGCCATCACCGAAACTATCAATAAATCTCCCTCGTTATGTGGAAAAGTGTCACCGTTTCGTTATACTAATCAGTTTTTACGCTGCGTTACAAGTATTATTACTTGAGGGTGGAAGGTGCATGGACGTGCAACGGTCACCGCGCACCTTGCGACCACCTTGCGTCTCGTATAACGTACTGTGTCCAGATACTACAAGATATCAATTAACAAAACCCTCAAAACAGCGTAACAACCAATACCACAACAAGAGAAATACTACTCTAATCTTGAGACATTAAAGTTTAAATTCGTTCGTTTGAAGTTGGTAAGGGCGATGGCGGAAAGATGTTACAACCCCACATTAAGATTAAGGTTATTTAGCTAAATATAAAGCGTGTTTTTTATGGTCTATATTAGTGGATACGGCTGTCTAGTGAAATTAGTAGGATTCTAATTTGGTTGTCTAAAATCCGTTGAGATGGTCGATAAGTGTGCGTTGCCGTAGGGGTCAGGGAGACCGCGGAGGTCCAACATTTAAATTACCTAGTTTATTTACGCGTCACGGTGTTGGTTTTTCTATTGTTCTATTGACGTGTGTGAGGCAGATGTTATAAGTTAATTAGTATTGCATCGCTATATAATACGTTTAGTTAGATTTTTTCTCGTACTGCAACTTCATTGCTAGATTTTTTTATTTTCCTAGTCAACTTTTTTAACAACTTCCCAATTTTCCATGTTAATAAAAGTCATGCAATAGTCATCGATAGTTTTTATGACAGTGACAATTGCGTTTTATCACAACGCAATACTTGTGTAACATTTGATTACACCTGCTTTTCATCCCTAAGATGTTTAACTTATAGACTAAGTAGTAAATATTATAAACGAATGCAATGAAAACTGTGCACCTTTATCAACAAATCCATGATGAACAAACTAACCTGCGATTTTTAAATACTACACATGTTCATTCAGCCTTAACATATTAATTCAACAAACAGTATTGTTATTAATTTATACAGCACATTTAATATAATTCAATGAACATTAAAGTAATGAATACTAACCAGAATTTAAATATGTTTTCAATCGATGTTTTACTATTATTCAACATAAACGTGGATTTGTACTAATTGAGACGATACTCGACTAACAATTGTGACAAAAAGTAACAAAAAATATTTCCAAGAAACTTGGAATGGCCAGCAGTCATACGTTAACGCCACTGTCAACCATTCTACCGTAATTGGCATGTGAAAGACATCCTTAAAAAGCGAACCGAAAATCTCGCCTCAACCGATGAAGCGTGTCTTTAACGAACCGGGGTGTGTAGTAACAAGCCTGACCACTTGTTACCGTAACGCGTCTAATTTAAATGTAATATTGTAACAAACGAGTACCTACTATATAACCGGAATGATTTATGAAACTCGACATGATTACTAATCGTTGGAACAAAAACTTGTAAAGTCTTATTCCTTATTAGGATTGTGAACAAGAGTTATGTTAGACCAAGTTTATTTTTGTGCTGGGTACGTCAATTTAACCCTTTCTACCTCGTGGACATAAGCATGTTGAAACCTAATTAAAAATTAAAGTTTCTCGCAAATTAAAATTCATATTTTTTTATTCTTATTGTGACACAGACTTTTGTGATTTAGAGTAAATATTGTCAAAATTTTTTGTCACTTTTCCTAAAACTTATGGGTATAAATGTGATTTTAAAGAGTTTGTTTTATCGAACATTAATTTCACATTTTATTGGAATATAGCTAAATCGAAAATAAATACAATAAAATTTAAATTAATATCCGTTGGATTATGTATATTATATAAAAGGCAATTATTAGATGTATAGGTGGAACTCTACAATGTACATCAAAAAATAAACAGCACATACAAAAATAAATAGTAAGTAAGTAAACAGTTAAATGTTACAATGTGTCTTGCAGCACCTAAATTACAGCACGCATAAACTAATAAACTATAATAACGACTAAATTATACAATACAAATTAATTTAAATATGAAATAAGATATATCATATCGATAACTATATTATTTAATTTACAGTCATTAGTTGACTTTATAAAAACGAACAAGTAATTGCATGCGTTGACGCATGCATATACAAGAACACTTATAATGTATCAATTTAGCATATTAGTGCGCTATATCATTAGTGGAGGTTAGTTGTAACACTGATTGTAGCGCGGGGGATGACTGTAGATCAATAATGGTTGCCTGAAATCACATCAATTACTTATCTTAAAACAATCGTAAGTTGTTGTGAGAGCGTAATTTTGTTTTTTTTGCCTACTGCCTTATATTTCAATATAATTTAGTAAATTACTAGAATGTTTACCAGCGAGTCAATCAATCAATCAGTTGGCCTATCGACGTCCAATACTGGACATAGGCCTCTCCCAATGTGCGTCATACCAGCCGACTCTACCTTCCGCATCCAGTCCATTCCAACTACATTTTCAGGTCGTCTAGATTTACCAGCGAGTAAAATGCAGCTATGTTTGTGATGACACCGGATTAAATGTCAATTATAGCTTGACATAAAAAAGCTCATCTAAATTGAATCAAAACGAAGACGAAGCTAGTTGTGTATAAATTTACAAATTATCCATGATCGTAAAGTCAATCTTATCGATAAAACTATGATGCCAGAACCGAATCCTTGTATAATTATTTTGTAACCTTTCTAAAAACTCGAGCATTTTTTTGCAATCAAGTGTAAAAGTATTGCAATTAGTTACACTTCAACCTTCGTTCGCATTCGTTCGTAATATTACTACACTTCTGGCCATTTTAACGTAGTTAGCAAAGGTGTTCACACAAGGTGGCTACTAATTCATCGATTTGTCAAGTTAATATTTACGCGCGACGTCGTGCATTTTATCATTCATTGTCATAAATATTTAATGACAGAAAAGGCTCATGAATACGTTTTTCTATCCATCTGAATTATAAATGACTAGATCATCTGAGCGCCAATCGTTTTTACATTCAAAACTCACGCTTTGAAGCCCGAAATCGGCTCTGTAACTTTTCCTTATTACAAATTATTTTAATTTGACTTTTACGAGAGCAACTGCTGGTGGACCTCTCAGAAAAATCTATACCAGAGCTTCGTCTTGGCACATCAGCATGAAAGTGAACCCAAGCAGCATCACAAGCTGTATAACAGCTCTATTAAAGTTCGTTTATACTCTTAATGCTGTATTTCTTGGCCGCATAAAGGCTGTTTAAGCGCTTATAAATCCCTTATACCCCTGAAATTGGCACAAATTATACAGCGTTTTTCGTTATATAAAGCTGTATCTTATTATTTTTATTATGTACCTATATTATGTATATACGTATTATGTATATTAGCGGTCTCAAACATTTTGGTAGAGCCACAATTAATATCTTAACTCTCCATTTCGCGCGTTCTAGTCCCGTCCTGTATTTACTCTTTTCCCGATTTTATCTATAGGATTTTATTTACACTAGGTTGCTCTAGAAACACGTATAACTTAGCAAGTTCCCACCATACTTGAGTAAAAACGTAACTAGTCCTTGCGTAGTGCTGTCAGTCTGCGTTGACACAAACGATATATTTCGCAACATTGTAGGGTTAAGGGAAGCGTTACTAAGGGTCTACAAAGGTCCTACTAGTTGATAATTGCAGTCTCTTGCTTCTTACTAGGGTTGATTAACGGGTCATGGTTCAATGACTTTATATTTAGACTTCATTTAATCGTTAGATGGGACCTACCTAGATCTTTGGGGTCGTAGCTAATCTAACTCAAGGCAATAGATCTGTTGATTGACTGATTGACTGATGAGACTCTGGGACAAGTTTCCCCACAGAGTTGGCGGATCAGACAGCATGATTGACTGATTGACTGATGAGACTCTGGCACAAGTCTCTTTACAGAGTTGGCGGGTCAGACAGCAGTCGCTCCAGTTAAAACCAAAATAAACCAAATCATAGATTGGAGAGCTAGAAGAGTAGGCCCTGTACTCTAAAATGCAAGCTCTGGTGCCAACCGGGACTGTCTACAGGATAAAGTCGAGATTCTCGTAGTATATAAGTATGTTTTTCCGCATTCTAGAACCCATAACACAAGCTAGTAAAACTTTTCTTACTTTGGGTCTAGAGAGCGCTGTGAAGATTATCGTAGGATATTTATTTTTCTTTCATATCTCCAGTTCTACTTAACCAACCGCAATGAAACATAAGGCAGATTTTTAGTTTGACCAAGACCTTTTAAATGGAAAATACTGCATCAAAATCCGTTTAGTATTGTTGCGTCCATCCTAGACTAGATAGTATCTAAGTATGTTTTTCCGCATTCTAGAACCCATAACACAAGCTAGTAAAACTTTTCTTACTTTGGGTCTAGAGAGCGCTGTGAAGATTATCGTAGGATATTTATTTTTCTTTCATATCTCCAGTTCTACTTAACCAACCGCAATGAAACATACGGCAGATTTTTAGTCTGACCAAGACCTTTTTAATAGAAAATACTGCATAAAAATCCGTTTAGTATTTTTTGCGTCCATCCTAGAAGAGACATACAGAATTTAATAATATTGTAATAGTTTTATGCACATAAACTTATTCTCTAGTTATTTTATATAACAGTTTTATACGCATAAACGTAATTACAACGCATGTTGTCAATAAAACGAAACTATTTCATAATCAACATAACGTTGTTGGTTATTCGAGACACTAAACCAAATACCTTACTCCACACTAACTCGTGTCCATAAAATTTACCATAGTGACCATAAACGTCGGAAGTGGTCTACGGAGACACCGTTTAGCGGGACTGTCCGCGCAGATGTCGCAGCGAGGCCACCCTAAGTGTCAACGGTCTCACCATGACATTTATTAACGGTTAGAAGGGTTGAGAGGAATTCCTGGAAGCCATTTTCTTTTTCGTATTGAGGGTGTTACTGAATGATCGGACGGTGAATAAAATCAAAAGTTTTACTTGGACATTTGTTAAACACGGTGGACCTGTTTTGGATGTGTTTGAAACTGAATGTTCATCCTTTGGGGCTAGTAAGCTACAAAAGACTTTTGACATTCTTGAAATATTGCGAAATTTTAACTTACTTCAAAAAGGAGGAGGTTGTCAATTAGACTGTATTTTTTAATGTTTGTTGCCTCAAAATTACCTTAAAAGCCGACCTAGGCGTACATATTCTAATCAGATCCAGGACGTTTTGGAGAAAGGCCAGATCAAGAGTACCCGCAACCGGCGTGCGTGTATGAAAACAATTTCATAATTTGTAATTAAAGTTGAAGAAGCGAAACGAGTATGCTAAGATCGTAGCAAGTGGAAAGATGTTGTCTCTGCCTACCCCAATGGGAAAAGGGCGTGATTTGTATGCCTGGGTAAACCGATTTTTATGATTATTTTTTTATTTGAAAGCTGTTGCTTTCCGTGTCCCATTTCAATTTGGTCTAGTTTTTTTTATATAGGACACGTCAAAATGACTTTACCTCGCCTGATGGTAAGCTAAAGGCAAAGTCTCAGGACTGGGGTCACCATCACATACACCGGTAGTGCTAGTGGCAGCCTCAGCTTGACAGCTTGACGGTAGTTTCGGAAGTCGCATTCTTTCTGATATAATTTACAGTTGTCTACCTTAATGCAGAATACTGATATTTTGATTTCTTATATGGTTTTGTCTGCGTACGGATTTTACAAAATGAGGGTACATAATAAATACATGCTGTATAATATGAAGCTGATACCGATGGCATTTGTACCTTGTAATTATTTGTTTATACAAGTTTAACATTTAAAGTGACCGCAACTATTTACTACGTATAACCGCAAGGGTTGTGAGTTGTGACCACAACTAATAAACCGCAGTGTATGAACTAATATTCCGTGCAGGCGCCACTGCACTGTGCATGTCTGTTTTTGTTTGCCGGCGATAATGTATGACAACTCATATACCTTATTGTTTTATCGCGTTTGACCACAACCTCACATGTGGGTATTATGGTGATGATACTTAACTTATCCGCATTCTAGAATCCATAATACTAGATAGCACTGTTTAGAATGTCCTGGAATATTTATCCTTCAAGTAACGAAGACAAATTGACGGAACTGTCATTGTTCCGTAAAAGTGTTTATCATGATGTTTAGAACCTTATCTCTTTGAACAGTTGATGTCGTATGCACCCTTTTAGCAATTAATACTCGAGTAATAGTGGTCCTTTTATATAACAGTCGATGGAGATGTTTCACAAATGTATGGACCTTGGGCCCGATAATTGTACACTACTTAGAAAAATAGCTAGGCAATGTAGTTTGCATTTTTCACTAATCAATTCTTACAATATGGCCTCGTATTATGAGCGGAATCTAACTAAATAAACACTTTCTTGCAACACAACAAACATGGCGGACTAAAACTATAAAAATGCACTCATTATTTTATTAATTTATGGCCTTGAATTCGGAGGCGAATAAATATAATTATATTTTTCCCAATAACCGGTATTATTTCTCTTTTTTCTGTATTGTGTATAATTAGGGGCCTAAAATGAAACATCTCCTTTAACTGTAAGTACAATTTATCTCCCATCTTACCATCAAGTATGGTAATATTCTCCCCATTTATTTGCCCTCTTGCTTCTCCTAAGATAATCGTGGCAGTCGTAACTAAGATTGTGAGTGAAGAGGTTCATAACCGGAGTTAGTGAGATCAACTGGTCTGCACTAACTTTTATATGGTCGCTTTAAACCGCACCTCGTAACTGTTTACTGACCATAACTCCAGATTTTGAGCGAATATTTAAATATGTACTTTATAAAACATAACTTTTAACTATAAAAGCGTGTAAAGATGCCGTTAAGTTATTATGTAAGAGCATCAAGTAAAGTGATTTAAGTCTACGGACCCAAGTCTTTTTAGAAGTAAAAATGTTTTCATTTATATTGGGTACATTGTGACTACGCCTAATGGCAAGCTAAAAGTGAAGTCTCAGGAATAAGGGTCACCGTTATAGGTACTAATTATGGCACAATCAAATGGTGATCCTTAGCTTACCTAAAATACTTTATTATTCATTAAGGTGTTGCGCACGTCTATGGGCCACGGTAACCGATTTCCATCAGGTGGGCCGTGTGCTTTTCTGCTACCTAAGTAGTATAAAAAAAAATTACTAATCACAAATAAGTGGTAAAGGAAACTGTACTACTTCTTACTGTTAGGGTACAAGTAAAATGAACTACTTACGTCTGACCCACTTGAGAACGGTGCCCAGGGTCCACTATCTTACGAAGGAAATGCTCTTTAGACCACCTTATACCCTGGCGTCAGAAGACCCTAGACGGCGTGCGATTTTAGTCGGTATGAGTCCGACATAATCCTGCCCCACTGGCCGCGGGGTGGGTATCCATGAGGATTTCCCCACGGAAAAAATAAAAAAATAAAAAAAAGGGTCCACTATATCTGCTTCTGATATAGCTTACTCTGAACTTTTTTTATTTGAGGGTCTTTTCCAGCAATCAGCAGATAAACTTTTTCCAGAAGATCTTGTTGGTACTCTATGCATTATAATATAAAGTTTACTTATATTATTATATTCATCACTATATTTGCACCAAAAACTATGCAAACATTCTATCAACAAAACTTCGCGCGCGCTCACCGAACCGAAACTATTCACTACGTCATCATACCAAACCATCATGAATTCTTTAATCGTTCTTTAAAAATTGTTTTATGGCACTTTGATTTGTGCTCACCCCACTTGTAATGGCGTCATTAATAATAGTGAAGATATTTTCGTCTATCCATTTATCTTGGTTCGCTGCGGTTGTGGATATATAAAACTACTAGCTTCCACCCGCGGCTTCGCCCGCGTGGAGGGCGGCACCGCCAACAAGTTTACTTATAGTGTGAAGTTAACTTATAGCAAGGTTTTAACATAATGACAACATTCAAATATGCGTCGTTAGATTAAGATTACACGTTGTTACAAAATGCGTTGAAGAAATAAAGGTTCACTGCTCGTTCCTTGTAGGTGATAGCGTGATAATATGTAGCCTATATGTTGACCAGACTTATTAATGATATTCGAGCCAAATTTGAAGTAAATCCATGCAGTTCTTTTTGAGTTTATCACGGATATACATACAGAGAAATAGACAAAAATTCTAAAGACCATATTTTTGGCTTCGGTATCGATTGTAGATCACACCCCAAGTATTCTTTTAAAAAAATATTCAATGTACAGTCTTGACTTTCCTACCATTTTATTATGTATAGATAAATTCATTGGTTTGCGGGGCACTTGTATCCATATCAAGAAGAAAGTGTGTTGGTATGTTGGGAGACGCGGAAACTACTCATCTAATGATTCATTGCGATCATTATAATGTCCCGTTAGTATTGTTGGAGAAATTAAGTTATCTGATACCGAAAGTGAATATAATATTTCGAGGATTCGAATTCACGTTATTGGATTCTCTATTTGCGTTCTCTGTGGCGTAGCGGTAGTGCATTGGCTTGCTACGATGAGGGCGCGGGTTCGATTTCCGCTCTGTTAAAATATTTATACATAAATACATAAACTCACGCCTATATCCCCGAAGGGGCAGGCTGAGGTGCTAGCACCCACATTTCGCCAGTTTATGTTTAGGTCCCAATGTAATAGGTGGCGAGCCTATTGCCATTAACCGGACACTTATAAACCTGCGATAAATACACACATAACTTCGAAAAGCATCGAAAAGTCATTGGTGTGTGCCATGGTGAACCTGGGGTCGAACCCGAGACCTCGTCTCAGCAGTCCATTACCCAGACCACTAGGCTACCGCGGCGGAAAATATTTGTATGCATGAATATACTTTATGTATATTCATGCATACATACTGCATGCATAATATTTTTATGTATAATTATGTATTTACCAATTAAAAACCAAATAACACTTTGATGAACTTGGGAATTTAAGTCAACATAAAGGCAAACTTATGCTACGAGACCAATTAGACATTGGGTGGTGTTCAAAATTGGAAATGTAGTTATGTAAAAAATGTCGGTCCCGGTTGCCATACAAACATCTATGGCAGTCGTTACGGGTAGATGGAGCCCTTAAAAGTCCAAACAGTCTAACTTGGAACTTCGATATCGCCATTGGTCATAATGACCATTGATTGTGGAGGTCAGATGGCAGTCGCTCCACGGAAAATATCGAAGTTCAGCCGCATCTCAGTTAGACTGGAAAGCCGACCCCAACTGAGTTGGGAAAAAGGTTCAGAGAATGAATGATGAGTTATGTAAAAAATATAGTTATCTTGTATCATATATAAATAATATAACATTGTGTTTCTATCATCACGAAATCACAATGATAGAATAATTACATCTCATAAATTACAATTTCCGAATACTACATGTTTAACAGCTGCCATTAATTGTCATACAGATTAATGAGTTGACTGGTAAATGCTCATTACTCAGTAAGCCTTAAAGGTTAAGAAAATTAATGGCTTTTTCAGCACCTAATTATATTCTATAAATTTGTTATAATGTGTCTTTGCGGGACAAGTACTCCTAATTTAATTGCAAACCTTTAATGAAAAGCGATGATAGCTGAATGGATAAGGACGCGGTCTCTACTCAGAGCTATCGAGTTCGAATCCGGCCGGACAGGACCAATGTGTTTCACTTTGTGGAATTTATATGTGCTAATCACATGATTTACCATCTGCTGACGGTGAAGAAAAACATCGTGAGGAAAGCCACATGTCCTAGAAGAAATTCTAAATACATGTCCGATCCACCAACCCGCATTAGGCCAGCGTTTGTGGATTAAGGTCTAAACCCTCTCAGTTCTCTCGTTAGAGGACAGGAGACCCGTGCCCAGCAGTGGGACATAAATGAGTTGCTATTATAAAGAAATACCATCTTAGCTACAATCACGTGTGCACATTATTTGATGGACAGAGTAATTTTTCGCTTAAACGCCTCTATCTCGACGATTACCAACATTATTCTTTACAGGGTTCCGTATCGCAAAATGAAATAAAAACCTAAAAGTTTATTGTACATCAGTCTGTCGAACATAACCCTTTTTCTTAAGAGCGCATGAATATATCAACTTGGGATAAATATCGAAATAATAATCTGTTCTACAATCATCAAGATATGAAAAATTCAATCTTTTAAGTCAAGGCATGCAAAAGATACTGTCTTTTATACTTTATATCTTCTCAGGTCTGGGCCGCGTTTCGAACCGGTGGTCCATTTGCTTCTAGTTTTAAATAATTTTGATTTTGACGTTTTGTAAGTGCCGCTTGGAATGCTCTATACAGAACAAATGATTTTTGACTTTGACTTTGACTTTGACTTTAATCGCAGGGTAATCTAAAGTATAGCTGCTTCTAGTGCCTTGTAGGTATAGGAAGTTTGGAGGTGTTATAAGGACGGATACGGGTATTTCAACTTTTTTTTATAAATCAGTCACGTCAATATGACTTCATCTCGTCTGATGGTAAGCTAAAGGTGACACAATGGTGGCCCTCAACTTGACGGCCTCATGAAAGAAGAAGTAATTGTCGTCGCTGCACTACGTGACAAAGCGTAGATATTGGTTTAGACTACGCCAATACCCACTGGTCCCACAAGTGTTGCGACAACCATCTCCTCAAACCCGGCTATGCACCTGCAACCCTGAACGCAATCCAACCGAGGTTGGATTACTATTGAGAGTACTACATACAAGTTTGTACAGAACCCTTGATGCATTAATCCGAATAGCACTTGACTCAGTTTTTACCGTTATATCAGCAAAATTGTATGTATTACCGATCCGTTAATTCTACATTGTCCAAGAAAAAGTGTAACACAGCTTCCTTCAGTGTCGTCATTATGTTGGCAGTCCACCTGACGTCATAATTATACGTTGTATAGCATAGAGTCGTTATGTTTTTACGATTGCAATTTTACGCACAGTTTATTCAATTCTAATATATAGTGAGGCATCATTCTCTGAACCTTTTTCCCAACTCAGTTGGGGTCGGCTTTCCAGTCTAACTGTGATGCGGCTGAACTTCGATATTTTCCGTGGAGCGACTGCCATCTGACCTCCACAACCAATGGTCATTATGATCAATGGCGATATCGAAGTTCCAAGTTAGACTGGTTGGACTTTTGTGGTCTCCAACTACCCGTAACGACTGCCATAGATGTTTGTATGGCAACCGGGACCGACGGCTTAACATGCTCTCCGAGGCACTAATAAACCTGCGATAAATACACACAACATAATTAAATAAAGAGGTATGATATGACGGTATCTCCTGTCTAACCTGAACAGTCCGTTTAGGGTACCTAGACTAGGGTACCAGGGAACCCTACAGACCGCGGCCATAATAACCACCATGTTATGTTCCTGGCGGTAAATAAGGTAGCCAGAGCTCATCCCTCCTTTCCCACCCCTTCCTAGTTCCTTACCCCACCCCTTCCTTTCCCCCTTTCGAATGTGATGCCCAGGAATTGCACACGTCCATATGCCACAGTGACCGGTTCCATCAGGTGGGCCGTGTGCTTTTCTGCCACCTAAGTGTCTCTTCAACCTAACGTTAATCCCAGTCGCATCCAAAGCTTTCACCTCGGAGTCTGAGGTCTGCTTTACCAGTCTCAACTGCGGATTTGGCTGGACCTCGATATTTTCCGTGAAGCGACTGCCATCTGACCTTCATAACCCAATGGTGACATTAGGCGATATCGAAGCATTGTAGCTAGACCGTTGTTGTTGGACTTGTTAGGGCTCCAACTACCCGTAACGATTGCCATAGATGTTTGTATGGCAACCGGGACCGACGGCTTAACGTGCTATCCGAAATACGACTTGTCTGCCACCTAAGTAGTATAAAAAAAAGAAATTGCATTCCTAAGTCTCACATAGCATCCTCAATACAGCTCCGCAAGTCTGTAATACCCTTTAACGCTCAACAAGCCGTCCGGTGTAAATGAGTCGCGCAAACCCTACGCCCTATTGTCCGGCGACTCAGGCCACTTTGGGGTGACTTAAATCCAAAATTGGGTATTTCGAAAAATGTGCATGTGTCATTTATCACAACCCTCGGTTTCGGAACGGGTGGAAAAAACGTAACCCTATTTAAAAAACTACCCTTGGTAATCCGGTGGCAGGACCGACGCGGCACACAAACAGTATTAAATTTTTCTACTATTAATACAATGGCGTTAGCGTCGCGTAAATATTGGATGAATGCAGTAAGAGATAATCCTTATTAAGAGAGGATGTGCGCCCTCCGCGAGACAACGGGTTAATCGCGAGTGACGCAACTTAATGTACTGCTCATCTTATTAAGGATTCAATTAAGAACTCGTTAGATGTAAACACATTTCTGAATACATTCTGTTTTTAACCGAAGTTTACGTTACATAGGAATTTAGATTTACATGGTCTTTTTGATTACTTTTAAAATAGTTGACGGGATATTTTTGTTACTTGACTAGATTAAGTTAGTTTATTATTGATACATTACAAATTAAAGAATTCGATTGAAATGTAGCATACCTATTTCATAAAGTACCTACTGGCGATAAGTTAAGTGTGGGCGTACCGTATTGAGACTCAAAATACTTCTTAGCTTAAACGTAAGTAGACTAAGTAGATACTTATTACTATTATTATTATGTTTAGTTTTAAAATATAAACTATCTCAATTATATGGGGTGCCAATAAAATCTTTGAGGCCCAATCCGACTTCACCTGTAAGTCGCTACAGTTGCTAATTAACGGACAAGGCTCTGTAGCAGGTTTTTTTTGGGGTGGAGGAATCAGTCTGCGTTTGATTCCTATAAAAACCAATAAAATAAATACTACAGTGATTTTCCCTGGCGGCTACGATATGGCGTTCTTCAAGAAGGGCATTAGAAGGTTTTTGCAGGGTCGGCAGCGCGAGTGTGACGCCCGTGGTGTTGCACGCGTCCATAGGCCACGGTAACCGCTTACCATCAGTGTGGGCCGTTTGCTTGTCTGCCACCTAAGTGGTATAAAAAAAAACTAGGAGACCGATTTCCGGACTTCAAAATGTGAAATTTCGGATGCAAGTGGCATTGGTATTCGGATGATAATGGAAGCTATTTCAAATTCGGTATCAAATTCGGACGTTTCAACGCGAAGTAATAAATAGCTTCCATGAAGTTGTTAAGATAACCTAATAGACGAAACACCTTTGATCCTTTCCATGGCACTCACCATCGATGCGCCATTGGTGAAGCGGAAAGTAGTCTTAGCTATGAAAATAAACGGTACATTTCATCTCACAACTAATACCTATTTCCCACTCTGGCCGCGGGGTGGGTATCCATGAGGATTTCCGCACGGAAAAAAAAAAAGGTAATTCGATTACAATTTCTCACTTTAATTGATGAAATTAAGACAGTCACGTGGCACATTGAAAGCCGCCGAGTGGCTGTGTACAGCGTGTTCACAATACCGTGCGGTTAAACTTTTCAATATTTTGGTTGGCTCCGTGGTGCGCACGTGCCGCCGCGTGGCGCGCTTTACCCCGCTCTACCCCCACCGTTTTATTTTTTATTATTTTCATAATTCATATTTCACAATAACAACTGAGAAGGCGTTTCGCACGGTTAGCTTATGAAACCACTTTCGCGATGTGGCGTAGGGCTGAGACTGCGGCTTACCGCGAGGGCCACTTATGGGCCCGTTTTTATTTATATTACAGCGCGCGTTTTGTGATCCACTTTATCAAACGCTTTACAGAGATCGCGCGAGGGCTCTGCACACTAGGATAATAATTTTGGTAGCATTCCTCCTGTGACGTCACGAAATGGCTTATTGTGTTTTTTGGCGTAGGATTAGCGAGCAGCGGGCGGTTGGCCATAAAAAGCCTCATTTTCAACGGCAAACGACAAATACTAATCCCACACATTCTACTCGGTCTTTGAGCGTAATGCGAGCGCATTTGATTTCGCAGTTAGCCATCGTTCCTGGATACTTATGATTGATAGTCTATCTCATGGCTTATTGCGATGGCATTTTTATATGTCTGTCCGTAGTTATTTTCAATATAAATATAATTACGTATTCTATTAAAGACTGGATGCCCACTTAAGACAATCATAAAATAGAATGGAACAGCGGTTAAGAATTGCAATCGCAAAAAGTTCACCCCACGCAACTGACTCACGTAAAATGTAATGGGAAATTACTGTAAAATAAAAAAAGTCTCCCTTAGACTCGAACCCTTATTGTTACGGCAATTTAGGTTACCCTCGGCAGGGAACTAAGAATTCTTATACGAACTAGCAATATGCAAGATCCCTTAAGTACAAGATCATAAAACTTGAGCGATTTTAATCGAAACGGTTTTTAAGAATTGATGTTTTGTTTACATTACATGCTTCTGTGCGTTGACTAATTGTTGATGATAGTTACTAATAATGTAAGTACCTACTAAAATTGTTCTTTTTTTAAATATTGGACACGTCAACATGACTTCACCTCACCTAAATCTAAAGGCAGTCTCAGGAACGGGGGTCATCACTACATACACCGATAGTGCTACACAGTGGTGGCTCTCAGCTTGACGGCCTCATCAAATGTTTTTTCAGGACCCGCTTCTAAAATTGGCTTTGGGAATAAAAAAGAATGGACTAAGTAGATGAAGTCACTAGGAATGTATGGAAAAGAGTGACACCTGAGGCATGGCATTCAAATAAGATGATGATTTTTTTTAACATCGAAATACTGGTCAAGGCCAGCCTTGATTCAAATTTCATAGTTCTTATGAAGAATAGAATATAATTACTTTCTAATGAGATTGTTGGACGGCCATCAATACTTTACTTCTGTAATTAACTTCAGAGAGCTTGATAAAAAAGATTATTCTCTTTGCATAAAAATCGAGCACACCTTATAGCTGTATATTCAAACATAAGTGTGCACGGTGGAAAAATGAAGATTAAGCGATCAAACATGTTCATGTTCTGCCTTTAAGGCGTGCAAATATTAAGATCATGCATAAGATAAAATAGTTATAATAAATTATACAAATTGAAATACATTAAAATGAAATTACAGTAGGAATTTGTTAATTATACAGTTCATTAAATTTTCAATCTCCAATTAATAAAATAAATTACGATGTCAGTTTTTTTAGTTATTACTTAAGAATTCGTCGATGTCATAATAGGAATGACTTATCATGCCGTTATGATTGAAACCTGAAACATTTAGTTTTAGGCTGTTTTATGTGAAAATGCTGTTGAGATTGGTATTCTGCGTGCTTGAAACCACTGGATTGAAAAAAAAATGTTTTATTTTTTTAATATTGGACACGTCATTATACCGTTTTGTTCGCCAACTCCTCATATATAATGCTTTGGCAATAAAATTACAATTTGCTGTTTTCAATACCTGAGAAGCTGTATGTATGACTTCAATTGTTTACAATAAACTTATTGTTGTGAATAATTAGACTCATACATTTCATAACTAGGTATCTGATTTCCATAATAATGTAGAATTCAAATTGTAATACAATTGCAAAGCCGCAGAAAAGAAAAATACATAGGTATTAAAAAAATTAAAATAATGGATTAAATTGGAAGATAAAGCACATGATCCCTGATTAATAATTGTAAGTAGAGCAGTCAATGAAAATGATTTAGACAGCCTAGTCTTATCGGCCCTTTCACTGGTTTCCTTTTGTATACATTATTATCTTAGTTATGTAACCGGGGTATAGAAATCTAATAAATCCTTAACATGCATTAAAGCAACGATAATAATTAACCTATCTAGCCACATCGATATCAAGTACGCAATAAAAAGATAATCCGAAATTGAATTCTCGAAGCAATTAACTTTTTAATTCTGGTGCGCACACGCCGGTAGCTGACGCCCGCTGCGACGTGAACAAAAAAAGAAATCTGATTGAGATCGCTTGCACGCTTCTGTTCGTAGAGAGATAGGTATAATTAAGTATGTTGATAGATGAAATAAGAAGGCGATTAATACTGAATAACATTTGAATATGGAACAATGATATACCTATGAGCGTTGGCACTTTAATGAATATGGGGTCTGTCGAAAATTAACGAGTTTGAAGCCCACCCAGTGTAGCACCTACGTAAAACATAAGTTTATTTTATTTAGCTCAATTGGAGCAGTTGGTGAGAAAATGAGAAGTAGCCCAAGTGAGAAGTAGCCCAAAGGAGAAGTAGCCCTAATCAGAAGTAGCCCATATGAGAAGTGGCCATAATGAGAAGTAGTCCATTAGCGAGTCGGTCGCCCTAATGAGAATTAGCCCTAATGCGCCTAAACCAAATAAACGGAACTGAATATAAAACATAGAATATACACCGATCATATTGGTAATACTTATATCATATAAAGGTAGATTAGAAGCACTTTAAACCAGTATGCTTGTATGAAAGATTTAATGATAGTGTGAAAGAAACTTGAGGAGTAAGGAAAGGCAAAAAAAAGTGTATGATAAAAGTATGTCTCATAATAGAACACACAAGGGTTTTGTAAAGAAAACGCTTATCGATAAACATAATAAATATCTTTTCTGATTGCAAACTACAAAACGTATTTCGAATCAACCCTAACGATACAACACAACCCTCGCTTACCGAGTACGTGCGACAAGGAAGTATTAAAGTCATACAACTTAACCCCACGGATGCCGAGGGATCTTTAAATACATCCGATAAAAAACTAAACGACACCCCTCCATGCAAAAAAACATCCCCCAAGGTGGAACATAAAGGAAAATTTATCCGCAAATTAATTTGCAGCAGTACAAAATCAAATTAAAGTAAAATACCAAGAATGGTTTATTACTAATGAAATTATCTTAGAGGGTATGCAGTCACTTAAATGCGAACGTTACACTTCAAGTTTAGCAATTCGTAGTAGTCAGACTATGGTGGATTACCATGGAAAGATCTTACTTAGGTTTTGATCACAAATGATACTCTACTAATCAATTAAGATTTAAAAAAAAAGATTTAACAAAATATCTACGTCTAACATCAGAACACGGTCTTAAATTTACATCAGCAATATTAGCGGAAAAGCTATAAAATACTACACACGGCAAAAACTACAGGCTCACTTGTCATTTCAAACACCAACTGCAATAAAACAGAGCATGAATATTCACGGGTTAACTTTGCCACCAAATCCTACTTTCTATTGCGTAACCTTGTGTCACTTGCTACAGATGTGCACACCAACGTTATATCCTCACGGACTTAATAACATTCATAATCTGTCATATAATTATGAATATTATGACAACCATATATTTATGTCCGAACCGGAGAGATCTTCTGTGGGAATGGTGTGTCGAAATAGTGGAATTTTCGCCATCAAACCGGGCCTTTAAGCTGCCTTATATCGTACACGTTGAGTGATTTATCGCACACAAACGTACATTAGATTTTTATGTTCGTATCTTGTAGGTTGTAAATAACATCGGTGGTTGTTCCCCGACCCACTTGGAGATTATTACTGATTTATTTATTATTTAAACGGTGTGATGGATGATTCAGTCGGATTCTTACTTTACTTACCACGATGAACTTTGCTATCGAAAGAAATAAAGTAACTGACCTTTTGAAGATGATTACAAATATTTAGGTTGCGGCGTTTTGACACATTATAATCGGTTGGTTGCACAATTTGGTTGTTTGTTTGTAATCAAACTAATTGTTTTAATTTGGTAACGATTGTGTCGATTATAGTAAAAGCATCGATGGAGTTAATTGCGTTGGTTAATTAGTGGCCTTCTCGAAACTAATATAGTTCGGTGCCGGTTCGTTCGCAATTATGTGTTTCAGTTTAGTTTTATAGGTCTACTGTTGTTACTGAAAGTACTTAATATACATTAGTGTTTTAATATTAATGAATAAGACGTTAACGTTATAACTTTTAAAAAATTTGACTTAAGATAATTGTGACCGATTGGAGTTTTGATTTGTAATTTGCATTTTATTATTGAGTTTCACCGCGCTCACACACATTGCAAAATATTTAAAAATATCAATTTTTTAGGATGAGTAGTTGAGTATTTACGTATCTTAGTATAGTACTGTTCTATCTTTACCATAAATACCTTTTATTTTGCTTATAATATTACAATTGATTTCCTACCACAAGTCTCAATATGATACCTCCATATTTCAAAGTGCGGAAACATGGCACGTCAAATCGCCCCCAGCGAGACTATTGAAAGTAATCCAATTCTTTCGTGTAATTGCGTAATCTTTTCACTCTAAATAGGTGGTGCTTAATCTCTGCGTTACTCTACCCCAGCGAAGGCAAGGTGAACTAGCCAAGCCTGAAATGGTTATTTTTTAACTTCCCCGTTATAAGCTGGGCCAAGTGGAGCGGAATTAAGGGCGTAGCTGATTTAGGGCCAATTTTAAAGTAAGTATTGATTGTAACGTTCTTGCGTCGTTGAGCATTTTCAAGATCATGCCTTGTTTGAGGAGGAACAATGCGAGATTATTTTACATTTTTCATTGATTTTAATTTTGTTATTCATACCTATATATATAATATTTAACTATCTTATATCTCACTACACGAAATGTTTGTGTTAGGATTAAGTTAACATAGGTAGTATATTTTTAAATTTAAATAGAAGTATGCTGTATATTGTAATATACGATTTTGAGAGTGTTCAGGGCCTCACACCTCTACTTTTGTTTTTTTTTTCTATTCTTCTGCTTCATTTGCCATTGTACCTTGCAAGTGATAATTTCCTAATAGTTTGTGTTGTATTGCAAGGATTTCAAGGTCACGGCATCCATTTATAATTATGGACTGGTTGGATTATGGTAGATATTATTCTTTGCTTTATTTTCGAAAAATTTCGATAACGAGTAACAAAATATTATTTTAAACAGTTCCATAAAAAAATTCTAAATAGCCGTGGCCATATTGACCAAATAAGTGTGGTCGATAAATCAATTTTGATATTTAATATAATTACTAGTAAGTATCAAATCAGGTTTATGTCTTTATGCTTGATCAGATTCCAGTTTCCTCATGCACCGGCTTCACTTATAAGTATAGAGAAAACTGCTACAAGGTATAAAGATATTAATTATGCAAATCGGCCCATAATTTAACTTACATTAACGACCCTAGCACTAGCATCGGAATGTTGATTAAAACATACGCTGGCTACTGGATGTGATTTTTTTAAATTGGAAATTATGCACATCTCCTACCTTATTGCGAACTATGATCGCTATTTGAAACCGTGGTAGTTCTACACAAGATATCAAAAGTTGTCATCTGTCCTATCCCTATTTCCTTTACCTGAAATATTTGCTTACCTTACCAGTAGAAACAAAACAATATCTTCATATTATAAAGGTTCAACCACTTGCTTTATCTACCTGTTCAAACTTTACCATAGTGGTTACCAGATGTTAACAATTCACGTCATTTGTGAAATTAAAACACACACATACATTGAAAGTTAAATTACGCACCGTTCTATTAACATTCGAATAGCAGAATAACTATTTAAGAACCACGTGTAAACGTGGTGACCTTCATATAGCCATGACGGCTTGTCTATCATGTCACAAGGTACACACTCTGAAATGGTGGTCTTTGGTCTGATGATCATAATCATCAGACCAAAGACCACCATTTCAGCGTTACTAGCTAGTATCAGTGATGGTGGCTATCATCTTTGGACTTATTTGCTGATATATACAAACGTGATGAAATCAATTGGTTGAGTTTTAGCGTGACAATTTAAAAATATAATACAAAAGTATGTTACTAAGTTTGCTGGAGCGGCAGTCTCGACATTTATCGCAACGAAATCGGTAGCTAGCTCGTAGCGACGACGCAAAAACGATATTTGGTAGTCTCTACTTTTCAAACTAAAGATTTTGGTCGGTATTTTAACAAATATCATCACAAACTTAACGAGTCATCGGAATCTCCATATAGCTGACCATCCCAAATGTACAGACTACCGTTTGACGCAAGAATCGTTAACGCAACTAATATTTGTCGCTATCTTAACTTGCGATTTCGGATTTCGCAGCGATAAATGTCGAGACTGCGGCCCCTGTTGCAACTCGTATCACAAAAATCTTTATAACTTAATAGTATAGTTTTTGTGTCACATATTCTCATATAGATACACACATTGGCCTTTCACCGTCCTATCTATATCTGATCTAAGCAATAAAAATAAATATCTCTTCTGTTATTTATAGCTCCGTACGTAACTCGTTATTTGCTTACACCGTTGTTTGTCACTGTTAAAACATGTTTATGGAAAAAATGATTTGTGGGCTCGCTTATTGGGATGTTTCGAGTTATGGGAACTGGGAATTGATTCGAATGGCTTCGGCTGGATAGTTGGAGATTTGTTTACGAGCTTGTGAAGAGTGCGCGGGATTATGAGACGTTTATCACGCTATCAACATGTCCATAGCTGTAAAACTCACACGTACTCGGAATGCCATATTAATGGTTAATGCAATTTAAAAGGCCACTATCATCGCTCTGTAGATTTTTAAAAAAGGAATTTCTATATGGATATTAAGGTTCCGAGTCACGTGTCTAGTTTAGTACCTACTGAACTCAAAGAAATTGATATGTTTTAAACAATAAGTAATTGTTATTGCTATTAATAAGCAGTACCTAAGTAATAAAAGTAAGCGGCGCGGTGGTAAACTTAGTATTAAGTATTCTTTGACATCAAAAAGTTGTAATTACGTTGCACTATTTGGAAATAAAATAAAAATAAAAAATAAAAATAAAAGAAATAAATTCAAATATTTTTAAATCTCAACAATAATATACATTTCAACACTGTCTCACATGCACAGTACTTTTGTGGAAATCCTCATGGATACCTCCCTCGCCAGAGGGGTAGGTTATGTCGGATCCCTACCGACTAAAACCGCACGCAAGACAAGCACACGGCCCAACTGATGGAAAGCGGTCATCATGACCTATAGACGTGTGCAACACTAAGGGTGTCACACAAGCGCTGCCTACCCTGAAGGGAAGGGGGAGGGCTAGGAAGGGGTGGGAGAGGGATACAGTGAGCTCTGGTTACTCTACTTGCCGGCGGGCACACAACACGATGGTTATTATAGCCCGGGTCTTCTGTATGGCGGAGGTACTACCCCAGTCCGTAACTCATTTCGGATGGAAGATACCATCGTGTCCTACCTCCTTCGATCATTTTATTTAGCGTTACGTGTTAGAATAACGTACATAGTTCTAGGTGCAGCAGTTACTGAGTTAAACGTTTGGTATTAACACAGCTGACATAGATGCAAAGGTTAAGACTACAGTGTTGCACTATGACAGGTTGCGTGACCGGCACTCATGCGCAACCATCATAACTGCGTATTTTTCAAGATTAGTGCTATAGGGTAAACACGTTAATTGGGGTAGCAACTGGTGCCACACGTGTAGATAGGTTCATTCCCAGGTCGTGCACCTCTAGCTTATTAGAAGTTCATAATGTGCATTAATCCGCGGTAGCCATGTGGTTTGGGTAATGGACTGCTGAGCCGAAGTCTCGGTTTCGATCCCAGGTTCATCATGGCACACACCAATGACTTTACGATGCTTTTCGAAGTTATGTGTGTGTTTATCGCAGGTTTATTAGTACCTCGGAGAGCACGTTAAGCCATCGGTTCCGGTTGCCATACAACCATCTATGGCAGTCGTTACGGGTAGTTGGAGCCCACAAAAGTCCAACCAGTCTAACTTGGGACTTCGATATCGCCATTGGTCATAATGACCATTGGTTGTGGAGGTCAGATGGCAGTCGCTCCACGGAAAATAACGAAGTTCAGCCGCATCACAGTTAGACTGGAAAGCCGACCCCAACTGAGTTGGGAAAAAGGTTCAGAGAATGATGAATGTGCATTAATCCGCTCTTAGTCATAAGCACAAAGGTAATGTACAGTCAGCGGCAAAAGTCCATGACCACCTTGCACATAGTGCCATCTAAATCCAAACTAAGCAGAGCTTGTCATATATGGGTTCCAGAATGCGTATAAATATACTTACATACTATTTTACCTCGCCTGATGGTAAAGTCTCAGGACTCCAGTGTAAGTAGTGGTGACCTCAGCACTACTTACACCGGTAGTGCTACAGTGGCGGCCCTCAGCTTGACGGCCTCATCAAATGCTTTTTCACGCCCCGCTTAAAGGCCCCGGGACTATAGGAGGAAGGAAACACATGCGCTGGTAAAGAATGCCAAATCTTTATGGTGTGGCAAATAAAAGAGGCACCGAACCACTTGGTTTTTGGTGAAATTGGTAACGAAGATAACGAACCCGCAACCACTAACTTAGCAGTCGAACATTCTGCTGCTAAGCCATAGGGATCGTCTCGTATATTATGCTCGAGGCAAATGACGGCCCCCTTTCGACTGTTAATCACATAAAACAAAATAGCCTCTTTTGAAACTATGCCAACTATGTTTAATTACATTCTTCTAACAACGTTTAGGCAATATTTATGTGCCAATATTAGACAAAAATGCGGCACGCAGTTTTATTGTACAAAAAAACGACCTTAACCGACTTCCGATAGAATATCAGCTATAATTTTGCGGACATTAATATATTAGCATATAAATTGTCTACCATTATCTTATGATACTCGTGCAGGAATCGAAGTTTTTACTTTATGGCAAATACCTACCTATCTATATTAATATAAAATTGTAAATTAGCTTTGTCTGTACATTGGAGATATTTGAAAAAAAAAACACTGGTTATTTTTACAAGAACGATACAAGAAAAAAATTTTTTTTTTGGAATTTTTCTCTGTTTATGCGCGATCGACGCAAAAACTACTAAACTGATTTTGATGCGTTATTTTGTTTGATAAATCTTGGTCAGACATTCCTTGGGAAGTTCCTTCTTAGGGTATACCCGTCATAACTAGTGAGAGACTTAGGTAGACGGAACACCGTGTGGTTTTAGTCAGTTCAATGCCGACATATCCGTTTCACTAGCTCTGGTGAGGTGGTACCCGTTGGAGATTTCCACACGTAAAAAAAGGTCTTGGTTAAATGGAACCTTACGTATAATTATCACAATCGTTGGAGAAAAACCGGAGATATTATCTATAGTCAAAAAAGTTTTAATTAAACGCTTTTATGCACTAAAAGCGGTCATATTGGATTTTTTTATTTTACAGTGAACAATATTCTGCTAGTCAAACCCTTTGATTTGATATCCATATTGCGGTAGTTGTGGAAAAATATGTCAGCTGCCATTTTGTAGCGGCGGCCATCTTGAATTTAGAATGATACAGAATACGTTAACTTGTGTTGTCACTAGAACTAAACTTTATGTGCCAAATTTGAGAACAATCCGTCCACAGGTAGAGGGTCAATTTTTAACTACTAGATTTCATTGAATGAAATTTTTAAGCATGTCAACTAATCCCAATGATTTTCTGATCGGAAAAAATGATCATCCAGGACGAGACTTGAACCCGTGACCATCTGAGCTACCTGGACCCATCCTAGATGCTCGAAATTTTCCGATATCTACGGCTTTTTTACTAGATTTCACCTAAACAAACAGGTTAAGTTAAATAAAAGCGTTTAAAAACGTGAAAACCGATGTCCACGCGGGTGGAACTACGGGCATAATCTAGTTAAATTATATTATTGCAGGTGACGATTACCGATCAACCGTAGGTATTATTTTTAATCGACTTCAAAAAAGGAAGGTTTTCAATTCGTACGCTATTTTTATTTTGTTGTATTTATGTTACGCGATAGCAGCGCAAATTATAGATGTATTTTGAATTTTTTTTTGTTTGAAAGAGGCTACATCTGAGGTGGTCCCATATCCAGGGTATCAGGATCTGATGCTGGGATCTTGGGATAATCAACAGGAATCATCAAATTTACGGCAAAAAAACTGTTTTTGATGCCTTCGTACATAATAAACCTCATAAATAGGTACTTTTCTATTTCTGTACACGTAAAAAATATTAGTTTGTGAAGTTAGTTTTTTAAACGTAGTTATAATTATTAAACTATTCGAGCAGAATAGGCCACCAGTACGTTGGTGTTGGAGTTTCGCAGTGCGCATTCCAAAGGCCCACATTCCATTGTTGACACGTGGTGTAGGAAGTGGGCGGCGGGCACCAACACGCGCTCCACAATATGTGCGTCTAGCATACGAGGCAATATTGTTCGTAAATCATTGCAGTATTATAGTTTATTCGTCATAGAAACCTGTATTCGTAGTGTGGTAGATAAATGTGACCTTATCTTAGTAACCATCTATAAATCTCTTTATCTTCAAGACTTTATAATTCGTTCTATGTCTAATTTATATCTGAGTGTCTATATTGTAGGAAAATTCAATTATCGGTAGTAATGAACTAAGTAACATATTTTTTTTATTGGTGAGAGGCTCGCGTTTGACCACAATCTCACCTGTTGGTAAGTGATGATGTGGCCGACGGTGGAGCACGCTTGCCTAGAAGAAACTTATTCACTCTAGACTTGAAGACTCCCAGGTTGTACAGTAGCTTTAATTAGTAAAAGTATCACTTTTTCATATTTAATCCGCTTTCCCTCAGGTTGGCAGTGTGCTCTTTTTCCACCTGAGTGATATAAAAAATCTATTAATTCGACCGCACCCCGCCTGATGGTAAACTCGCGTGAAATCTTAAAGTAAAGGCTAACAATCCAGATGCAATCGATCGTGCGGGTCTGTTTCTTGCAAGTATATAATACGCAGCGCTATGTTATGCGGTTTGCGCGTCATAAAATTTGTTCGCGATGTAACCTGCTGCAAGCGCCCGCGCACTTGTCTCGCTCGACGCAGTGGTTGCCCTAAAATAATTATTCTTAGTTAATCAACTCGATATATGCTTTTTCATACCCTGTTTAAACAACCTAGAATTGCCGAAATAAGAAAAGAAAAACGTGAGTGCGATACAAAAGGGAAGCCAGCATAACACCTACCTACCACTTGGGTATGGACTGCTGCAGTGGATGACTTGGAAGTCTCGGTAGATTAAGGTCCCGGGTAAAATGCAGAACAAGCCGAATAAAATTGCCTTTACCAACCAATACCTACAAAATTCAGCGATTCGGCTCGAAGGACCAGTTTGTAGGCAATGAATGGTGTCGCCTCTACAGGGCGTAATATTCACTCACACATAAATACCATTATTAAACAGGAACCAAGCGACTAAGGGCGAGTCAATATGGCCAAATTTTGTGTGAGACATAATATAGTATAGGAAGAGTTGTCATTGACTCGACAAAGGAAAAAAGAAGTTGGTTCAAGACGGTTTTATTTACCCTTTGCGGAAATACCATCTATAATAGCAAGCATTTATTAAAGACATAATACGACATGCATAACATATATCTTAGAGGATTATATATTGCAGTACCATGTGATTATCAGTGGCCAGGCGAAGTCACGTGGAGATTATGTATCAGTATTAAGGATTGTAATGACATAGAACAGGTTTTATCTTACCTACAGCGATCTAGGAGACAACTAGTAGAAGTGTAGATATACATTCCATTTATAAACTCACAGTTATATAACCCCTGGGTATAGGTACCTGCCCGGCCCAATTTGAGGCAAATTTGTGCCATCAAATTGTACTACCTATTTTTGTACATAATACACTAATTTTTGTAAATAATTTCCTTTATTTGTACCCTTAATCACAGAATATATAAAATAGTACTATGCAACGCTTAAGCGCGAACAGTATCGGCAACAAGCGCATATGTCATGTAGGTACCTATGTTGTTCGCTCATATGACAAATAATTGGGCGGATACAGCCTAGCCACATAACATAATATTATGACGAAGTGTGGTTCCAGCATTAAAAATTAATGAGCGTGTATATATTTACTGGATGTTCGAACGTAAATACAATTACAGTACACATACATAATAAGTTAGTTACTGATACCAAGATTGTGGTATCGGTAACTGGTACCAATACCACAAATCGCCCGGCGGGCTACAAATAACATAATGAGATTTGCGAGACGTCCTGTGGGTGTAGCTTATGACGCTTCTCGTTATCGAAGCTTTATTGTTTCGATGTATTTATACAGCGAATGGTTTTCAATTACTTCAATGGCAGTAGATAAGTCGACTCAAGTAAACTGTCAAAGAATACCTGTTTTATATCCTGATTTGTTGTTAGGTATTTAGGCGATAAGCAGATTGAGGCGCGGGGCGGTCAAAATGACGAACCACGACACACTCTTATTAGATAAACTAATGTTAGTAAATTACCGCGATAGCCTAGTGGTCTGGGTAATGGACTGCTGAGACGAGGTCTCGGGTTCGATCCCAGGTGCACCATGGCACACACCAATGACTTTTCGATGCTTTTCGAAGTTATGTGTGTATTTATCGCAGGTTTATAAGTGCTCGGTTAATGGCAATAGGCTCGCCACCTATTACATTGGGACCTAAACATAAACTGGCGAAATGTGGGTGCTAGCACCTCTGCCTACCCCTTCGGGGATATAGGCGTGAGTTTATGTTATGATGTAGTAGGTACATTAGATCGCATTTTAGCCCGCGTATGTCGTGACAAGCGACAGGAGCTATTGCTCGGACAAATTCAACCTTATTATGGTACAAATAAGAGTGATGGTACATGGTACAAGTAAGAATTAAATTTTACACAAGTTTAGTACTTGTACTGTATCTATCCTAAGTATTGAGTCATAGATAGTATCAATGGATAAGGCCAACAATGCACTAGCGGTCATGTGTCAAATCTCGACGGGGAGCTGGTTGGTGCACGTAGGAGTCCATCAAGCTACCAGGTGTTCTGTAGACCTTATTTATTGCGTGCGCTGACTCACAGGATTTATAACAGTCTGTGTGTGTTGTACAGGAGATAGGTGTCAGCTGATTTATATCAGTGTGGATAAACCCTAATTGCCCTTCAGGTGTGGAACCGTTAGTTTAGAAGTATATAGTGAACACAATTAGGTGGTAACATAGTAGTAGTATAATTGGAGCACGGCAATAACTTTGTGAGTGATTCAATGGTTTTTTTGTTTCTTTTTTTCTCTCGTCAATATGACTTCACCTCGCCTGATGGTAAGCTAAAGGTAAAGTATTAGGAAGGTGGTCAACTTGGCAGCCTCATAAAAGAAGAGGTTGTTGTCACTGCAGCACTGCGTGACAAAGCGAAGATATTGGTTGAGACTACGCCAATACCCACTGGTCCCACAAGTGCTGCGACAACCATCACCTCAAGCCCCGGCTATGCGCCTGCTGAACCCTGAATGCAATCGAACTGAGGTTGGATTACTATGGAGGGTTTTTCGCAAAAGTGCACGGTGGTACCTACCTGGCCCATTTTAGTTTGTCCAGCTGGAAGAACCCCATTTTGAGGCAAATTTGTGCTAACAAATTGTACCACCTAGTAAATGGTTACATGTCATTAAAACTACTCACTTTAATTATTTTTAACATAACTAAAGTCGATCCGCATATTTTCATAACGAATATTATTTAAAGAGTACGTTTTAGACCGTAGTTATTTCGAAAATAGTTCAAGCATCTTTAGTTATAATGATATGTAACCATATAAAAGAGATACTTACAGAGATGGAATAGTACTAAAAGCGAACTAAACTTAAAAACATTATTGCTTAAGGATATTGTTCCTGTAAGTGCCAACAAGTCTTATAGTACGATAAATTTAAACTAACGATGTTAGGAACATGACACATAGGTACATTACAGCTACTGTAGAAGTAATTGCTAAATCGCAAGATACGCGATAAATAAAACAACTCGGTAACAAAGGTCGACAACACAAAACTGGTCGTGTAATCGGTTCTGAACAAGTAATAATTGAGCTTCTTCATTGACCCAGTCTGCCTAAATACAGGTATTCACTTTGTTTACACTTCGGATGTGCCACAAATGATATATTTATCATGCGCTAATTTTATTATATATATTCTGTAATTTATGAAGACAAGTTTGCTAAGGAGTGGAATGCCCCGCCTGAGTCTGTGTTTCCAGATTTTTTTTTATGTCGCTCACGCCAACATGACTGGCGACGTCCCCGTAGGACCTCAAAGTTTGGACCCTTTTTCAAAAGTGCCCTTACCTCGCCTGATGGTAAGCTAAAGGTAAAGTCTCTGGAATGGGAGTCACTATTGCTAACATCGATAGTGCCACAATGGTGGCACTCAGCTTGACGGCCTCATCAATGGCTTTTGGAAAATTATATCCTTAAAAAATATCTGTGTGTGTAGTACTTAATATTCACACAAAATTAATCAAGAAGTTAACAGAACTTTACAATATACGAGTATTAAACTTAATTCCAAAATGAATAGCTTCTGACCTTTCTTTTGGCATTCGATTATTATCTACAGTTACTATTATCAAATTAGTAGATTAGGATTATAAATAGTCATGAGCCTTAATGACACACATAATGTAGCCAAAATTATATGCAAAACACATTATAAGACCAATAAAACTGCTAGCCTATTAAAAGGATGTCAGTATTACGACTATTATGTTACAAGGCCAATATAAAAATAGTCTAATATACTGCGCGACCAAGTTGAATGTTTATTTTACTCTTGCTTAGATTATATCTGGGTGATTAGGCCTCATGCATCGCAATTAAGTACTTTACTTGAACGATAAATGCACTATTCCTATCTAATTGGTTACATTAATATATCCTAACATTATTAATTGATATTTAGATAAAATTATTTGCGCATTATTTATGATAAAAAGATAGCTGCAATGGTAAACTTTTTAATCCTAAAATGGACAAAACTATAAAGGTTATGATGGAACTAAACTTTGCTATTCGCTATTCGCCTAAATTGTATTCGAGGAAATTCTTAACATGACTATATCTTCCCCAATACGCTGGCCTAATGCGGGTTGGATGATCGGACAGGTCCTTAGATTTTCTTCTAGGACATGTAGGTTTTTTCTCACGATGTTTTTCCTTCACGATCAGCAGGTGGTAAATCATGTGATTAACACTTATAAATTTCACAACGTGAAATTCACATTGGTAATGTCCGGCCGGATTCGAACTCGATACCTCTGAGTAGAGACGGTTTCCTTATCCATTTAGCAACCATCGCTTTTGTAACTAACTTTAAATATAGGTAGTCAAATAGAGTAATTTAAGATAATTATATATTATTGTTATTTCAACATTTGCACCGTTTCAAATTATTTTATTTATTAAAGTTATTATGTTCAAACAGTTTCATCTTTCAATTAAAAACATAAATAGTTGTAAATAACGGCCATATTGAGAAGCTGTTTGCCAATTATATCGTAAGTAAATACCAGGCAAACAGAACTGTTCTTAGTTAAGTGTCGTAATTATGAACGATAAGATATGAAATCAATTAACATTATCATAACCAGTGTCGTTCTGTTCAATTACCTATTCCATATTGGTTTGACAACATTGTAACAGGCTGCTCTACCTAAAGCTTTTATAAACCATTTGTGTAGGTAGATGTCAGTTCAGTCCAGTTACAAATCAGTTTCGCAGAAAAGTGAATAAGAGAATAAAAATAGTTAGAAAATACCTATAAATAGATACCAAATATTTGGAACTGTAGAGTCCTATCAACATACTTGAAGTCCAAATACCTGCAAGTCGGTACATCAGGTGCCTAAGCGGTTTGTATACCAGTTAGGTGGTAAATACTCCCCCTCCCTCCACCCCTTTCAGGGTAGGCAGTGCGAGCCCTTAGTGTTGCACACGGCCATAGGGCACGGTGACAGCTTCCCGTCAGGTGGGACGTGTGCTTGCCTGCCATCAACGTTGTATAAAAAAAACAAGTAGGTACACACTTGTTTGCTACCTAGCTGGTACAAAAAAACTTGCTAAATAACGGACAACGCTCTGGTATAGGCTTTCCTCTAAGAATATAGGGGTCCAACGACAACCGCCCCCGTAAAAACCGTATAAGAAAACATAAAGGAGTAATTATAGGACGGCTTCTGAGGTGTAGTGGTAGTGCATAGGTACGACTGCTACGCAGGAGGCGCGGGTTCGATGCCCGCTAAGTACAAATATTTTTATGCGTAAATATATCTATTTGCATCGGTCTGGGTGTTTCTTTGTATAATATGTATGTATTTACAAAAAAAAGTATATAAGTATGTTTATTCGCATTCTAGAACCCATAACACAAGCTAGTTAAACTATGCCCATTTTGGGTCTAGAGAGCACTGTGCAGATTGTCGTAGAATATTTATTATTTATTTATTATAATAATCTAAAAAATACCTAGCTAAAAGCTTTCGTGATAATTTTCACCACACTATCTTACATCATATTCCTTTGAAGTATATACAAATTCGGATAATTCCTATCCAAAATTTCTCAATACATTAAATCCTTGTTCCATTTCGTCATTAAAACAAAATGCCATCACATAAAGCCGCTTCATTACTTTCCTAACAAAGATATTAGGTATCAAGTGAATCCCTTAACCCTTCTTCCACCCTCTGCTGCGGGTTTATTCACCGCTCATTACAGAAGGGTTAAGATTGAGCTTCGGCCTTATAGACCGATGCAGCTTGCAGTATTTTAAGTCGAATTAAAGTAAATTTACTCGTTGAGTTATTAAACCTTTTTAGAAAGAGGGATCAGCAGGGGCATACGAATTATGGGTTTATTTATTTTAGTCAACACCAAAGTAATTTATGTTTCCAAAAAAAGTGTTATACAGTAGATATGTAGTTCTGTTATAAAATTGGCAAGGCGCTAAATTTATCTACGATCTGATCTGATCATTTTGAAAAGCACCAATAAATATCTGATGTATTTTTTTTATATAAATATCGGTCACGTCGAAATTACTTCACCTCGCCTGATGGTAAGCTAAAGGTGGTCTCAGAACCGGGAGTCAAAACTACACACATAGTGCTACAGTTTTCTTAGTAAATGCCTCATTAAAATCACTCAGACAGCTTTAAAACAAAAAACAAAAATAATATATCAACCAATAAAATAATAGACCAAAAAAAAACAGCCCGCTGAGTTTCTTGCCGGAGTCTTCTCATATCTGGGCCGCGTTGCGAACCGGTGGTCCATTTTCTTCTAGTTTTAAAAAGCTTTGATTTTGATGTTTTGTAAGTGCCGCTTAAAATGGTCTATACAGAATAAATGATTTTTGACTTTGACTTTGACAAAAATACAGCTCCAATGAAACCGTCCACTAATAGGTTATCCGACATATTTACAAGTATTAAATCAGAGGTCATTGGCAACAAATTACAATGTTCTTCTTTAATTGTCCGAACTATAAAGCCTTCACGAAAATACCTGAGACGTCCATAAAAAATCAACCGCCTAGACAAGCCGTTGCTCTTGTACATATTATTAGAGAATTGATAGATTAGCCAGCGTTGAACAGATATGACATTTGATTGACAGTCACGCCTCGTGGCGGGTTATTAGATAATTGCATGGTAATTTGTATGTTTTCAACTTTTGTGCTACTGTTTTTGCAACGTTAATGATATTATTATGGAAGTTGTTACGATTATCGTGTTATGTTCAATGTTTGAGTTAAAGCAAAAAAGTAACTCAGCACTACTGAGCTGCTTTTACGCTTTTATGATTTGATAGAATTGTATGTTATTTTTTTTAAGGAATTGACTTCATTAATAACTTCATATAGTTTGTGAGTTTCTTAATATTATTCAACTTTCTGAACACTTACTCGGTACACGAAAATATTACAGACATTGAATAAAATAACAATTTCGAAACAAAAAAAATGTTTAATAATTATTTTTATAGGCTCTGGCTTCATTAAAATTAGTTAAGTACTTATTACATTCTAAGTTATAGACGATCTTAGCTCTAAAAGTTTGTCCTAATGGAAAAATAGTAATTTTTAATTTTTTCTCTGAAGGATACAAATGAATTAGGTACACATTAATCTATTGATTTCTTTCAATATCAAGTTCGTTTGTAATTTTTTTAGTGTTCACTAGGGTCATTGTATCTAATAAGTGACGATTTTATTTAAAAAACAAATGTCCTATCTATGTAATATTTACTCTTTGCCTAAAAAGCAAGACCGCCGCGGGCGCCTGTCGTTCAGACGGTCAAAATAATTTAATTAGCCGTGGTAATTACTGCGCATGATCACATAGCCCAGCTGCGCCTGCGCTTGTACCGGCACGTGATAGTCTTGTTTTGAATCCAACTTGATTTGAGTCGAGATTCAACTGATGTGGAATGCGCTTCAACGTTTCAAGTGAGAGAACGAACTATGCCAAGGTAGGTTCGTTCTTTTATGACCTAAATTCTTCTCTACATTTTGAACTTACTATTATCTAATTATATTTTTAAGCACGTAATGCCATACCACGTATTGCCACTACTGAGTAACAATTTGCCTAACTCAGAATCGACTGCACAACCGCCGTCGCATTTTTTACCACTCCGCTACCATGTCATATACCTTACTTTTTATTTATTCCCCAACAGTACATAATACTGAACCTTCAGAGAAGTTTTTTTTTTAAAGTAAACTATAAATAATAAAGCATTTAATTAAGGGTTGGCGGCCCAAGCAGATTTTTTTTTTTTTTTTTTTTTTTTATGTCGGTCACGTCAACATGACTTCACCTCGCCTGATGGTAAGCTGAGGCAAAGTCTCTATAATGGGAGTCACCATTGCAAACACCGACAGTGCCAAAATGGTGGCTCTCAGCTTGACGGCCTCATCAAATGCTTTTTCACGCCCCGCTTAAAGATTGACGATTGGACGAGGTGTAGGCTTTTCTCCCAAGATTAGCAAGTCTGACGTCAGTCGCTCCCATTAAATTCAAAATTACAAATCCGAGTACGGAATGTGGATGATGGAATGTCAACTTCGGAATGTGGAACTTACCATCAGGCGAGGTGAAGTCAAATTGACGTACCTATCCTTTATAATATAAAATAATGTAACCGGCAGTAATGTTAAGATGTTAAAAGCATTTCATTAAAACAGTAGCAGATCTAACACGCAAAAGTTCATTGCAAGGTATATTTCACTTGGATTCCACAAGTTTCACGATGCAGTATCAAACAATTCAAAGGCACTCTCCAGATACTCAAACACGGAACGGATTGTCTAACTTTACATTAGATACTCACACGTGCTGCGCAGATCTTGCTAACTTCCTTGCCTGACAGCTGTTTGATATCAAAATACTACCTGTGAGCTTCTAGTTTCATTGATTAAATAGATTGATAGTATTATTATTGATGGTAAAATATTTGATGTATTCGCTTCTGAAGGCTTCTGAAGGCTTGATATCGTAAAACACGATATACTTGTCAGCAAACTTACTCTTGGGGATATCGGGGTATGAAATGGAAAAGAAAGAGTTGAAAAGGGGGCGAAAAATTATCATACCTTGTGACATGATAGGCAAGCCGTCATGGCTATGCGACTTCACCTCCCCTAACGGTAAGCTAAAGGTAAAGTAGCAAGAGTGGGAGTCACCACTGCATACACTTATAGTGCTATAATGGTGGCCCTCAGCTTGACGGCTTCATCAAATGCTTTTTCACGCTTAAATTAAAGAGCCCGGGACTGTAAGAGGAAGGAACCATGTACGCTTGTAAAGATTTCTTAGTCTATGATGCGGCAAAGAAAAGAGGCACCGAACCGCTTGGTTCTTGATGAAATTGTGTAAGTGAGGGTGAAATTGTGTGAGGCTTGCATATTATGTTGTTACAATGACAAGAAACAGGTTTATAACATTTTACGAAAGATAAAAATTGAATTAAAAATATCGAATCGTTGTAAATGTTTATCGGAAATATTAAAGAAGTTATTAAAAGAGAAACCATGCCAGAAATAGCTGCATTTAGCTAAATATAGCTCAGCATTAATACTGATGGATTTTATTCAAATTTTATTCTATTACTAGCGTACCCGCGCGCGGCTCCGCCCGCGTGAATGTTGGCTATCGCCACCAAGTCTTTTTTAAGCTGAGGGACTGCCCGTACTAACTTTCAATGTCTATTGCTTCGCAATCAGTGGTTGCAGCTAAACGTATTCATTTCATCTCAAGTTCTATCAAACCCTTCAAAGAACAGTGCCATGCATCGCGGCCAAAGCCCGTTTATTTACCACCACTATCCTTTTTCATTGTCTTCTAGATTGTATGGGGATTAGGGATTAGATAACTGCTCTGGCCAAAGTATGTGTGACTCGGAAGAGGCCCTTTGAAAAACCCTTTCATCATAGTTGCATTGCACTTTCACATTCGATGCACTATTTCAAATTAGTGAACATTATTTATTTCAGAAAATCTGATTGTTTTATAATTAAAATCTTGCTACAGACATTGACATTTGACAACCTGATTTAACATTCAAGAAGTTCATAAAGTAAAGAAAGAGGATATACTAATAAATACCGGTCAAGTGCGAATTGGGCTCGTGCACGCAGGGTTCCGTACAAAATTGGGTAGAGGGGGATTTCCGCACGACAAAAAAGGGGACGAACTTAACTTCGTTGCAGTGCTTCTTGTCTTAAGTGACAGACATACATTTTTTTTTGGTGAAGTAGGTAATATTTACGCTTTCCGGACTTTTTCCTGTACTTATGCTATAAGATTTTACTTTCTGCAAAATATCTGGATTCTAGCCCAAAGGGAAATACCCCTTTTTTTTCGTGCGCAAAAACCCCATCGGGCTTCACCTCAACGGAGCCAACGGAGAGGTTGGTATGTCGGAGTCCTACCAATGCCTGTGTGATCGAGGAATCTGGTGTGTCCTAGAAAGGATATCCCAGAAACCCCAACCGATTCCGGCCACCAGCACTGGCGACCTCGATGTGTTATTAGGAATCTAAATCCCCCATCTCTATAAAAAAGCGCGCGTGGAAATATAACACCCTGCCACCCTGGGTCTGCTTCTGCTAGGGTGACGGTTAGCCTCGACCGTCACCCTAGGCCCGCACTCATGGAGGACGGAGATGGTTCTGCGAACTACGCCGCCCGGTGCGCCTTCATCGGCATGGGGGTGTGCTAGATCTCTCCCGTAGCTTTTACACCACCACTTTTGCGCGCATTACTGCCTCGCAAAAAAATCGGTGGCCTTCCACATACTCTCTATGGTGACCATGGTCGGCACCAGGGAACTCACCATGAGGCTTACCCCACCGACGTCTGCTTCTAGGACATGGCGCCACTCTATCCACTCTGGAGACTCTACCAGTGTATGAAAAGGTGGTGTGCCCACGGATCAGCCCCGGCAATGGTGGCATTCAAACGTCAGCACCCTGCCACAAAAAACCTCTCACCAAAAGGCTCACCAAAACAGCCATGCCCATCAGTAAGCCTTGGATAGCTCAGGGTCAAGGGTTACCTTAAACTTCGGCGTCTGTAGACCCAAGATGGAGTTCGACTTTAGGCGGTCAAGTCCGATATTACGTCCCTACTGGTCAGAGGACGGGAGAGATTCGTGGGGATTTCCGCACGAAAAATAAGGCACGGCTTCCTAAAACTCTCCGATTGCGGTGCAGGTGACTCACTAACGTCGCCGAAGGTAACTTAATGACCTCCGTCCTCCATGAGCGCAGGCCAGGAGATGGTAGGTCAAGTCACCTATTAATCGATAGTGAGACCACAGTTTAGATATTACGCTTCGTGTAATGCCAAGATTATCCGCAACATTCCTTTTATCTAATTCAACTTGATGACTCTACGTGTTCTTGAGAAAGAGGTACAGATAGACGGATAACGAAGAGATAAGGGTTTTTTTCCTAATCATGCACAGAACCCTAAAAATTAATACATTCTATTTACTTTTGAGGAAAAAGAAGTAAAGGATATTACTCTATGAAAATTTAGACAAAGTCACTTTTAGTTCCTGTTGCCATGACAACTATTATAGATGGCGATAAAAACGTTTGCAACATCTAATTTTCTTTTTATTACTAAATTTCCTGAATGAATAATATATTTTTAATTATGTTATATGCTATTCGCTGCGGAGACAAATCTAAAAAATCATAGATCATGAAAATCTGTTCAGCCGTTCTTGAGTTCTGGCAAAAGCACGTTTTTAGCCCTTTTTAGGGCTTTAGGGTTCGAATTTTAAAAAATCCTTTCTTAGTACACCTCTACGCATCAAAACACACATATTCTGCAAATTTCAAGTCTCTACGACCAGCGGTTTAGGCTGTGCGTTGTCTCTAGGTCAGTCAGGACTTTGAATTATATAGTATAAGATTATAATAGTTAACTACCGAACAACTGCTACCGAACGGATTTCTGTCGAACATAGATTAATCGAATATCACAGAACAGGTTAATTGAGATGATAATATATTAATAAATATATAAATTATAGCTTCGAGGTAATGTAGCTACTGCAAAATTAATCTAAGTATATAAATAAATGAAAAAAAAAAACTTTAAAACCTAAAACCACGTGAACGGTGTCAATTCTATCTAATTGAGAAATCATCTCATCCCTTTACGACCTATAAAATCTATACATATAATAAAATGATAGGAAAGTCAAAACTGTAAATTGAATATTTTTTGAAAAGAATACTTGGGGTGTGATCACAATCGATACCGAAGCCAAACATTTAGTTTTAGAATTTTTGTCTGTTTGTCTGTATGTCCGGGTATGTGTATAAAAAGTACTGCATGGATTTACTTCAAATTTGCCACGAATATTACTAAGAAGTCGGATCAACACATAGGCTACATATTATCACGCTATCACCTACGGGGAACGAGCAGTGAACCTTTATTTCTTCAACGCATTCTGTAACAACATGTAATTTAACGACTCATATTTGAATGTTGTTAGGTATAATGTTAAACCATGCTATAAGCAAACTTCACACTATACGTAAACTTGGTGGCGATACCGACCTCCATGCGGGCGAAGCCGCGGGCAGAAGCTAGTAACAAATTAAAGCAATCGAGCCATCAATAGTTAAAACTTGAACCAAACACCGAATCTTTTCTATGCAGTGTATAAAGCCAAGAATTACTTACTCAACCCGTCCAACAACAAAATCAGTTAATCTGTCGTCGTAAGTAGGTTGCAATAGAAATAAACAAGGTATTAAACTGGAGTCGAACCCGGGCCGCGTGATTGATGCACGTATATCTGCGCTAATGATAAGCCGGTACTGGTACTAATTAACACTGGGAATGCTGTCTTGCCACTTTAGTACCACTATTTATATAGGCTTGGATTTGTTTGGATTTTAGACGGACGAAGAGTGATTTAAGTGGTATTCACTGGTTGGAATATTGTCCAATTATTTTGCTAGTTGTTGGCCATTTGAGATTACTTGGATTGCAAATTACGTCAATCGATTGAATGTGATTGGTGTATGGAATATATTGTAAGTATCCATTGCCTTAGCAAATCAAAGGATTTGTGATTTTAGGGTATTTTGGGATCCACGAAGAACTTTAGGGCCTAAGATAAGTTCACCTGTAAGCCGATTTGTCTGTTATTCTAGAAGTTGGAAGTCTGTGGCAGTCGCTCCTGTGAAAGTCGGACCCCGGACTTCTTACTGACGGCCTTGGATGCAACTGGGAACTTAAGATGATGATGTTGAAAGACTTTACAAATCTCTGAGAATACGTTTAGAATATTCTTCTATAGTTAATTAAATTTTATTCAAAATTTTGAATCCGTTAAATATTATAATCTATTGGGTAATTAAAGAGCATTTTTGCTAAGGAATATAAATTACGGTGCTCAAATACAATTCTTGAAAATCTGAAAATTATTTTTTTTAATTGACTATACGATCAGAAAATCGATTATTTTTATATAGAACGCGTCAAAATGACTTTACCTCGCCTGATGGTAAGCAAAAGGTAAATTCTCAGGATTGGGGTCACCTCTACATACCTACATACACATAAATAAACAAACCCTTACTAATGTATTATGTTAATCTGTTAGATGCGTCTAAATACGTATGTAGTCAATAAATATCGCTTGCAATAATAATAAAACACATAGATTGCATACCGCACGAAATAAATCATTATTAAGCAATGATGTAGCGAGCTTTTGGGGACTGCCTAGCACTAGGAATGTTTAGACCTGACACTTTTATTTTATAAAAAACTATTATAATGTTATTAAGCTTATTCGTAATTATTTGTAGGCATTCAAAATTGATAATTTTATTTTAGTAAAAATAAACTGCATAAATGTAAATTTTTTATACTAAAATCATATATTATAATTAATAGTTTCAAGCATCTTAACAGTGGCAAAGTAATAGTTATTTCTGAAGGATGATTACAGTAAAAACTAGAACAAGGACCTTTGTAATTAAATTAACGACCGAATTCCTTGCAGTTATGAAACCCTAAAAATTACAAATTTGAGCGTATTTTATATTATATTTTGTCTACAATTTGGTGCCACTATGAAGTCGTGCCCAATCAAGAAATTTTAAGTGCGTACAATTTCGTAACCATATATCCTTTAAGACCGTGAGTGCTATTTGAAATCAATTAGTATCAATCAGTTTAATGAAGCTCTCAGAAGAGCTCAGTGTTTCGACATATGCTGTCAATGTTAAACAAACTGGAATAGAAACCTTCACGTTTATTTATATTGAATCAATAGTAAAAAAAAAACAATATTAGTAATGGTAGAAACATGGTTTGTTGCCACAAGAGTACTGTAAACGATGCATTAAAATAATTTAATACAAAAAGCTCAATCTCCTCTTTACTCTACTTTAATCCAAAAACCAAATCCAACGGTTGAAAATATAATAGCTAAATATTTACCAACTCCCTCTGGGCCCGGTGCCAGAAAACCCTAGTCGGTGTGCGGTTTTAGTCGGTACGAGTCCGACGTACTTCCTCAAAAAACTAATAAAGGTACTAAATAAGATCGACGCAAGCAAATAAGTGTAGTTAACCTTTAAGTACCGACATGCCATTTTAGTAACATAAGTACCGACGTGAGGTCTGCTAGACCACTATAGCTTAAGTAAGGAAAACTTTCATATTACCAAATATTATTATTTTTTAAATGTGTCTATGTATTAATAATATATTTAGTTATTGTATAAATAAAACAAAATAAAGAAGTTTAAACATTTATTACTTATTAATTACACGAACTTAAATTCTCAATTTCTTTGGCAGAAAAAATTAACTCTTAACGTTTTTATTAACATTTATCAACTAAGTTTTTTTTTTGTTCAAGATATTTTTTTTTTCTTAAATATTAATAACTAAGAAATCAACTAAAATTAAAATTTAAAAAAAAATAAGAAGTTTCTTTGAAATCGCGAGGCATCATTATAGGAGCAATTACAATTATTTACAAACACTCTTTGCATACAGGTTTACTGCACTGCAAGCACACATGCTATTCCGCCACCTCGCTATCTGACCCTTCCTGTTCAGATGTTGAATCATGGTCACTCTCAGCAATAAAATTCGCATCGATGTCATCAGAATCTGACTCTGAGCTCTCATTTAGCCGTTCCAACATCGGCTCTTCTTGATCTTTATTTCGAGGCCTAGTTTCACGTTTCTTCTTAGTGACAGGAACACTTATCATTCACATATCATTTCATTTTTATAATTAGCTGTAAATAAAAGAGAAATATAGTAAAATCAGGAAAAAGTCGTACCCAAATAAGTTACGTAAGTACAGACGAGTGGTCTGTCAGACCACGCGCGAACTTATACAAGACATAACTCACCAGAAACGCAAGCGCCGATACAGCCACACTCCACGAACGTTGCCGGGCGACTGCCTGAGGGGTACACAGAAGCACGGGGGGTTACGTCTCTGTTAACAAATGAAACCACCGTATCCGAACGCTCCAAGTGTCTGTCAGACCACACGTCGGTACTTAAAGGTTAAAGTAAAATACGTATTGTCACTTGTCACATCTAGTATTTTTAGTGCCTGTGAAGGCTGGAACACGCATCGTATAGCTAAATATTATGCGTATGCAGTTCGGCGCACAGGTTTCATAAATTAGTGGTAATCGATAAATATGTATTTGTTTTCTAAATGGCATCATGGGTAATGAGATAGGTGTATACTACCTACACACTGTGAGCTTAAGTAGGACACCTGGCCATTTACTATTATTGTTTTTTTTTTTCAATATTATTGTAATTCAAATTAAAATATTTTGTTTTTTTACGTAATATGGGTTTTACAATTTTAATGTGAACCGAGAAAACCGTCTCATCTCTTGATTTTAACCTACAGGCTGACTTGGCGGTGCAGTGTCACAAAATATGGTTGCCTGGGTTTTCCAATCCGTTTCATTGGAATTAAAAATCAAATTAAATTCAACCATTAATGGACCGGTCTTAGGGCAGAGTATCCTCGTAATGTCAGCTTTTCTTTTAAATATTTGGCTCGTCAATTGATTTAACCTCGCTAAGTATGCCTTTTTAGTAATTATTACTCTTAGCGAATGTTTTGTACCCATAGGTCCTTAAATATATGCATGCAATGCTATAAGTGTCTCTCTAAACTAGTAAATTGATCACTCAAGACTGAACTAATAAGTGCTTGCACGGCTTTAGTTAAACAAAAGCGAGTGGGACGCCCCTTTTTTTTTTTTTTTTTTTTTCGTGCGGAAATCCTCATGGATACCCACCCCGCGGCCAGCGGGGCAGGTCATGTCGGACTCCACTGGTGTTGCACGCGTCCATAGGCCACGGTAACCGCTTTCCATCAGTGTGGGCCGTGTGCTTGTCTGCCACCTAAGTGGTATAAAAAAAAAACAATCGAACACATGACACACTATTGATAAGCTCTAAACACAAATAAGGATGACACCACACTGTTTTCTGATAAATTCTACACTTAAATTATATGCTCACGACCCAATTCGACGAAAGTATTCTGCGCCATGACAATAACAGTTCACTTGAGCACATTACTATGCGCGCCGGCGTCCGCACATCAGAAATCACTAGGTTATCGACACCACTCAATACAGCGAATAGATTTTTTTCTACAACTGCATGATATATATTATAGTCGTAAAAAGCGGCTAGTATCCCACAGTCGTAAAAATAGATGTACGCAACGCTTCCCGCATCAATAATTCAGGATTACGCGCGGCGGCTCTACACTTTACTTAGATCTGTATTACATTTTCCGCTATACTACTAAGATGGTAAGTAAGCACACATCCCACCTGATGAAGAAATCCTCAGCCTGTGGACATTTGCTACAATAGATTGTGTCACTTGTCATTCCTCGCCTTTGTAAGAAATTCGACTTTTTCTAAAGGTATTAACGCGATTGCTAGTAAGCTAAAATTACTAGCAATTGCGTTAATGCCTTTGGCTGAACTAAATTGCTTGTGTTAGGAGTGGATTTACATCAATCAGAAGTGAAATGGCTAAACCGAACTCGGGACTTCTCGATCGCACACGTAGACTTTTATATGGTAACTTTACTTTACCTGGTAGGTGGAGACATACTATGGACAGTTAGTAGACGTTACCAGAAACAAAACATGTAGGTACCAGTTCATTTTCTTCCTGTCCGGGAGCCCATCTCATTTATGCTATTTTGAAGTGATGGCAGCACGAATGACTGCAATTTTATTCAACAACTTTAACAAGTAACTAGAATGATATCCGAAAGGGTAATATGCAAGTTGCTCATTTTGTTCTTAGTTTATCGAACTTAAGACCCATATTTTAGCAACACCATTCTTGAAAAACCTCGTTCACTGCAACATACTTTCACTTTTTGGTATTTAAATTTAGAAGAATAATGTTTCAAAAATTCATTTAGATAGGAACCAGAGCAATAACAAACCGTGGTTTTACCAACGAAGTCACGTCACTACAAAATACCAAATAAAATTGTCACTTATTTGGAACGACACAATCATTGAGCTGCAAAAGGACACCCGACTGCTACACAGCCAGTGATAGCTAGTCAAAATGCACAATTTGTGGCCCCTGCCGGGCGCGGCCGAGGGCCGGGGCCCCGGGGCCCGCTACCCCCAAGGCACGTACGCACAACATTATTGTATATCTTTTTAAACGCACACCGTTATTTTTGTGACAGCCCCCTCATAGCAGCAACGGTTTTATCGCTTTTTATTGCTAGACATTCAAATATAAGTAGATTTTGCTATTATGCTTCAGAATATCATGGTTTGTTGGATAAATCTGTAAGCCAACGTTTTAAAATAAATGTGGTCAGTATAACTTCATAAGGATGCCTAATATATTTATTAGTTATGCTAGTAGATTTTACCAGTAAAAATCCGTTAACTAAATTGACTTTTCGTATTTAATTCAATGGAGGTCATTCATTAAAAGCAGTTTAGATTGAATTAAATGCGTTCATATCCATTGCTAAAATCTACTTTGAAATTCCTTAATCGCCTAGCGTTATGAAAAAATAAATTGGTTACTATAGGTACTTAAACAATTTTATGTTATCTTCGAACAATTTTATTAATATTTGAAAATAACTAAACAAAAATTTCTCACACACCATACGGTATCTATAGTCAGGAAAATACCTGTCCACATGCTAAAGAGCTAAGGTAAACAAAATTTGTAAAAGAGCTGATCTCACACGCAGTATTATTGAATACTTATTAGTAGTACCTACACTCATCCCACACATCCAAAGTTGCATTAATTTGATAAAGATTTACATTCAGCACCTACTAAGGGCATTACAAGTTGTCACACGAGGAAGTATTAGCAATTACACCAATTTTAATTAATAAAAACCAAATCGTCGAATGTTTAGATCAATATCGGCGAAACCAGAAAACTCTGGATCCATTCAATTCCGCGTCCTCGGCAATAAAGAGTGATTGTCACGCACGTACACGTTGCATGGAGTGGCATTACGCCGTCACTGCCGTGTTCCACGCCGCGCCTCCGCTAGGGCCGGGGGTGCCCGCACTCCCCACGGGGTGGCCTTTAACGCACGGAGGGATTTTCTCAAAATAGGATACATTTTTGTACACTTCTTGTTTTTGACTTTGACGGTTGTGACCGATTTATATTTTAAAGGATGGTTATATGGTTCGGACACGGAGAGATCCACTCTCGAAGATTGATGACACGGGTTTTTGAGACAAAATAGTGTGTTGATCAGATTGAGGTTTTCAAAAAAAGGCTAGGTCAAGAGTTGGAGCGAAAATTGAAGTTGTATGGAAACAAAAACATGGAAGTAGAACAACTGAAAGTGGAAAGTTGATGTCTGTACCTACACCATTGGGAAAGAGATACAAAAATATGTAATCAATTATAATGTTGTATATGTATGTAAGTATGTTGTTGATAGCAACCCATTAATGTCCCACTGCTGCAGCTGGGCACGGGTCTCCTCTCCTCTAACGAGAGAGCTGAGAGGGTTTAGACCTTAATCCACACACGCTGGCCTAATGCGGGTTGGTGAATCGGACATGTCCTTAGAAATTCTTCTAGGACATGTGGATTTCCTCACGATGTTTTCCCTTCACGATTAGCAGATGGTAAATCATGTGATTAGCACATAATAAATTCCACAAAGTGCAATTCACTTTGGTACTGTCTGGCCGGATTCGAACTCGATACCTCTGAGAAGAGGCCGCGTCTGTATCCGTTCAGCTACCACCGCTTATGTATTATATATTATGTTGTTGGTATGTTGCCAACTTTCGTTATTGACTATACGGCATTAAAATTAGTCTTCGGGAGAAGTAACCTCAATGGTTGGGTCCAGTGCCATTAATAATTGATTACCGTTTATCCAGGAATTGAATAGCATAGAACAGTAAATAATTATATTTTAAGGTTATTCGTGCGTAGGTACCGATCATGTATTGAATCAATTTCATGCTATATACGATGTGTGTCTAATCCATTCACATCGGCGCTTCCTTGTCGGTGGAATGGGCATTGTTTTCTTCGGTTATTAGGTACATAGGTACGAGGTAATATGAAGGTTTATGTTCAGCAGTTGGTGCCCCATAGTTGAAGCGATTATGATAATCACGGTGTAAATAAACGCTGATAAGTACATGTAAATCGTAGTCTAATGCCTCTTTATTTTGTATGAAAGTATTGCGTGTTTATTTTACTTTAATAGGACTTATTAAGTGTCATGCTCATTGGTTGCAGTTATCGGGTTATAAACAGCTAAGAAAGCATTTAAATATAAATAAATTACCGTAGAAAGGGGTCTACTTTTTGTAACCGTGGCTTATTCGTGCACTGACTCACGTGGAACTCGCTCCTTCCAGCGAGTTGGCATCTTTAATTACCCGACTACCGAAGAAAGGAGGGTAATGTTTTTTTTTTAATTTTTGTTGTCAACTCGCTTGATTGTGGCAGCATTGATAGAGATAGCATCGTTATGTTGGTTACCAAATTCAGTCTTGTACGGAACCCTCAGTATATAAGTAGTGCTCATACTAGATAAAGTTTTAAGTCGATCTGCCGCACGGCAATGGTATTAGCAAATTATGAAGATTTCTGAAAAAATGCAATTTGATTGGCGGTTTTTATTCCTCTTCTAAAGATTTTATTATTAAAGCTGGCCTATGAATTTAGCAATAGATAAATATTTAGACATACAAATATTTATATAAAAAAACGTGTGGCACTCGGGGACTGCCGCGATAGAGCTATTGATTGAACGGAACGGAATTGAAAATGATTGAACGGAATGGCGAAATGGAAGGCGAAAAAATTGCTTTTATTTGCATTGAAGAATTTATAACAGACGTTTGCTTAAGAAGAGCTCCATAATCCGCCTACTGCCAAGTAATAAAAAATATACAATTTAATTATTAGTAATTTTATTTAATATTTAAATATGGGTAGTCTATCCGGTATGTCCCGGGAGAGCATCGATTGACCGAATCCGGTGGTGCGAGCCCGACGCGCGTAATTCCTCCCGCGGTACGTGCTCCGCGTGCGTAAATACGCGCAATCGCTCACCCCATTACGCCGAGATCCCGAGATGAGGGAACCAAGTGATAAGCTGAAGCGGGTAAGACGAAAGGTTTCTTACATTTTCTTGTTTGAGATCGCCTTTGGATTGCACAGACTCTTGCAGAAATGTGATTACCTAGAATATCATTCTAGAATATTGTAAATAAGCTCTTACCCGTACTGCTCCATAAAATTGTGTCGATGAGAGGGAAATTACGTTTGAGTATGTCTTGAGGTGAAAGTTAATGAGTTTTTCTGTATCAATATTTTTATTTGTAAAAACCGTTAATCGAATTCAAAATAAATATCGTAATTTTGTGCAAATGTCAATTATTCATCATCCACCTCCTGCCCATGTCCCAAATATTTGGGGTCGGCGCAATATTATGTCATTCTCCTCCACTCATTCCAGTCCGATGTCATCTCCTCAATCACTCCCTTCCTTTCCATATATCATCTCTCACGCATTGCATCCATAATGTGAATTCATATGAAGGCCTGCAAATTTGATGCACCTGCTATACAAATAACAACGCTCTGTTGCAGGCTCTCCTCTCAAGGTCAGACGGCAGTCACTCCCAGAAAAGCCAACTTAGTAATTAAAAGTAATAAGCGGACTGGGCAGCAACCGGGAAATCGCTATTAGGATGCTCATAAGGAAAAGGATCTAAATCAAACTTGAATAAAATCGCTTGTCGCCGATGGGTTGCAACCCTGTAGAATGCTACTGGGATCGATGTCGGATCGAAGGCAGCAATCAGCTTTACAGCTGGAACTCATGCCATTGTTTCAGCCAAGATTTATTTGAGGCATTTTTCAGATTTGCCTTTAAATGCATTAATGTACTATGTAGTTGTATGTCGTAGCCACTTTAGAAGTCTCAAGACGTATATTTTCATTAATACTCATCTAATGCATTCAGATCAAAAACATGTTTACAAAAAAAAATACCATCTTACCTCCTTTTTCAAGTCGGTTAAAAAGCTATCATATATTTTATCTGTCGTCATCATTATTACAGCGTAAGTCCCGTGTTCATAACTTGCACTTTGAAGTCTGGAGTTCGTTCATCTACGCTTTCTCTCGAATTGGGTTGTTGGTTTTTGCGGGAGCGATTACCATTATCTCTCCGAGACGAAAGCTTGCGTCAGATCTTATTCGACAATCACCCTATGACTGCATTTGTGTGTACCTAAATAAATAAAATAAAAAATAAAAATAAAAAAGCATTTTATTTCTTGCTTTCCATATCAGTTGCATGCAGCACAATGAGAATTTTTTATCTTATACTTTTTTATCTTAAGCATTTGTGTGTAATGTTTTTAATTAATGCAAAAAATGTAGCAGGTATGTTACCAGGAGAGCATAGGATACAAAGATGTTTCTCCGATACATCTTATATTTTTTGACTAATCTTTACTGTTGAGATTATTAAGTGTTAGTTTTTTTGAAGGTTTAACCTTCAGAATTCTACAATCGTGATGATACATACCAATTACAAAAAAAACTAGGAAAAGAATAAAAATAAGTAGTAAAGTCTCGAAAAATAAATACGCCTACACACAAAGTAGGCCTGTCAGTTAATTAAATATCACTTAATTATTCGCAGGTCAATTTATGAATTAATAACACATTAAGAAGTATATTTCACAAAAACAGTAATTAACACGTAGGTATAGATGTTATAATCGTAATGATATTATATTTATGTTTGGTTATAGCGCAGGAAACGGATTGGCCTTGGGTGCTGCCAACTGCGCACATTGTCAACATGCGTGAGCACCATTAAATGTTACAAAAGGAAGATTTTTTTCTGAATGAAGTCTTGTCTAAGTGAAGTACCCTCAAACTCCTTTACTCCACATTCGTAAACTTGGTTAGGTTCTTCAAACTATCAAATATTATGACCAATCGCCTCTCACGATTCATACAAAACAATGAGATCTTTTATACTGCACCCACCCTCATATTAATCTCCTGAAAATATTTTAATAGTACAATGGATGTATGAGCAAATTGAAGTCTGTTACACGTATTCTATGCGTACCTAAATTATAAATGAAATAAATATCAATACAATGTTTTTATGATGCAAACAATACTTAATAGTATTGCATAACAAAACAAACGCAAAGTTAATAATTAATAATTATGTCTGTGTCAATAAATCTAAAGCTTGCTCATATCGGTGATACGACAACACATGCGTTATGATTCATATTTTATTAATAATGTCTATATAGGAATATAGGTTGTATATCCGTAATATTTCATTTTTCTTTCGTGCCTACTTCCCTATGTCCTCAAAGTCAAGTCCTTCTAATAGCAAATATAACTTAGGTAAGAAATACAGAAGAAAACAGAACACTCTATAAAATTCCAGAATCCTTTAAATTCTTCATCTCAAGCTTATTATGGGTTCACCGGTCTATTTAAATTAGTTGCAAAGACTAATAACATAAATCAAAGTCCACATGCTATAACTTGCTACGATCCTAGTACATACGTCTTTAAACAAACAATATTTTGACATTTCTTTTTGAAGGAGTACTTTCTGCATAAATATTAGTATTGTAATTATGATTGTTAACAGAGATACTTGTAATTTTCGCGGACTTTATGCAAGAAACAAATTAATTCTCTAAAAAAAAAACTCGCATAAAAATCTATGGAAGGACGAATTAACTTATCTATTCCAACTTGTAATATTAAAATGATATTTCAACTTCATCGCCGGAACGATAAATGAGTGAAATGTTAATTGAAATTAGATCCACATAAAGTAGCAGACAGGTATACTCTATTAAACAGAAGCCGAACTGACGACCATGCACTTAGTAGCAAGTTCATTTAAATAATAAAATATGCAACAAAAAGTTTGATTAATGAATAGTTTTCACGAGTAATACGTTTTCGAACACTTGTAATTACCTAACATAAAGAACGAGTAATTAAAAACTCAACACATTCAATCCAAACGTACATATAATAATAGTAATTGGCGTGTAGTTATAACATAAATAAACATTTAAATAATTGATAAATAGTCCATGTAACGTTACTACCTAATTATGAATAATTTTACATATAAATATATTCGGAAGTATAGTTGTGTTTTATTTGTTGGTATGTTGCTGTAAAAGTTGGAAATGCTTTTACTGCCTAAACGACCAGGGGGCTAGACAAACGGCATTTAGTCACAAGAAGCGATCATTTGACAAGGTGATTCGAAAGTTCAGTTCGTTTAAAAAGCGTAGACAGAGTATAACAATTAACAATTGCACTAATCGTAGACAGATTATAGTAAACGCAGAAATAGGGTGACCAATTCAGACGCCCATAATGGCCATTTTACTGAATGATTCAGAAATTTGAGGTAGGTGAAATGTAATAGAAATGTGCAAGAAAATTGAGAGAAATCAATTTTCTTGTTGATTTATCATGTATTTGGGTTATGGATCGGTAATGTGATTGATTTAGGTATTTCACAATTTCATAATAATAACCAAGAAGAAAAATTTCATATTTTTAACTTTGCTACTACAGCAAAGTTCAAAAGTTGCAGTAAAGGAATGTCGTGAAGTGTAATTAAAGAAACATGGTAATACGTTTAGCACTACGAGTTTTCTTCTTTTTTTTTATATTATGACTTAAGTCATACGCACCCGCACATGGCTCACCTGATGGCAAGCGGTTACCGTGGCCTATAGACGTGTGCAACATCAGGTGTCACACTCGCGCTGCCGACCCTGGAGAGGAGTGGTGTTGAGGAGTTTGGAGGGGGGGGGAGGGGTTACAGGAGGTGATTGGAGAGATGAGGAAGGGGTTGTGAGCTCTGGCTACCCTACTTACCGGCGGGAACACAAGGATTTAGACATGTCGCAGCACCAGGATGTTTAAAATATCCAAGTAAAATATAGTTGTACGGTAACATAAGCATAATGGTATGTATTAATCGATGGCAGATTACCATTCGGACGTGCTTCTGAATTGCCCAAGTTGAATATTTGAGTGATATTACCGCGTGTCCAATTAACGGCTAATCTATTTACATATTTATCACGATACATATTTTTGTTTTACATAATACGATTGTTATAGGTCAGTCATGTGCATATTTGAATATGTATGATCTGTGTATTTATCTTAGTCGAAAACAAATAATGATTTGGTTAAAATTTGAATAAAGTTATTAACTACAATACAAGGGTATGGCCAAAAACTTCTAATAGGTATACAATAATTGTAGACAAATTGTTGGGTTTTTTTTCATGCCATAGCTCCTATTAACGTGTTTTAAGAGCCCAGATCAACGAAACTGCGTTCTCACGTTTTGGACTGGATTTCCTCAGTGAAAATTTGCTTAACTAAACTAATCTTGGTTCATATCAGCAATGAAATTCTTACTGAATGTTTTTAAAATATTCAGTCCGTTAGTTGACTGCACCCAACTGGATGGTAAGAAACTAGGGTAAAGTCAGTAAGATACGAGCCAATATTCATGATACTATTTGTCCTAAAATGGTGGTTTAGTACCTTGATGGCTTCCATACATACATACAAATCACGCCTTTTTTCCATTGGGGTAGGTAAGACAACATCTTTCCACTTGCCACATTCTTGGCATACTCCTTTCGCTTCTTCAACTTTCATAATTGTTTTCATATACGCCGGTTGCGGGTACTCTTGACCTGGCCTTTCTCCAAAACGTCCTGGATCTGATTAAAATATTTACGCCTAGGTCGGTTGATGGCTTAGACAAATGATTTTGAGTGATAACATAGCACCTGTAATTTGTAATTAGGTGTAAGTGTGTACTTACTAATAATTTTAAGCGGTTATATTTTTTTTAAAAAAGGTTAAAAATAATTATATCTTTTTTTTATATCCCTTTATTTATATTGACACGAGACAAAAATGTAGATACATTCGTCCATATTTAGTCTTAAGATATCTATGTATAAGCTGACGTCTGAAAATGCAGCAGTGGAGTTTGTTGCGCCGTTTCTTCTCCACTAGCGCCTAGGAAGCGGTGGTAAATTTAATATTAAGTAGTTCTTGACGTCAAAAAGATGTAATTACGTTGCACTATTTTGAGAAATAAAGAAATTGAAATTTACTACTCCTCCAGTTAAACTAAATTACTTGAATTATTAATATGTGTACATCGCGATATAAGGCTACAATGGTCGGAGATCATAACTTAGCCACTGATATTTACAATTCTGTAAGTTAAGAAAAAAAAAGGCAGACCATATAAGAGATGGAGAGATATATTCAGCCAAAAATGTGGGTTCGGGTGGATGCAAATGGCTCGCGATAGAGAAGCGTGGAAAAGGTTAGGGGAGGCCTACGCCGTAGAGGCGACTACTACCGATATCTAACGTAACTTTTTTACTTACATTAATTTAATTTTTTTTTAAGAATTCGCATGTAGTAGAAAATAAAGGCTTTTTTATTTTATTTTTTTATTTTATAAGTTAAGTAGCATACCCTGTAAAGCCCTGCACTGCTTTTGCACTGGGCGTCTATCGTCCGTCACAGAGGCTGCGTCCGGTAGCTCCCGTCCCCAGTCACGGCGTACGTGATCCTGTGTGATTAATGACACGTTGATCGCAATCTCTTCTGTATAAGTGCGTGTGTGTATGTAGCAGGAATACGTTTCTGTGTGCGAGCGAGTCACGACCTGCGAAACTTTTGTTGTATGTAGATGATTGGATGCAGATCAGTCGTGATATTAATAAGGATTTTATTAACCGATGATATAGTGCACGGCATCTAACTTGGTAAGATTTTTGAGTAGTGTGGGCCCCACTACTTCAAAACCTTGTCAGGTTGTGGCAAAATGCGTCGGATAGAAACAAGTACAGTACATGGCATCTAACTTGGCAAGGTTTTGGAGTATTGGGGCCCCACACTTTTCTAAGTCTCTACATTTCACACTTTGAACCTTTCTAAAGACATTATTTTTATTGTTAACATGGCATAGTCCGAGATCCCACTGCAAAATCATGCATGCATCGAATATTTATGATTAGGAGAAAAATCACGGTTGCCATTGCGCACTTCGCCGTACCTCTTCGTACCTGTTTACACCTGGCTGCAAAGAGGTACGGCGAAGTGCGCAACGGCAACCGTGATTTTTCAGAGTCCTTATGTGTATTGCCGTGACGTGGATGATATTTTATTTAAAAACCATGTGAAGATTTTTTCTTTCCGAAAAATGAATTAGCAATAATTGAATTAAACATATTAGCGGCCACATTATGATAGGCAACCTAGTAAATATAATTATGTTCTCCTAATCATAAATATGCGTAAAATTTGGTTTTTAGCAAATATTCGATGCATGCATGATTTTGCAGTGGGATCTCGGACTAGTACGTGTATGTAATGGTGACCCTCTTTCTTGAGACTTTACCTTCAGCTTATCATCAGGCGAGGTGAAGTCAAATTGACGTGTCCTAATATAAAAAAAACACACATAACAGTTACTCGTTTCTCAATCCATTATATAGGTATTCTACAATTATTTCTTGTAGGTACAATAAAAATAAGTTTTTCTGATAGTAATATTGCCGGGTATAGCTACAGTATAATTATAACAGTCTATAGGTAAGAATGTGAGCATAAACCATCAATAGTTAGTTAAATGCCTGCGGTACAACGCAATATCGTCACGACCGCGGCGCCTGCGCAGGCACTGGCTGATCTTGAAGTGTCGACGTAATTTATCTAGCAGTTTGTTTTAATTACATCGTTCATACGATTTATAGCGCACCTTATATTGTTACATTCTTTCATTCCCACGTGGAGTCGGTAGATAATATCACTAAAGAAATATTATGAGTAGTTACGGAGGTACCTAGGTTACGACGGCATCTACCCCTCTGTATTAAGCAGTCCGACTGGGGTAGTACCTCCGTCCTACAGAAGACTGCGGCCCTAATAACCATCGTGTTGCGTTCCTGGCCGTAAGTAGGGTAGCCAGTAGCTTACCCCTCCCCCCCCAACTTCCCATCTCCCCAATCCCACCTCCAACCCTCTCCATACTGAAGCTGTCAAACTGAGGGCCACCATTACAACACTATCGGTGTTCGCACTGGTGACTCGCATTCCTGAGACTTGACCTTTAGCTTACCATCAGGCGAGGTGACCGACATAAAAAAGTTATGTCGGTTACTGCATCAGTAGATACGTTATATCAACCGGAACACATAAGTACACAAAGTCTAATTCATATCAGAAGCAAATATTCGTGATCTACTGATTAATCGGTAAGATAACAGCTGGCTTATCTCTTCCTGGTAAGGAATAGACGTTTATATATAATAGGAATAACGTTAATTAAACTTTAAATAAATAATAATAAATAAATACTCTAGCTACGACAATCTACACAGCGCTCTCTAGACCCAAAGTAAGCATAGTTTAACTAGCCTGTGTTATGGGTTCTAGAATGCGTATAAACATTACTTATATACTTTTTGTAAAAATGTACATATTATACTATCTAAGCTACCTCCTTATCAATTTTCAGCCAAATCGGTTATGCCGTTCTTGAGTTATAAATAGTGTAACTTTTATAGGTATATAATAGCTAATAAAAACGACTTTCTTTTCTATATTATACTAGCTTCAGCCCGCGGCTTCGCCCGCGTGGAGGTCGGCATTGCCACCATGTCTATTTTAATCAAACGAATCTCCACTTCGCTTTTTACTCCACTCTCCAATCTGGTCAAAAAATATGTAGCCTATGACACTCACAAATGACGTCGCTTTCTATTGGTAAAAGAGTTTTAAAATCAGTTCAGTAGATCCAGAAATTAGGTACCCCCTACAACGTCACAAACTCACAAACTCACAAACTCACAAACTCACAAACTCACAAACTCACAAACTCACAAACTCACAAACTCGCAAACTCGCAAACTCGCAAACTCACAAACTCACAAACTCACAAACTCTCAAACTCACAAACTCACAAACTCACAAACTCACAAACTCACAAACTCACAAACTCACAAACTCACAAACTCACAAACTCACAAACTCACAAACTTTGGATAATAGTCAAAATATCTTCTAAAGAAAACGTCGCCTGTATAACATTTAAAACAGCTTGTACGAGTACAGTCCATTCTAAACGTAGCCAATAATACCCATTGGAATTCGGTCCATTCTATGAAATCGCGTGAACGCATTTCGTTCCCTTACCGTTGTTATAAAGTAGGTATGTGTAATGGTGTCCGCAGGCAGGCTGTCCGTCCGTCCGCCAGACTTGGAGGCACAGGTGGACTATCTGCAAACACGCGAAGTATTGGAGATATGTGGGGAACTGCGATGTATTTAGGTGAGCCTGCGCTTGTTGGGTTAGACTCCGTAAACTAGGGCCATAAGATCTTGATCAAAATTTGCATTTAAAATTTTTGCAAATTGCAGCAGTGAATAAAAAACTGTGGTATGGATATGTTGTGAGAAGAGATGAAAGTAATGTTGTTAAAAAGGTTCAAAGTATGGGTTTAGGGGCAAAAGTAGGTCTAAGAAAGGATGGATGGAAGGCGTGAAAGACGATATAGAAAGGAAGGGAGTGACTGAGGAGATGAAATTGGACAGGAATCTATGGCGGAAAATGACATAATATTGCGCCGACCCCAAATAATTGGGACAAGGGCAGGTGGATGAATTTTTGCATGTTTCATTATTAACTTATTCCTTTTTTTGCGGAAATCCCCATAGACACCACACTCTGCTTCCAGCAGCGGTAGTTAAAAAAATGATAAACAAAATCTAAGTCCACGGGACGAGGTCAGAAGATAATTATTTTTGTGTAAAGTCAAAAGTGTGCGCAGTCGCAGGCCACATCCCATCCGTTGCTAACTCAGAGGTGCGCACGCGATTGATCTCAGCGATGTTTACAATGATCGCATGTCGCTGCCAATCGCCACGGGGTCAGTGTTTTACATCCACATTATATTTGTGTTGTTTTTTTGCATATGCGTGCTACATGCATGGACATGTTATCTTTGAAGATCACTTTCGTTTCGGAGATGTGATTTTCATTTTATGTTCAGAAGTATCCACGCCATAATAATCACATATGCAAGTTTGTTTGGGTACAAGATAGAAATATTGTGTAAATGTACCTAAAATGTACCTAACTTTTTTATACCACGTAGGTGGCAGACAAGCACACAGCCCACCTGATGGGAATCGGGCACCGTGGCCTATGGACGTGTGCAACACTAAGGGTGTCACAGACGCGCTGCCTACCCTAAAGGGAAGGGGGGAGGGCTAGGAAAGAGTGGGGAGGCTAGAAAGGGGTGGGGGAGGAGGAATACAGTGAGCTCTGGCTACCCTACTTACCAGCGGGAACACAACACGATGGTTATTATGGCTGCGGTGTTCTGTAGGGTGGAGGTACTACCCTAGTTGGACAGCTCATTTCAGACGGGAGATACCGTCGTGTCCTACCTCCTTGAATTGAGAGAGATTATTTTCGTTTCGCAAACTCTGTTCCTTCGCCGATTTGTATCTTTTTGTGACTCATTGGACAGCTCATTATGTTGTTTATAATAAAAAATTTGTAAATTATTACTTTGCTGTATGATAATTTTCTTATGATGCTGACTATACAGGAACCTACAGTACCATGCAACGCAGCATCAACTTTATAAATATGAACACATCCAAATAAACAAGGTATCCTTCCAGAACTACTTACACCAAATCACAAACATCGGCGAGGTGATTCAGTTCACCTCTAAATTATAACTTAAAGTATCGTCGCTTGGGTAATACACGTTCACAGACTCTGTGTGCTTTACGAGCGGGCAGCACGCGAGGATCGCATGCGCACCCCCCCGGCTACGAGCATGCGCAGTAACATTCTACGGTGGATGTAATGTTACACGTATTTAAGGTGGTGAACAACTGTTAGTATCGATTTGAGGCGATGATAGTGTAGGTTCAAAAATTATCATAACATATTGTACGTACTTAGTGATGACGTAGGACGACCTATGTGGCATGCCAGTGGCCCTTCGAACCCACGATACCCCTAGCGATAGAGTATTTTGCTGCTACGTGACAGTTCGAGGGTTTGAATCCCGCTTGGTGCAAATATGTTTCAGATTGAATATGTATATTTGTATTTGCATTTATGTATTATACGTATGTTTTTAGAATAAAATTTATGTACTAGTATACTTGGATACTTATTCGCATTCTAGATACCATATTACAAGCTTATGTAAGTTTGGGTTTAGATGGCATCGTGTATTATGTACCTACTGTGTACACAGTGCGTCCTCGATTCAAAGTGGATCTAGGAGAATAATCCAAAATTTATTTGTTTATTATTATGTTATGTTATGTCAATTATGCTCATAATATATTATCAGTGTTGCTCACGATTTTTGAACCCGTTCCTGCAACCTATTTCAGACTATAATCTATCCTAATATCAAATTTCACCCAGAAGGCTTGATTGAGTAACAAACATCTTCATAAACTTTCACATTATTTAAAGAAATAACACGGCATATATTTATAAAATATACACAAGTAAGTTATTACGTGATATTTTAAAGGTGAAACTATTATCTGTTCAGTTATTATATATGGTTTCAAGGTACACGGCATTCGTTGAAGAGACGTTCACAAATTAAGCCTCAGAAATATGCAAATCTATCGCTTACCTCCTCTTTTCTTGTTACCTGTCACTTTCACACGCAAGGCCGCGCGGCTGTTCTTGAGAACTGGAGCGCGCTTGTCTATGACAACTCATAGCGTTCATAATTTTGCCGCGGAAAGCATGCAAAATTTTCTACTCAAGTTTTAATTAATTATACCAATTATATAAATATACTAAATATATTAATTATACTAATTCAATCACTACTCAAGTTTTAAAATAGTGAAATTCTCATTTTTAGTGCAACTTGAAGTGTTAGCGTATGTTGTTGTGAGTAACAAGTTGAAAACAACCAAAACACAACTAAGAGCACTGCTAGTGGTCAATCTGTTACTTTGGACGAGGAAAAATAGGTTTCCCGGCATTAACCTATTCTACTCGCAGTAAAGTAGCAGTAGCAGTAGTTCGTCATCGGAAGATGAGCAGGGGTTTGCCTCGCCGCCGTCGAATAAGTGTCGTAGGTACAGTTTTATACGACTGACTCAGGATTCGAAACCCAAAACAGGTCAGATCAGTTACATTATTACTTACAAAATTAAAGTATTGAGGGTTTAATCCTTCCAAAACGTAATAGAAAGGTAGAAGAGGGTTGTGTTATAGATCTACATTGCAATAACTGACCTTGTATCAGTAAAAGTGAACAAGGAGTTCCATTCGCTTCAATAAAACAAATACTTGTTTTTTAGCATCTGCAGATATATTAGTCTAAACCCTCTCAGCTCTCTCATTAGAGAGGAGACCCGTGCCCAGCAGTGGGACATAAATGGGTTGCTATTATTTATTATTTAGATATATTAGCTAGATGTTGTACTGGCCAGGAGTTAGTGGCACTGTTAATTGAAGAACATAACTGTTGTAAGACATCAATGGTGTTTCTGACATGGGTAAGGGAAAATAATAATTTCCTGTATCTATTCTTACCATACAATTAATTTCTTGTAAGGTCTGCGAGAGATTGATTGGAAGCGCTCCCCCCAAATAAATCAGTTAAATACCCTAAGGTTAAATAAGGGGCACACTCCCAAAAGACACTTTGGAAGGGAGACCGGAGTTCAACACTTGGCACTTCTGAGATCTCCTCGCTTTTAATTTTTTATATCACATCATTTCATTCCTTACTCTATAGGTACATGATGAGTGTAAGTAATTTTGTTTTTGTTATTCAAAGACAAATTTATCAAAGATAAATTTATTATTCATATGTGGAATCTTTTTTATAAACTTTATGATAAATTTGAGCTTTTGCCTTGAGGGTAGATGACCTTTGGTAGTTATAGTTGGGGTATACCTACTGGTTTGTTCATGGTGATTTGGGTGCTCCCCCCATAATGTTACTCCCAGAATACTTGTTTTTTCTTATTTTGGTTTATCAGATCTTGTGAAGAGATCTTGGTAATGTCTTTTGTTTTTATGTGGATTTTTGTGAAGGGGGGGGGGTGTCCTGAACTCCCTTAAATATATTCAGGCTTATTTAGCTACATTTGTGCAAGAGCTTGGCCGAATAAATATTGACCTCTTCTCCAAATAATTTGTATTTTTGTATTATCTTCAGAAGATAAATCAGAGGCAGTTCTCAAGGGTAGTAAAGACTGTATTAAGATGAAAGTTTGGGTCTAGATCATTTAAATCTATAGCAGCCCAATTCAGTAAATCCTACAAGTCCTAGGTAATTCCTACTGTACCCATTCTGCATTGTTCAACTGGAATGTTGTATAGGGACAGTAATATATTAATCAATTTGGACGGAAGCTAGACTATAAAGATAGGTCTCGGTGACCTTAAAGTTTCTAGATAGTCTTTGCTGGTATGTCAATTACTAACATTCAGTCTTAACACCTTCTCTAGAACTGGAATATATATCTAATAGCTCCAATAAAAAGACCAGGGTCTTACCTCTAACAAGGGTGGCAGGAGCTAAAGCCATTCTATTAAACCTTCTATAGAAGGGTCTTTCTAATCTTCGGGAGAGTCCGTGTGAATTTTGTAAACTTACCTTTCCCAAGGCGAAGCCTACTGTTGACTATCACAGAGGTTCCTAATGATCCTAAGATTTGGCTAAGTAGGGTCTTACCCCTTATTGTGTGCAGCTTGGATTACACTGTTGGAAGAATCTGTAGACCACAGTTCAGTGGTTCTACACAAGACAGGTAATACACTTGTTGACCACAGATGCTGCAGACGCAGGCTGAGTGCTTGCCTAAATGAAAGTATGTATTACTTCAGTATGTGTTTAAACTTGTACAGTCGGATAGCTGGCATTTGGTTACTCACATCAGGAACGAAGGTGCGTTTCGGTGCCTACTTCTTCTGAAATTCTGGAAGTGTGCGATAGTATAGATGTCACAATCCCGGTGGGTTCCTCCCGGGGAGGGACAACCGTATAGCGGACCACCTAGCTAGCAATTGACCAGTGCCGGAATGGCGCTAGCTGCCCCCGGCCTCGGAGGCCGTATTCAGAATTTGGGGCGTACCAGACATCGGCTTGTTCGGCTCAGGACGAAGCGCGGTCAGAGGCTCGTACAGATCATAGCCATTTTCTTTTACGGCGCCTTCAGTCCACCTAACCAAGAATTGACCAGTGCCGGAATGGCACTTGTTGCCCCCGACCTCGGAGGTCGTTAAACAGAATCTGGGGCGTACCAGTCACCGACTTGTTCGGTGCAAAACAAGCCGCGGTCGTAGGCTCGTACGGATCATGGGACGCCAGGGATGGCTCAGCCATTTTCCTTTTACGACGCCTTCAGTCGACCTATCCAAGAATTGATCAGTGCCGGAATGGCACTTGTTGCTCCCGGCCTCGAAGGCCGTACTCAAAGTTGGGGCTTACCATTCATCGACTTGTTCGGTTCAGTACAGGGCGCAATCATAGGGTCGTATGTTACATAGGACTCCAGATGGGTCAGCTATTTTACGACGCCTTCAGTCGACCATTGAATTTCAGATTGGCTTGGGTACTCCCACCACTGAATCTTATTTCACAGGTGCTAGGCCACCTCAATACTGCGACAGAATCATAATTATTATGTCGTGATGGTAACACATTGGATTCAATGTTTGCTGGCAGTATAAGCTCAAGCTCCTACCTTACGAGAGCTACACGCCGTGTCGGACTGGCCATATAGTCAGGGTGGCATTTACCGGCCGGGTCCCAGCCTGTCAGGGCCCACAGGCCTAGTTTGCGGCAGCCTTAAAGAAAACAGAACCCGAACATACCCCGGCCTTATGGTTAGCCATCCGGGACCTCCCGGCCAAGACCGACCCTGGGGAGCTAGCTACACCACAACCTGAGACTTTACAACAGGTTAGAAGCCTCCTCAGGTGCAGAAGTTGGAACTTCTAGCATAGAAATTTAGTGCTAGTGGGCCATTTAGATAGCTCACTGGACCTCTGATCTCTTAATATAGAATTTAAGAGTTCAACCTGAGCAAATTAAAAAAAAAAAAAAAAAAAAAAACCAATAAGATGATGGATTTCAGGGTGTGTATAGCAAAACATCAGCCCTAGGCCCCAGAGCCATGAAGTAGCTAGGTTTTTTAGCTAAGTTATGTCTTCAAGACAGATTGTGTCTAAAGTAACTATACCTTTGCATATAAGGTAGATCTACAGTAGCAACATATACAGCAATAGGAGAGTGCAGATCCAGGCACCTTTTTTGTGGTTTGCATCTTAATGGTGCAGGTTCTAAAACATATTTAGGACTGGTTTGACCTCCAGAGAGGTGGACACCGATTTTAGAGACTGGGTTATCCTTTAACTGGCTGAAGATTATACAAATGTCAGAGCAGCATTATTAGTGTTTTTTTATGGTGATTCCCCAGTCCTGGGACTTTGCTTTTGGCTTGCCATCGGGCGGGGCGAAGTCGTATTGACGTGTCCAACATAAAGAATTCACTTGTCTAATGTATCTCTAAGAACTGCAGTATCTTTATTACTGGCTTCTTGCCATAGATCTCATGACTTAACAGTTTTAAAATTGTCTAAGAACAACAATAATATAATAGTAGACAAGCTAAGTGGTTACTGAGACAATAACCTGACGAAAGACTTTGTCCAGTTGGGCAGGTTATTAAACTAGGCAGGCACCTAGAAATGTGACTAGCCTTTTTAATAGAATAGGATGCACTTTATTGTACACCAGTAGTACAATAAAATAAATTGGATAAATTAATAGTCTTATCAAAAGCTGTGGTATATTACAGACAACACTTTGATAGACTGATTATAGGGTACTAACAATTTTTGGAATATACATATATATTATGTAGATACATAATATATAGAGAATAGAAACATAGAATAAGAATATATGTACATATTCTTCAATAGGTATGTGCATAGTAGATGCTTATCTTAGTAAGCCTTTACATACAAATGGAAGAACATTAAATATTGTCATATTTTCATAGATTGTTCATTTTATATTATTACATATAACTGCATCTATGTAAACTGAGATTGTTTTTGATCTCTTAATATTATTATTACTATTATTTTAATGAAGGCTTAAGAAGTTGCTTTTAGCTTGCATTTTGAAATGTGTCTTGCCATTTATTTATTTTCATAATTGGTACCTTTGGTACACATTGTAAATGGTACTGAAGTGGTACTGTTGACTAAGATTTTTTCAAACTAGGTTTGCTTAAATGTCTAGTGGAATAATTATTTTTCTTTTCACATAGCGTTCTGAGTACCTGTACCTATCACAGGTTCTTTCACCAGCAGATAACAAACACGTCTTCAACGAATGCCGTGTACCTTGAAACCATATATAATATGACTGTTTTGCATTAAAACAAAACAGATATTATGTATGTGGAAAGGTACACGGCATTCGAGCAAGGTGCTTGCTGGTAATTGATAGAAGACTATGAGTTGTCATAGACAAGCGCGCTCCAGTTCTCAAGAACAGCCGCGCGGCCTTGCGTGTGAAAGTGACAGGTAACAAGAAAAGAGGAGGTAAGCGATAGATTTGCATATTTCTGAGGCTTAATTTGTGAACGTCTCTTCAACGAATGCCGTGTACCTTTCCACATACATAATATCTGTTTTGTTTTAATGCAAAACAGTCATATTATTTAGTTTGATAAAGTTTTATAACATCGAGACGCAATCACTCATTTCTCCAGCCTCGGTTTGATATATTAATTGGTCCAAAAGAACGATTAGTCTAGACCAGTCTAGACACACACGTGTTCTATAAGTATTCCAAGACCATTGCCACTCACTCATGAATAAGAACATATAATAACAATTTAGTTAAGGATTGATTTGTTGAATATAATATAAGTTATGTACAGATAAATAAATAGAAATAAATATCTATAAATATAACAAAATTATAGGGAAGTCAAAACTGTACATTGAATATTTTTTGAAAAGAATGCTTGGGTTGTGATTTACAATCGATACCGAAACCAAAAATATTGTTTTTATATTTTTGTCTGTTTGTCTATATGTCCGGGATAAACTCAAAAATTACTGCATCGATTTACTTCAAATTTGGCCACGCGCCTAAGCTAGTTCAAAATAAGTATTCTACGACATTCTACACAGCGCTCCCTAGACCCAAAGTAATCATAGTTTAACTAGCTTGTGTTATGGGTTCTAAATTGCAGATAAATATACCTATTTACTTTTTTTTGTAAATACATATATCTTATTTTACATAGAAACACCTAGACCAATGCAAGTAGACATATTGAGCACACTGAGCGGAAATCGAACCCGCGCTCTCTGCGTAGCTGCAGTCGAGTGCTAAAGATACGATACGCTAAAGAGGTCGTCAATTAGTTAAGGATTGATTTGTTGAATATAATATAAATAATATACAGTCTTAAGTGCTCATATAAATAAATCAGCATAAATGATGGATGTATGTATTTTCAAAACAAAATGTAAGCGTTTAGAATCCATCACACGAGCTGGTTAAGGTATGCTAACTCTCTGGGGTTCGAAGGAAATACCTTTTGGGTAATATTACACCTCGGTGTTTAAAGACACAAGACGGCGGCGGTTTTAGTAGGTTCAAGTCCGAGATAAAAACCCTCCTACGTCGCGATTGTAGTATTCGTAGGTATTTCCACACGAAAAAGGTATGCTAACTCTGGGTGATTTGGGATAACGCTGTATTTTTAGAATTCATTTGTTATTTTTCAGACTGCGCGTGAGTTTGGGATACAATTTAGCTCAAGTATCATACGTAATAGGAGTATTTAAACAGGTGAAGCAAACTACAATATGGGGTTCATTAGAAGGTTTTTGCGGGGTCGGCAGCGCGAGTGTGATGCCCCTGGTGTTGCACGCATTCGTAGGCCACGGTGATCGCTTCCCGTCAGGTGGGCCGTGTGCTTGTCTGCCACATAAGTGGTATAAAAAAAAGGTGTACTCGCGGCCCAAATCTATACAGCCCAAAGTACCCAAGGTCGCTTGACATGGCTAAACCAAAAGACGTCATGTGGTCTCAGGTATTTAATGCGCGGCGATTAGCTTGCGAAATGATATTTATTGGAGGCGAACACCTTTCTACGCACAAGGCTTGGGAATCTCACATTAATTGATTGTTTTGAGATGTTTCGCAATATTGGATTAGGACTCGTGAGAAAAAGTTTGCTAAGATTTCGTTGTAGAATGTAAAAGCTTAGATGAGTGTTTAAGTGGATGCTGTAATTGCTTATCGAATATGTGTTTTTTTTTGCTTATGGACTGTCACCATCAAAAGTTACTGCTCATTGATAAACTTATAAACAAAATTCTTTACATTACAATATTTTTTTTATTCATGATAAGCTTGCGTAACGCGACGGTAGCTGAATGGCTAAGGACGCGGCCATCGACAGGTATCGAGTTCGAATACGGCCGGACAGTGTACCAATGTGAATTTCACTTTGTGGAATTTATATGTGCCAATCACATGATTTACCATCTGCTGACAGTGAAGGAAAAACATCGTGAGGAAACCCACATGTAGGTACCTACTAGAAGATATTCTAAGGACATGTCCGATCCACCCACCCGCATTAGGCCAGCGTGTGTGGATTAAGGCCTAAACCCTCTCGGCTCTCTCGTTAGAGGAGAGGAGGTCCGTGCCCAGCAGTGGGATATAAGTGGCTTGCTATCAAGCTTACGTAACGTGACGGTAGCTAAATGGGTAAGGACGCGGCCATCGACAAGTATCGAGTTCGAATCCGGCCGGACAGTGAATTTCACTTTGTAGAATTTATATGTGCTAATCACGATTTACATCTGCCAATAATTATCAGAAAAATTAGAGGATATATGAGACAAGGCTGACGGACCGAAAAATCGAAAAAAAAAATGTACGTCTGTTCAATGGGGCCATCGACATTATTATCATGCATATTAACAAAATTTGTATGAACTTTACAAGTCCATTTCCTGCATCAAAACGATCGCTTCAATCATACACAAACTTATATTTCCGTTCACGATGGCAACTATTTTCACGAATCTCGATTATGCTGTTACTAATCAATGCGCACGCGCAGGGATTAAGTGTTATTAGTTTTTTAAGGATCGTCGATTCTAAATGGTGCCTTCCGGCTCGATCGTACAAATCGATTTCGCGATTGATACACGAAATAGGAATATATATTCGATGTTTTGCGCTGTGGGTGTTTATGGCATGTAATGGCTGAGTAAGTTCTTGTATTAACTTCTATTAAATTATACAGTAAAATGTATCATTGATTGTATAAATAATTATATTATTGGTACTAGCTAATACCCGCGGCTCCGCCCGTGCTGTGGTTGGTTATAATTTTTTGGTCATATCGCCGGTTTTATTTAATCAAAATGCAATCAAACGTACGGCAGATTTTAATTCAGCAATACGTTCAGAAAGTAGTAAACATTAAAATCCTTTCAGTATTTTAGCGTCCATTGCGAACAAATAGACAAACAGATAAGAATTCAAAAAAATATTCAGAATCTTTCATTTAAATAACCCAAGTATTTTTTCAATATCTCCAATTTAGAAACACAACTAAGTATTTTACAATTTTACAATAGTAGGTAGTACACTAAGAATTTATGGGCGTAAAAGGCTTTACCAACATCCTTGAGGCTAACACCAACCTTAGCTGCTAGTTGGTGCACCTAGTAAATAACGGACTAGGCCATGGAGGCCATCTTATAACCGTTAGATGGCCCTGGGTCAGATATGCCTATTGGGTAGGTAACCTTATACCCCGGTAATTAAGACCCGAGGCGGCGTGCAGTTTCATTCGGTTCCATCCCGTCATAACCACCCCCGATGGCCGACGGGGATGGTATCCATGGGGATTTCCGCAACGATAAAAAAGCCATGGAGGCTCCCCCCCTGGGTTGCCAGGTCAGACGGCTGTCGCTCCCGGAAAAGTCAACAGTGCAAACTTTAAACACATCTAAGAAACTCTCTCAGACACTAATTCTCTCAGCCCTAATTTCCCGTATAGGTTCGTGCCTCTGGGCTTAATCCAACGCACGCATTCCGTATTTGAAAAGTATGTCAATAGCCTTACCTGTGTGCTATAAAGCTCGCATTAAACGTTTATTATTGCTGATAGCAGTCGTTATTTAACCGAAAGTATCAGACAACGCGTTAAAAAGCTGTTGGACGAATAGTATAACCGTATAAGAGATATTACAATAGTGCAATTCAATTATAAATAACGTTTAGAACGCTATTTCGAGCGCTAATTGGTGATAGAAAGGTTTATAGCGCCGCTTTTGTTTTTTTTTATTATTTATGGTTAAGAGCTGTTATATTGGAATTTATTTCTATTTGAAGACAATAGGAGGTAAAAAATGATCAAATTGACCAAGAGAAAATTGCAGCAAATGGCTATGATAATTGATGATGCTGTTGTCAAGTAAACTAACCATTAGCTTAGAAGTTGAAGAGTCAGCCTTACGATCGAAAGGCTCTGAGTTCGAATCCTGGCCATTACCCTACCGACCTTAAACCTTAAAACCAAACCTATCCCGTCTGCTGCTGTGCAGTCGGGGATTAAAAGTTGAAGGAATTCATGGACTTTAAAAGACATGGTGGTTGTTATAGCATTTATGGAGCATTTTAAGGAGTATAAGCTATAACAAGCTTAGGGTTGTGTTCCTGTTGGTTAAATGAGTTCATCCCTGAAATAGCTTTACCGATTTGGACCAAACTTTTACTGGCAAATAAGTAGTATTATAAGCCATAACATAGGCTACTTTAATTTTAGAAAAAGAGGTAGGGTTCCGCGCAAGCAAATTAAACCTCAAAAATCTATATAACTAATAATAGCATAAGAGAAACGGACTACCTAATATACTACATAATATACTATATACTACATTATATATCACGAACTATAAGTAACCTTAAGACCTTTACTTAGCAATATCTTGAGTAGGTATAAACCTGACGGTAAACTCAAAGCACTAAAACCATAACCTTTTATAATATCTACACTTATGGTACCATAGGTGGAAGAGATCCAGAGATTTCACCTCTCAGGCTAATGCCAATACGCTGAAGTAATGGCCCAACTTACTTACTAGAGGTCACTCACTGTGATGGCTCGACGACTAAGGATGTTCTCCACTTAAAGCAGTTATTAGCCGTTATTGTTTACGGCTACCGTTAATGTTAAGTTTAAGTAACGTTATTGTAGAAGCGCTTCATGTGCATATAGTTAAATACCTAGTAAACTAGATGTTGGCTATAGTTTCACCCGCCTTAGATGTAGTAATTTAGAATGTTTTTTTTTTTAATATAAAGGTTGGTTTTGCCAACTGGATAAGAATAACGTACCGTAACGTACAAGTGTTGGTCCTTACATGTTGCGTACGACAACGCTGCGCACGGTAGGGGTATGAGAGGAATTTCATGCCGCGCACCTTTAGGCTGTGGTTTTCTCAAGCGTCTACAATATGGAGTTCTTCAAGAAGTTGGTTTTAGAAGGTTTCTACAGGATTGGCAGAGCGAGTGTGATGCCCTTGTTGCTGCACACGTCCAAAGGCCAAGATACTACCTAAGTGGTATAAAAAAGTTTTATACTATAATAAATGTAAGGCCTAACTAGACTTTCGAGGCCAAAGGTAACCAGCAAGGCGGTACATGCTGATTGACGAAGGAGTCTCCCACGCAGGTTTTCTCTCGAGGCTTTCGGGATTGGGACAAGCTTTGGATGCAATCAGAATTAGTGCACGTATAAAGAAGGCTATAATATTCTAATTAAAATCGTATCTATTACTGGAAGCTTACCTTAAGACTCGCGGCCAAGCGAGAGTAGAGATGTGCATTTGATGAAATAAATTCGATATCTAAAGTAACGGGTACCGGTGCTAGATACCGGATACCGGCCGTGCGGCAACTTTATGGGTTAATAAAACTTTGAGCCTGTGCTGTCCCCGTGGCGAACATCGCGACCGCAGTGCGGTACCGATAGCAACGACAATTAATTATACACTTTATGTTTATAAATCGAACGTATATGGGACGTGTGAAAGACATGTTTAAATTTAGAAAATACTTAAGTTAAAGTTTATAAGTAAATATTTTTTAGACTCTATCATCTCAGAACTGAAAATGATTTTTTGTAATTTAGTTGCTTTTGTACATTGTTAATTTTGTTACTTCATGATTTTTAAATAAATCATCGACATCAGACGAAAAATAAATTAATATCACACCATTATCATAATAAAATAATATAATGATTAACAAATATCTCAATTTTATTGTAATAGTACCTACCTAATAACAGTAGGTACCTACTTACATATTTATTGTTCAAGTATATAGTTAGATATTAATCGTTAATTTGCACCACATACCTACTATAGTGGTACTAAATGTCACTTATTTAAGTCGATTAATAATACACAATACTAAGTTTTTCGTATTTATACCAATATTACGATATTAACCATAACTTTTTTCCGTCTGTTTTCCCCAATTTACAGTCAAAACTCAAATAAATTGAAGCACTTCTGCTCCCAGTACTCAGCGCGATTCGTAAAGAGGACCATAAATTTAAGGTTATTTCGTTATTACAGTGAGATTGTAGAACATTGGCGGCGGTAAAACGTTATCATCTCATAACTCACAGCACAATCACTTCATATTTCACACGTCCATGTCCGCGTCACATTCAACTAATCATGTCTCAGTTTCGGCACTGATAACGCTAATTGGATGATTTATTTGCATACAAATACAAATTTAAGGAGGTAGGACACGACGGTATCTCCCGTCCGAAATGAGCTGTCCGACTGGGGTAGTAGTACCTCCGCCTTATAGAACACCGCGGCCATAATAACCATCGTGTTGTGTTCCCACCGGTAAGTAGGGTAGCCAGACTGCCGTGCATATTATAACCGCCGTATCCAACATTTTTCACGAAATTGAGTTAGTTACATATTCGGAATCGCCGTATCGAGATCTATAACTTTGTCTTTGATGGTTTATTAGAAAAATGCTTCTATCATACATTTTAGATTTTTATAAGCGCAGTAACTTAAAAAATAAATAATAGTTTCCTTAATATCTTAGCTGCAAGTGCCGGATACTGCAGTAGTCTTCTAAAGCCCCAGCATATTAATCATGTAGTACTTAACATTACCGCGCTATCTGTTAACGCTGCTCTGATACGAATGAATTCTGTATTATAGAGGAAACTTTTTCCTTGACATAAGTGCTTTAATCACCACTTGCGGCGATTATAATAAGGAAACTGTATTAATTTGTTTCCATTCATTATCGCCGTATGTGCATATACGGCGCTTATTATAAGATATTGATAAAAATAAACGGGTTATTTTATTCTGCTTGAGTGATAACTGCGTGTTACTACGGTAATAATAAGGCAGCTTTGTTTTTAAATAAATAGTATCAGTCATATACGGCTCTTATGGCAAGGTATTCGAAACAAACGTTTGTGTTATACCGCGTATTTGTGTAAAATAACATGTGTGGAGAGAGTCCGGGTTGTCGCCGTACGACCTTGTTTCGTTCAGTTCAGACGCTCAGTTGTTTGTATTTTTTGAGTGGCTACTTTTACAAATTATTGGTTGGTATCTATAATTGTTTGAGAACTTTACTAAAGGATGACACATTCAAAGGTTCAAAATACGGTCATTTTAAAAATGGTCCCTTAATGGGCACGCAGGCTCACGTTGTTTGCTGACAAGCCGAGGAGCACGTTGTTGTGTGCCGTGAATTTAGCGGAATTGGCGGTGAACCATTTTTTCGTAAGTATACTAAATGTACAATTATAATAATTTAAAGGCATATTTATTTTGTTGTACATGTTGTAGGTTAGTGCTGCATTTCGATCGATCATTTTTCGTGACCTGGGACCCACTAATGAGTCAAAGTAATTCGATCAATCGCGATCGACTCAAACTATTATAGGTATTAACATGATTGTAACATCAATACAGTCTGGGTGCCTGTAGTTGTGCGGTTATTAGTCTGAAATTCTCTGAATTCCGTTATTTCTTAATGAGATAATTGAAGTAGATTTGCATTTTCTTTTCATACTCACTTTTACTCAAAACTGTATTCTCGAACGCAATTTTGAATGAGATTCTATTGCGATTAAATCAAAAAAATAGCAAAATGAGCCCTCTGATCATAAGCGCAGTCATACAATGAAGCTCACGTTTTGTTGCTATTTATGTTTGTTCAAAATAAAATTTACGTTTTATTTTACGTGAGTATTTTCTTGATGCTGGTAATAATGTGGGCTTCTTCTTCTGGTGCTACACGTAGTAAGATAATTACTCTAACAATAAAAACAAATCACCAACCCAGCAGCAAAAACAAGGATTCTACTAAAATACTGCAACCGATAATACCTAAGACAGATATAGTCACACAGCTTAAACCCACTAATATTAATGAATTATGGAGCATTGGATTTTAATGACCATAGCGTTGTATTCGATTGTCATAAAGAATACGAAAATTCATTGAAACAATATTTACACACTTATTACCTTTCACAAAATTAAAGTTGTCATTTAATTTTCACGATAATAATGAGTCAAATATGAACACTCATTGTTATCGTAAAAATTTTGGTTCAATGAATTTTCGTATTCTTTATGGTTATCAAATACAACGCCATGGTCATTAAAATCCAATGTTCGGCTCCATAATTCATTAATATTAGTGAGTTTAGGCTTTGTGACTATAATAATATCTGGCTTAGGTATTATCGGTTGCTGCATTATAGTAGAATCCTTGTTTTTGCTGCTGGGTTGGTGATCTGTTGTTATTGCCAGAGCAATTATCTTACTACGTCTAGCACCAGAAAAATAAGCCCACATTATTACCTGCATCAAGAAAATACTCACGTAAAATAAAATATAAATTTAATTTTGATCACAAAATAATTAGCAACAAAAGGTGAGCTTCGTTGTATGACTGCGCTTATGATCAGTGTGCTCATTCCGCTATTTGATGTAATCGTAATAGCATCTCATTCAAATTTGCGTTCGAGAATACAATTTTGAGTAAAAGTGAGTATGAAATTACAAATATACTTCGATTAGCTTAGTAAGAAATAGCGGAATTCAGAGAATTTCAGATTAATAATAAAAGATTAAGTCGTTGATTATAATTTTAAAATATACGAACTAATTTTGTTAAAGTTACATAAATACTGTTATAATACATACACAATAATTATTGTTTTATTTTTATTCGTACCTTATTCACAGATATAATATTATTATAATATGCAATTAGTTTTTCCATATTTAACAGCCTGCTTGAAGTTAATCTTGCACTCGGTGCCGTAACACACAAATATTTTTACCATGAGTTTCTTACCATAAGAGCCCTAAGTGACAAAGTTACGACGGTTATACTAAGTTACTTAAACTATACTTTATCTTTGATTCGCTGTCGAAAACGCAATAAAAGAAGTTCCATGGCATAAGCGCTCTATCTGTGTTACTTAAAGCGCTTATTCTAAGTGTTAGTTTTAAATGATACGCAGATTTCCTTACTATATCATATATTTACATCTTTTTTTATAAAAATCTATGACTTGGAATTCTTTTATAACTATTAATATAAAGTACAACCTTTTAACCAATCTACAAATTCATCAGATTTTAAAAAACATAATTTATATGTGTGTAATCATAAAAATAATTTTTGAAACTTTAAGCGCCATTTTCTCGAAATTGACTCTCATGCACTTATCGCTCTTATCTTTAGCACGGCAGCAGAGCTCACTGTACCCCTCCTCCCCCCATCCATTCCTAGCCTCCCCGCCCCTTCCCAGCCCTCCCCCCTTCTCTTCAGGGTAGGCAGCACGTGTGTGAAACCCTTAGGGTCAGTTCACACCAAGACGCGACGCGACGCGACGCTGCGCGCACTTTTTAATAGAGCAACTCATAATATACTTTATTTACAACACGAAAAGATACACATTTCATTTTGAGAATTCAGAATACGTTGCGCCACGCAGCGCTGCGCCTCAAGGTGCCTCGCGGCGTAGCGCGACGTATCGTGACGCAGCGGTGCATCGCCGGTACGCGCGGCGTGCAAGAGCGGTGCTGCGTCTCGCGGTGCCGCGCGACGCAGCGCGACGCCGCGAGGCGCAGCCTGAGGCCGCTGCTGTGGCGACTTCTCTACTATTTCCGTTCAGACTTGATGCAGTTCGGTCGAGTGCTCGATTGAAAATATAATGATAGACTGGGATCTTGTTATAATCGGACTTCTTGCAGAAGAGGAAGAGGAAGAAGTTTACAAAAATAAAATTAAAAGGTAGACGTGGAGGTGTAGGTAGACTGCGGGAGGGCGCGGGCGGGGCCGAGCGGCGCCTGCGGCTAGTAGATACGCTCCGCTGCGCCTCGCGGCATCTTTTGCTGCGCAGCGAGGCGTTCGTCCTGCTACGATTTTAAGATGCGCCTCGCGACGTCGCGATGCGTCTCGCGACGACGCGCAGCGCAGCGCGAAATCATTGGCCTCTTTGAGTATCGTCGCGTCGCGTCGCGTCTCGGTGTGAACTGACCCTTAGTGTTGCACACGTTCATAGGCCACGGTGACCGCTTCCCATCAGTGGGCTGTGTGCTTGTCTGCCACCAACGTAGTATAAAATGTGAGTCCTATGTCAGGGCTCATAATCAGCATTATCTACTAGTATGCATCAAACCATCGATATAATGATGAATAAGAATCACATAAATGGTTAGATTTCAACGCCACCTGAGATACAAAATAACGCTTATATCAAGTACCTATTACAAAACAATAACTGAGAATAACTATTTGCGAATCACAATAACAGTGGTTTCTGCTAAGCACTGCACTATCTACTCATGATAGATTTTTTTTTCAACCTAGTTTTTAATAAGAAAGCAATCAAACTATAACTTGAAAATGTATCTTTGACATTTTGATTATTTTTATGCAATGAAAGGATGCTTTCACTGTTCCACATACACTAGATAGTGCTGGTGCTAACCTTTAACATATATGATAAATCAAGCAAAGCTGCCTAAGAAGCTTCATAATTTAATGTAATAACATTGTTATAACATAACATAACATAAACTCATGCCTATATCCCCGAAGGGGTAGGCAGAAGTGCTAGCACCCACATTTCGCCAGTTTATGTTTAGGTCCCAATGTAATAGGTGGCGAGCCTATTGCCATTCACCGGGCACTTATAAACCTGCGATAAATACACACATAACTTCGAAAAGCATCGAAAAGTCATTGGTGTGTGCCATGGTGAACCTGGGATCGAACCCAAGACCTCGTCTTAGTAGGCCATTACCCATTACATATTATAATGTGTAATCAACCTTTAACATAATACAATAAATCAAGCAAAGCTGCCTAAGAAGCTTCATAATTTAATGTAATAAAATTGTTATAACGCTTATAATTAACAAAGCTTGCATCTACTGATTGGGAGTGTCAAGAAAGTACCCGTTTTAGTTGCCGACTTCTGACTTGTATGAGACCCCAATAGCTTGTGAGAAACAGTCCGTGTAACGTAAACTATGTACTGTCCACGCAAAATCGGGATTCAATGTTAAAAAATTCAAATTGGATATTAATGTCGTTAAAGATTAACAATGTGTCAAATTTGCTTTATGATGCATTAGCAAATCTCATTCACCAATATTAGTAGCATAAATTTGTATCATTATTATACACATTGAAATCAAACGCTTTATATTTAAATTAATTATGTTGCCAAACAAGTATTACAAATGCAAATATTTGAAGCAAAAAATTATTATAATAATTGTCAAATGAAATCATAACTGTGGTTCTGGTTTTTTCGTATTTGACTAATAAATTAAATGAGTCTATTTTTTAGAGAAATGTTTTGTATTATACCAATAAAGATGTCATTTACGACCATTAGTGCATTAATTAACTATTCATTATAGCATATTTACAAGAACAGCTTCGGTTTATGGTATCTGGTACATAGAGCGCGGGTCGTTGGTTCCTCACTAATGAATACCCGCCATGATTGTCACCATAAAACTTGGTGGGTTTATTGTACACTATTAGGGAACTGACATGTCGCTTGACATGTTTTCATAAAATTAACATGGAGGCAAATAAATAAATGATAATTAGTGACGACAGGGCTAATTTACTGACGCTAATTACCGTCATCTTGGATTCTGAAAAAAATATCTTGTTCTCACACAATTTATTGTGGTTACACTTTAGTACCTAAATATAGGGTAAAACCGTTAGAGATGGCCGTACGGGAGAGATGGCCAGTTGAAATATTTTCTAGTAATATTCGCTAGATGGTGTTGTTTTCCGATTAGTTGGCAGGGCGCATTGCTCGGGAGCAATAGCTGATCGAAATTTCGCTAAAAAAAATAACTCAAAGTAAGTAAAATTGAATTTAGTATAAATAGTACTGCTAAAATTTTATACAAGCTTCATATTTTTACTTGAAATGGTATTTTTTCAATAAGTTACTTATATTTTTATACGTTTTTTGTAGTTTGCATAAACATATGTTCGTTCTAACCTCAAAGTGGCGGTAAACTAGTTTCTTGTTACTTTAATATACGGTATGGCCATCTCTCCCATACAAAAAGGAGAGATGGCCGTATGCACTTTAGTTTAGATGTCCATATTAATTCGTGTTATTTTCTTTTATATTGAAGTGTATTTTTTTGCTACAGATGCCAAAAAGTATCAAAGAAAAGCTATTGCCTCTAGTGGCAACTGGAGTGAGAATTCATTGAAAGCCGCTATTAACAGTGTAAAAAAATGGAGAATTGTCTGTATAAAAACACACTTGAAAGACGGTACAAAAATAATAATGATAAAAAAGGGCCAATGGGGCCCACGTCAATGCTTGGGGATGAAAATGAAAAAATACTGCAATTGGTGAAAAAAGATTGGCTTCAATGCTAATTTGTGCAATGTGGGTACACGAAAATTGTACAGAATTTGACGATATGTGTTAAAAATGTGGACAGAAGGAAAAAAACTGAAATTAAACAAGAAAGAATTAGTGGAAAAGAAAAGGGAAAAGGGAAATCTAGCAATGGCCATCTATCCCGTACCCCTAAGGCCAACTCCCCCTGATGTGCCGGGTGAGATGGCCAACTACGTTTTTTTGTTAAATATTTTTTATATGTCATTTTTATTATTAAAACCTTTATGTCATGTTGAGTATTCAAAGACGGATTATTGTTAATTATTTAAAAAAATAAAGATTTGATATAACATCATTATTTTTCATTTTATGATGCTTCAAAAAAACTATGGCCATCTCTAACGAACTTACCCTATTGTTAAGCATTTTACATGTTGTTATGTCATTTTTATCTCATTATAATCTAAATCACAATTGACCGAATAATATTATTTTTGAACGAATTTTAACTACATGTTACAATTGCAGATTTGTCAACTAAAATAGTAAAATGATTATCAACTACAGGGTGATGGTATTTATTATGTTTTCATTACGATAACTTATATTTGGATTATTTTAATTCCTCCAACTAATTCAATCCTGATATAGGATAGCTGTTTTTTGAGAAAATGTATACCTTGTGATCATTATTTGTACTGACTGACTGTACGAGACTGCGTACTTCTGCCAAAGAGCCTCAAAAGTTTAATTACTCTTTCCTTAGACTGCTTAGAGACAAAATTAAAAATATTTTGCATTTATTAGGTAATGGAGTCTAAGAGTAGATACCGTGAAGCGGTAAACTAAAGGTGGGACGTCCCCCAACAAGATGAAGCGATACGCAAGGAGTAGGATCGGGTGCTATGGCACTAGAATTTCTTCTTCCACAGTGACCTGAGACCTTATACTCCCATCATGGGCCTTACCACAAGCTCTTAAATCGGTCAAACGTCGTCCGTTATTACATAAGTGTTCTGTGTCTTGTAAATCTACTAACAAATTTAATGAAATAAATATATCCATAACATAATTCATAACAGTAAGATAATGCTAGACCACATAAAACTATATATCCGCCGAAGTCGATGGTCCGATTCACACTATGAAAGTTCATTAATATTGAAATAATACTGCTTTAAGAGTTCCAGATCACGTACGGTAAGGCTTCCAGATCATAGTAATATAAATCATCATTCTCTGAACCTTTTTCCCAACTCGGTCGGTCGGCTTTCCAGTCTAACTGTGATGCGGCTGAACTTCGATATTTTTCGTGGAGCGACTGCCATCTGACCTCCACAACCAATTATGATTATGTCCAATGGTACAAAGCATTATGACCAATGGCGAAATGATATCGAGTAATATGAATATATAAATGATGTAACTATTTAAAAAAAATTGTATCACCCTATATTCTCTTCACCTTCCTTGAATAAAATGCATGCGCAGTCGGATATATTTTTCAAATTCGTAATACACTGATGGATTACTTATAAATTCTACCTAGTACTTACTTGTATATTACAATGAGTGAGTCTAGTTAGTAATACAGTCACTTGTATGCAGCTCTCAGTCTCCGTGTGTAATGAGAATACCCGATTAGTTGGAAACTAATCATGCAAATAATATACGTCGTCACATCCTGCAAATAGGTTTACATGCAAAAGGAACTGTTATAACGACCCTACTTACAATAATCTTGTCTTGTGTGTCTGGATGTGCATTTTAATCTTGAAGGAGAAATTTAAACACAGAAATTTCTTGATGACTTAATCTATATATCTATATACCTAATAAAAATGAATCCCTATTTCCCTTGGTCACGGCATCACACGTGAACGGCTGGACTGATTTGGCTGAAAATTGATGGGGAGGTAGCTTAGAACTAGGAGACGGCTATAGGATACTTTTATCCTGCCAAGGGGACAAAGTATGCCACGGGTGAAGCCGCGGGGCACAGCTAGTTATTAATATAAACCCTTTGAGAAACAAAGGGTATATATTCTATACTAGCTGTTGCCCGCGGCTCCGCTCGCGTGGAAATTGCTTATTGCATCCACTCCCAATCCTGCTCCCACTGCTGCTCCAGTTCCTACTCCCACTCCCACTCCCACCCCCGCTCCCGCTTCCACTCACACTCCCACCCCTACTCCCACGCCCACCCCCACGCACACTCCCACTTCCACTGCCACGCACACTCCCACTCCACGCACACTCCCACTCCCACCCACACTCCCACTCCCACGCACACTACCACTCCCATGCACGCTCCCACTCCCACGCCCACTCCCACCCCCGCTCCCGCTCCCACTCACACTGCCACCGCCACTCTCACTCACACTCCCGCCCCTACGCACACTCCCACTCCCACTCCCACGCATACTCCCACTCCCACGCACACTCCTACTCCCATTCCCACCCCCGCTTACGCTCCCACTCCCACCCCCACCCCCACTCCCACTCAAATCAAAATCCCTAAATACTAATAACAGCACTACCCACTAATCTTACTTGAACCCGACTCATAATTAACCTACTCATAAAAAAACATAATTTCATCCAAATAATTTATTTATTTAATATTTATGCACACACAATGTTAATTAGTAAAGAAAATAGAAGGTGGAAAGAATAGTACAATTATTATATATTTTAAATTTTTTTTTTATTTTTTTTTTATACCTACTCAAAATGTATAATTTTATTAAACCATTTAATATAAATAATCATTTCACAATTGAATTTGTACCTAGTGTGATGTGGTTCATATGATTATACTATTGTACGTCTTATCAGATATGCTACGGTAATACTTTTATGTAATTGACAACATCTTCTATCTACCTGTGACCTTTAAATGAATTTTGAATTTTGAAATTTGAACTGTGGGTGACGTAACCTACGACAAACTTATTATTTGCGGTTGGTACAGTAATCGGGTCTTGGAATTGAACCGCACAATTAAATTTGTCTTTTATTGTATGTACTTTTCTGGGATAAAAAGTATCCAGTGTGCTGCCCAGGATATTGAAGAATAATTATACCAAGTTTCATCGTAATCGAACCGGTAGTTTTTGCGTGATGCCTGAACAAACAGACAGACAGACAGACAGACAGACAGACAAAAATTTTTTTAATCACATATTTGGGTTCGGTGTCAGTATAGTAACACCCCCTGCTATTTTTTATTTTTTTATTTTCAATGTACAGAATTTTCACTTCTACAGATTTATTATAAGTATAGATAAAGGGTCAGTCGAAGTCACGGTACCGCCCTTTCCTTTGTGAATACTCTGCCAGTGTATGAAGCGGTGTGTCGACAGAGCAACTCCGGAGGAAGAAGGATGTATGAGTGTGTGTATTGATTCTAATGAAATCATACACCTAATCCAACCAAAAACCACTAAACAACACTATAACCTAAAATCTGGTGGGCCATATCGCCATTGATCATCAATGGCGATATAGAAGTTCCAAGTTAGACTGGTTGGACTTTTGTGGGTTCAAACTACCCGTAACGACTGCCATAGATGTTTGTATGGCAACCGGTAAGATTGTGTGTACAAACTGATTAATGAACACAAATACATAAACAGCATATCATTTATTTTTATTTCATCGAGTAGCCAGTAGCAAGCTCCATCACATCGCCGGCCGCGGCCAGCAATGTAATTTATGTATATGTATGCAGAAATGTACAAAGTGGCCCATTCACGATCACGACATCGTAATCACTAAGAGGCGTTAACAGGAATTTAACGTTCCTAATTATATTGATTTACAAACAGCATGGTGTGGGCACGTCTTTATAATGTCAATCACGCTAATTACCTATATCTTTGGAGTTGTATCAATCTTTCTAATGTACATGGATGAAGAGTATTTGGTTCCTAAACTCATCATGGTTGTATATGGTGTATGATCCCATCCACAGAAAAGAGAAGTAGGTAGGTATTCTTTATTCTGTGGGCCCATCAACCGACGGTATCTCCCGTCCGAAATGAGTTGTCCGACTGTGGAAGTACCTTTATAGAAGACCGCGGCCATAATAACCATCGTGTGGTGTTCCCGCCGGTAATTAGGGTAGTCAGAGCTCACTGTACCCCTCCTCCTCCGACCCCTTCCTAGACTCCCCACCCCATAATAGCCCTCCCCCATCCTTTCAGGGTAGGCAGCGCGTGTGTACATTTGGTGTTGCACACGTCCATAGGCCACGGTGACTGCTTCCCATCAGGTGGGCCGTGTGCTTGTCTGCCACTTACGTGGAATAAAAAAATTCAAGACCTTAAGCAGGCCCAGTTAACTCCACCTGTACGCTAGTATAGTTGCATTAATTGAGAAAATTGTTCGTTAACAGGGGGGGTACAGTTTTTTTTATATCGGCCCCGTCAATATGACTTCATCTCGCCTGATGGTAAGCTAAAGTTAAGTCTCAGGAAGAGGGTCCCCGTTACATACACCGACAGTGCCATAATGTTGGGCCTCAACTCCTCAATAGGCTTTGGTCTCAATGAACCCAAGACCGATCTTTGTTAATTTTTCAAATATTTTGTTACTGCGTGGTATAGTGACTCCGTTATCGCATTCTACAGGAACCTATAACTAGGATAAAAAGGTTCTGCTATTCCATATTGCAATCTATCTCTGCGCCGAATTTCATCTAATTTCATCCAACCGTTCTGGCGTAATTGATGAACACAATATCCATCCAACTTATCCAGCCTTTAAACCTATTAAACGCTAACGCATAAGGTCCACCTCTAGCAAGCGTTTACAGATGCAAAACTGCATACTCCTCAATGAGCCACGTACTCCTGCGCATATTAAGTATCGCGAAGTAATAACTTAATCTTACTTAGTTATTTAAGTGTAGTACAAATTATTGAGCGAATAAAAAGTATCGTCTTCTCATTTTGCCATCGACTTTTTTTAAAGATTAAACACATAAAGACGACTTTACCTCGCCTGATGGTAAGCTAAAGGTAAAATCTCAGGACCGGGGGTCACCACTACATGTCTATAGGTACTTTCATATATAATTTGTACTAGTTTTAAATCACCAAGTGCACTCTAGAAGAATTATAATGACGTTCTTATGAGTGAAAGAGATGGATCCATACACGATGCATAACTCGATCTCTTTCCATGAGTTGAACTGCAATGTATTTCAATTGCTTCAAGAGCACGGTAAGGCCCCAGGTTATGTGGCCTAATTTAACCTACATGGTAGTGTATGAAATGGTACCATGTGAAAGATAATTCAATCACGATAATATTATCGTGATTGAATTATCTTTCACATGGTAAAAAGACTTTCAAATGGTAAAAAGACAGGCAATTCATATGAATTGCCTGTCTTTTTTTCTTGCCTGTAAAAAACCGCTCATTAAATAGCCATGAGCAGTTTTTTATAAAAAATATATATTTTTATACCACTTAGGTGGCAAACAAGCATACGGCCCACCTGATAGGAAGTGGTCACCGTGGCTTATGGACATGTGCAATACCACGAGCTTGCACACGCGCTGTCGACCTTGAAAGGTTGAAGGGAAGGGGAGGGGGGGGGGGGGGGAATATATAATTTTCCCCGGATCCTCTCCTATTACATCTGTATATTTCGCTATGAAGTGCTCAAAGAGTACCAGGGTCCCAGAATCAATAGGTTGTATATTTCGCAAACCTAGGTAGTGTTATGTAGTATCAGACTTGGCATCGTGGCCGCTCTATTAGCCGTTCGACGGAGTGACCTGTCGCCAAGGAAGGTCGCCCGGTGTGATGTCTGACCAGTATGGCAACTTATTGAAACTAACGTTGGATTATGTGGATATGACTTATCGCATAATATTTATTTTCTAATCGTGTTGACCCCTAATTAACAAAAAAGACATCTTGCAAATTCCACAAGTTTCAATTATAGGTCAATGATTACAGTTATGATTAAACTAGCTGTACTTCGCGGCTTCACTCGTGAAATACGCCGTCCTTCTGATACTTATTTATTTCATCCATACATGTCAGTAATTTATTATTTTTGCAATAATATCCCGAAATTTGGCAGATTTTTTTAGCAGTAATCATAACTGCTAAGCTTCTCTGGTTAGTAGCATGATAAAATATATAACCTATAGTCTTCCTGAATCAACAAGCTATCGAACGTAAAAATATTTTTCAATTCAGACCAGTAGTTCTTTCAATACTAGCACGTTTTAAACAAACAAATAAAGAAACAAACTCTTCAGCTTCATAATATTAGTATCTACAGTGACATTCTTCGCCATATCGTTTTAATATATGCGTTTATGATAGTATAAACTACCTGCATGCATGCACATGCAATTATACAAACTATAATTATTTTTCTTGCCAAGGTATATTTTTAAAGGGTTTGACGAGAATACACTAGCTGATAGATATAATATTTATTATTATTTTTATGTTACTATGTCGATCATGAAAAATATCTGTAATTATAATATGAAATGTTTGGCTTACTTCGAAATTAGATAATCCGCTATGGCAGGTCTTATGAAAAATAATGAAAATTCTTAACTGGTTTAACATAAATCCCACTTATATTATAAAAATGAAAATATGTGAAGATGTTATGTGAAACAGTGCAACAGATTTTGATGTATAGATTGCATTTGCTAGATTAATTCCTTAGGGAACAGAAAACATACATTACACGGGCATTATATAGAGTGAAATAAATGACAGTCGGCGGTGGCATATCCACATTAAGCTATTCGTACTCGTATCTCACGTGCTCAGCTATCTCTATCTAAAACGTAAACAATCTGGTTCGCGTTGATTTCAACAGCAACGTCGTCGGAATGTCCACGCAAACAGGTAACATTACTGCTGGCGAGCCTAAACTATTTGTAGGAAGAGAGCATGGTGCGGGTGGACGCGACAGCGGGTAAATGCACAACACTGTAGGTACTACCAGCAAGAACAGGCAACGAAAATAGTATTTTTATTTTGATAACATTATATTTTGCTCCGTTTTAGCTTTACCTTTAGCTTACCATCAGGCGAGGCGAAGAAGTCATATCGACGTGTTCGACATAAAAAAAATTGCTTCGGACATGTTGCATTACGTAGGGATGAAACCAATGTTGTAAGATAAGTGGAGAAGAAGTCCTAAGAGAATGGACGGTGCTAGAGCGATATGTTAGAAAATACAGTTCAAACGTATATACTACATACAGTCTAGACCCTGCTAGTCGGGGCACCTATTAAATAATAAATGGGACTTTGATGCAGGGTTTCTTTTCGAGATTGAGTGGTTAGATGGTAGTCGCTCTCATAAAAGTTAACCAACCAATCAAAAATAGTAAGTGGACCCCGGACTCCAAGGTATAAACTTTAGATGTAACCAGCAAATCGTTAGGATGATAATAATGAGCAAAAGCATACAAACAAACATCCAAACTAATGCAAATAGATATAGGTATATGCACATAAATATTTGCACCAAGTGGGCACCGAACTTTTGACCCCCGACGTAGTAGTCTAACGCTTTATCACGTATACTATCAATATAAGTCTCAGATCTTGCATTATTATAACCATTTTCAATACATCACACGTACGTACGTGTGTGTAACATATAGGCACAGACTATACGTTAGTCTGTGCCTCCACTATAAATTAGCGCCATTTATTGCTCATTCGAATAGCAGATGCATGCATGCATTGACAGTAAAATGCAAACTATAAAAAGATTGGCTACTAAGTATTTTACGATTTTCCTATTTACTGTTTAATGATTATTTAATACCTATTTAATTACTGCGAGAAATACTGTTACTGCTGTTTCTATGTGAGTTTTAAAGTATTCGTGTCAATTAAAACATCTTTATTGAAAAATTATCTTATCTATCTAGCTGGCGTGTATGTGTAAAAAAATTGCATGGTTATACCTATTTACCTATGAGGTGCCGAAGTTATAGTACCTTATAACTTAAACGGAAAACTATTTTTCTATCATGTGAACTGATGCTACCAACTGCTGTAAAAATAAATTTATTGTTCAATACAATTTTTTTTGAGTCTTGCTTTTGCTTTTTATTGGAAAAAATATGAAGTATTGCTGCAGCTCTAAACATGTGATAGCCCGTTTTCTACCCGTCTCCCGTTTTAAATTTCACTGCATCCCACTTAAGGGTAAGCTGAGGTTCCAGTTCCAGATGCTGTCTCTAGAGTAGTGGTCCTTGACCCAGGATTTTACTTAGAAAGGAACACGTGGGTAGGTAATATATTTCAGTTTTTATCTTATGTCAAAGAATTCATGAACTGCTTAGTTTGCGATGATATCAATTGCCTGCCCGTCCATTGGTCAGATGAACAGCAGGAGTATCAAAACTTAGATTACAAAAATGTACCACAAAATCGCTCCCGCTCCTCTCAACACCATGTTATAACCTACACTAGTGATTTGGCGCGACCTCGGCCCGCCTTATCGTCAGTAACGATTTGCTAGATACTTTATCCTTCAACATGGTATCAAATGTTGATTTAAAAATGATTTCAGAGTTCGTCGTTTATGCTTTAGAGATCTATTCTCTGCAGTAAAAGTTTCGTGAATATTATTGTGAATTAGTTAGAGATATATCTGATCGTAGAGATGTTGAGGTCGATGGCACACTCTGTAGTGGCATCGGGCCTACCTCATTTTAAATAGCTTCTCATTGTATATGTTGGATCGGCGTTTTCATTAGTATACCTCCAGCACATTTGTTTCTTTCGTCCTATACTCGTAGTCCCGGGTTCTTTAAGCAGGGCGTGAAAAAGCATTTGATGAGGCCATCAAGTTGAGGGCCACCATCACTATCGGTGTATGAAGTGGTGACCCTGATCCTGAGATTTGCCTTTACCTTTCCATCAGGCTAGGTGAAGTCATGTTGACCTGTCCAATAAAAAAATACGACTTAACATCAATATTCTTAGTTTCATTTTATCAAACTTAGGTTCTAGTACCAGAACATAGTGAACATAGTCCCTTTAAACTTTGACAGTCTCCGGCCTCTCGTCACTAAACCACACACTAACCATTCGATTGTTATTTCGTGCTCGCTCTACAAGACTGCGTTATGGTGACCAATTGATGATAACTTACACGGAGTTGAGTATGATAACGATTGACTTAGACCACTGAGTCCAGGGGTCCTGTGCTACCGAGCGTAGACTTATGTACCGTATGGAGACTTATTGACGACTCTAAACCCAGTTAGTCCATAAATAACCGTAATAAGGTTGTGTTAACATGACGGTGGGTCCAGTACCTACGAGCTATCGGAATGCAATGAAAGTAAGGCCGCCATAAAGCCAAGATTAATTGCAATTACTTAATCTAATAATCGGTAAGAAGGTTGTTTTTGGCGATTATAAACTATTACATCAAATCTTGGCCAAGTGCGGAGTAAAAGTAAGCCAATGTTTGTACCAAGGTCTCGAGCAGCGCCGCGGGCTATGGCGAGTCTCTCGTACCGTTCTTTATATGGAGATGGCCCGGCCTGACCGATTACACCTATTATAGCTTGGAACTAGTTAAGCGAATTACTAACTTTACATTTTTTGTTACGTTCAAGCGGTTGGCATTCCGTTATTAGCACATAAGCGGTCTTTTAAAAATAAAACAACAGTCTCACATCATTTAACACTTAATATCGATCATTGTTCTAAAGGGCATAAAAAATATTGTAGCAGATATCACACAGTGCTATCTAAATTGTCTATTATATAGGTTCTTTAATGTGGTTAGGTATACTATAATATACATTTTTTTTTGCAAATACTATCTCTCAGACTAATGCTAATAGACGTAAAATCATGTACAGAAATATTCAATATATTTAAGTACCTACCTACAATATGGGGTTCTTCAAGCCTTCTTGAAGAACCCCATATGCCCTTGCATTAGAAGGTTTTTACAGGGTCGGCAGCGCGAGTGTGATGCCCCTGGTGTTGCACGCGTCCATAGGCCACGGTAACCGCTTTCCATCAGTCTGGGCCGTGTGCTTGTCTGCCACCTAAGTGGTATAAAAAAAGTACCTATATATGTCACATCTACGCAGATACAGTCAGCATCAAAAGTAGACGATAATTTCAGATTTAAAAAATAATTATTTAAGCAATGTAATTTATTTATCGTAATTAAACCACTGTTTAAGAACTAAAACGCTCTATAAAAGTATTTTTGCAATTTTGATTAAAATGATTTTAGTTCCGATTGTTAATCAGTTTCTAGCTTTATAATGTGTAAATTGTATAATATATAAATTGTTTAAGCTATGTTTACTTGCCATTGAGTGGTAGATGTGCTGAACAAAACTATTGTAACACATATTACTAGCGCATTTCTGCAAATAAATGAATTTATCGCTGACTGTACGTGTTTATTTCTTGCATGTGTAAGGTGGTAAATAAGAGATGTGGGTGATGGCAAACGGTTTTGGTGGCTAATGGATGAATGTTGCACCTGGACTGATTTAATGCTGCCTTATCTCGGCTATCTTCCTTTTGGGTAAGAAGGCATCCGGTCCCTGAGAGGGTCATTGGTCTAACACGCAGAGAGCCGTTGGTATAGTTAGTGTAATACCTCCTTCGATATTGCAGGTGTTATTACAACTACTTATGGATGACATTAATACTTACTATGTGAAGTACCCTAAGGTAGGCTGGTAGATAATGCTTTTGGCATTAAGTCCGCCTTTGTACATAATTTTGTCAGTCAGCCTGTGACCACGGCCGGTGTAACCTGGTCGAAACGTCAGGCATTCCAAAGGTATATATAAACCTATACCATGATCGTGTTAATTCCCGTTTACGTATAATAATCATGGAACGCGAAAGTTTAAAAGTTAATGAAAATAGTTGTTTTAAGTACACATCAAATTGATTTACGACTCCATTTACCATAAAATCTTGTAGGTACCACCTTTATAACAACGCAAAGTAGCATAGTTTTAATGTATTTATGAACCCTTAAACTTTCTTCTACATTTTGTTTATATGAAACCGAGTGCGTTGAAGTCTTTTGTTATTCGATGAATGATCGTTCCGTAGCACGCAACTGTGTCGCTAAACAGATTTCGTTTCAGTTGAAATAGTTTTTATGTGTTTTTCCAAGTCTTTTGTTTTTAGTTTTAAGGTAGGTACTTTAAAATCTGATTATTTTTCTTTATCTGTTAATATTATTAAAAAAATATTAGAGAACCTGTAGCACCTTTTTTCTCATCTCAAAGGAGCAAGCAAAGATAAACATTATCCGACTTCACAGTGGATTACCTAATGAATTTTTGAAAATTTTTTTAGTGTGTAATTTTAAAGCAATTTCCCTTCCTCTCCTAGTAGTAAAATGCCGATTCATTGTTTGAAGAAGTAGCGATTACCAAATTCCATTTAATCTCCATCAGAAAATAGAACCTGTGGCCTCATACACAGTAGTCGTTTGTATGATAGTTCAACAATAACAATTTGATCAACAGATAAACAGATCATAAGCGTGTTCAGCATTAAACCTTAGTCCGTTCCGAGGCGTTTACTTTCTAACATTGTAAATCATTCATTCATCATAACTTTAATCGAAATAAGATCAAAACTCAGCTGCATGCGCTTCGATTATTGAATGAAATAGAGCGAGAGGGGCGATCCCTCCTCCGAGAAAGAGAGGGACGCGAACAAGATTACTGCTCCATTCGATTTCAAGATCGATACACAATAAATCTTAAGTACTTTTTTTTTGTTTTCTGTCAGGATAAGCGGTGTAGCGAGTGCGTGAGAGACAGGTCGTGGCTACCGGGTAGCGAGTTTGGTTCTCGATATGTTATTTTATTTACTGCGGGCACGATTTATCGTCAGCTTTTATGGCGTCAATTGCTTTGAATGTATCGTATTAATATCAATGGTGTATTTTAGTTTTGTTTCGTAATCGAATACGTACGAGTTATTTTGCTTTATGTGTTTGTCTGTACTGCTGTTGAGAATGTTTCTAATAAGCTCGCTTATGTTGTAGAGTGTACTATATTTTTGTGTGTGGGTACAGTTAAGTTTGCTATATAAGCGTAAACATTGCTATGTGCTATACTATTAAAAATTGTCCTTGTGTCAATTTTTGAAAACTAGGTATTATTGAGTCCAATTAAATATTTTGTAATGAAACTTTGGATCCCACCAAGACTTATGAGCGAAGCCAACCGCAACCGTAAGCCAGTGTACCTACTGATTGATGCACAAAGGTCTGGTGCAGATTTCCCTCACGGGCGCAGGCGGTCAGACGGCAGTTGTTCCCATAAAAGCCGTATAAACCAAATCAAAATGAAGACAAAAGCAGAATTGTTCGCAACTGCTAATAACTAAGATAATGATGACTTATTATCTACGTGATCTTATTGTAAGATTAAAAAATTGTTTGATCAATTTTTCGTTATAAAGTTAATTACTTAATTAAAAAAATGAGTTACATTTATTCGTACATTGTGTTTTTATTTATACGAACAATATCTATTGATTTAACAATGACTGAAATTTAACAAAATACTAACCATATATAGTGTAAGTTATTGGAACTGTAAGGTCTTATGTACAGAATATTTAGAGATGTTAAATTACATAGACACGGAGAAACTGCTAGAAATCTTGAAGTGAGGAGAGAGTGTCAGGCGTTTGTCTTTCTAGCTATAAAAATATTATTTGTTTTTACTGTTATATTCCTTATACCCTAGAAAATTAACCTTGAAAAGACATGGCCTGAAACACAGGTTTGCATAAACCTAGATCAGGCAGGTCGTAAGAAATATGTAAAGTAGATATATTTATTTTTTAAATTTCACATATACCTGTAAACGTTATCCTATTGCAATTATACACCTACCTAGTGTGTATGGTATTAATAAACGTAGCACCATAATAAGTTTATGGCCATAAATATAAGACTATTGATAAGATATACTGTAAAGCCTTCTTTGATAAATAAATAAATTATTATATAATTAATTAATTATTATAATTATTATTATAATTATAATTATTGATGCGTAAGTTAAAAGCTACCAATACACACTATAATCACAACTCAATCACTACATTATAAATAATCCCACACGTATCACTGTATCACCGGACATCACCATCTATCACTGTTATCACCGAACATCGAACTAGTGACGAACGATGTAGTACTGGCCACAAGTAAACGTTTCATCCATCAAGTAATCAAACTTGTATAATTATGTTGTACTTTATTTTTTGTAACAGGGCTATTATTAGTATTTTTTTTTATTTTTTTTTATTTGGGGAGCTTACAGCTACATTCACATATACACAATATTTAGGTTAGTAGACGCCAATTACAAGCTTCCACAATTATATCAACCAGTTATATGTATGTATGTATTTTAATGATAATTTTGGAATATAGAGACTAAGCAAAATATAGTTATGTACTGATTGATTGGATGCGCTAATCTCAGGAACCACTAGTTCGAAATGAAAAATTATTTCTGTGTCATATAGCCAATTTATCGATGATGGTTATAGGCTACATAACATCACGCTACAACCTAGAAGAGTAGAGCAGTATCCATATACGTCAACACATCGGGCAAATTTTATCCATTAGGTGAAATAGTAAATGGTGAAAGTTTACTATTATCTTCATAATCAACCTTCTCAGAGGCTCACTCTTGACCATACCTACAATGTTACCAACAGTTTCTACATACTTAAACAGTCCATAAATAAGATATGAGCTGATTTGTATGCCGCGAAGACGGTCCTCTCGGCGTGAGCTACTAACGGTGTATATTTACCATATCCTTAAACGGAAATGGCGTGTTTCAGTTACTTATTTACTTTTAAAAGTGGGTAACAACGAAGGAAATCATACAATGTATAAATGTATAATTTCGATGGTTTTTTAACCTCTTTATAAAGAACATTTAGGTATTTGTAGTTATAACTTAATTGTAATTTTTAATTTTGTTCAATTATGTGTACTTTAATTATTAAGCTGTATTTATTTATGAAGTTCGATTTTGCTGAACATACAAGTTCAAATGTCTAAAAAAGTGCAGATTAGAATCACTTGGGACTGGCAGGTTGTTAGTTTAATGATATTTAAGAAAACATAAAACGTAGTGTCTCTGCCTACCACGCAAGCACATTGGCAGCAAAGCGCTAAGTGTATTTTAAACTTAAAGTAAGATTTAACTTGTCATTGAGGTAACTTTTTTCAAACAACTGGTATCAACAAACTGCTCCTATATTTATAGTCAAGACACAAGATTTGCATATAATATTTTTATTTCAACATTCACAAAATTAGCTTCTACCTACAAGCTCTATTATAGCCACGAGCTTACAACATTAGCAAATATAATTATCAATTAATCAGCATAATAGACCAGCAAGTGTCATAAATCATAATATTACCATATATATAACATAATTTAACAGTTGGTCCGATATGTGAGCGCCACACCCTAGGAATTTTAAACTATACTAGACCACACATCTAGACCTGCTTATCATAATCAATGTACACAAATGTCTTAGTCTATCAGAGTGACGCTGATGTACGATGTGACGAGTGTTGGCGAAGAAATAGCTTATTGAATGTGATACTACACTGCTTCGATTTATTGAAGTTATTGACATTTAACATATTTTTACTGTTTTAAGAATAATAATATGTTTTTCAATGCTGCTGTTTTTGGTGTTTCTATTCTTATCTTGTATTTATTTATAGTAGGTAGATAGATAGATAGATAGATAGATAGAAGACCACTATCTCACCTGATGGTAAGTGATGATATGGTCGACGAGGCAGCACGTTTGCCTAGAAGCAATCTATTCACTCTTGACGAAGATCTTGATAAAGATTTTATGATAAAGAAAATCTATACACAAAAATAAAATTAAGGTGTTTTTTCGTAATAACAAAATAACAGGTCGTGAATAAATGCATATAAATGTATGAACGATACATATAATAAAAACGCTATTAAAAAATAAATGTCTATCTATTTGAAAGAGGTAATCTCTGAAACGACTGGGCCAATTTTGACGGGACTGCACTGGATAGGTGATATTATAAGGCGTAACATAGGCTACTCTTCTAGTGTTGGACATGCCCATAGGTCACGATGCCCGCTTCTCATCTATTGAGTCATGTGCTTGCCTGTCACTTGTGAGGTATAAAAAATGATAAGAGAAAATCAAAATTCGATATGTTCATACTGACTCAAAAGCGTTTCACTCAGTTTAATAATTTGAACATCACTAAATTATAACCTCTGACCATTAGAAAGTCAAATCGCAGAACAACAAATAAAGTGAAATCAAAGATATAATTAAATATATCCATTTAAAACCCTATCTTATACCTACTAGTTACCGATGCTAGACTGATGTCATGCTCCGTGATATATAGTCTGTCATTGAATCACTAACTTCTTCATACAAGAAACAACTTTCCCTTTAGGATGGGTTCAGTATGAATTATGTAGTTCCACAATATGTCTGTTACCTGACATATTATAAGTTTTCTAAATAATCATTTTAGAGTTGCGAACACTAAATCAATTTTTAGAAAATTTTAGGAAGATGCGATAAATTTAACCTTCCGATGCGTATGGCAAATTCTGTGACACATATAACCACCCACGGTCTAAAAGACCGATTGTGCTGATGATAGAGATGGCCGACTCACACTCACACCTGATATTTTAACATAGCTAGAGGGTTAAAGACAATAATAGTAGAAACGTCAGCACCTCATCATCTCAGTGGTTAACCCGTTGCTTGCACTCTGCTCCTCCAAATTGAGTTTACGCTAATTTTTACAAGAGCAACAACTGCTGCAACCCTTAAATTCGAGCTTACAAATCAGCAGACACAATGTACAACATGATAATGAAGGTCATAAGTATCTTAATTTAAAAAAAATTAAGGCTTTCGTCGCGTCGCATGATTTGAAATTGGCACAAAAAACTCCAGCGTTTTCCATGAAAAGGAAACAAAGTAAAAAGTAACGTGTAACCTTGGTCTTACAGACCAATGCACGAGTATGCGAAGGTTAAGTAGATAAAAGAAATTACAACCCTATTTTTATTAATTTACATAACAATAATAATATATCACATCAATCCAATCATCACTTTTTGATAGCCTACTACCGGACTAATATCTGTCACTTATATCATAGAAGTGGGGTAATGATGTTGAACACATGTATTAGAACATTTTTGAGATCTATTTAGAATATACGAGAAACATATGGGGGAAAGTTGGAAGGTCATAATTTAACACTAAAACGTGGGAAGCCATAACCTTACTCTCACTGCTAACTGTAATTTTATTTGTGACATTAAAAATATTGCTTTGTCTCGTAAAATATGATTAGGTGTTCGAAAACTAGCTTTTTGTGTGTAAAATTGATTTATATTAATAGATTTTGCGTATTAGGAGATTTAAGAGTTTTCTCCTGAGGTCAAATGCTTTGTTATTGCGAAGGCACCTTTCTTAAATATTATTTTGAAGAAAGACTCACGGTGCCAACTGGATTTATGAATGATCTACACATAAATTATACTATGTTTTAATACTAAAACAGTCAGAATTACTACAACGCGACGGTTGAAATTAAAAAAAAAAATCTTCCACATCAGAACTTAAGGTACCGATGCATATCGGTAAATAAGGGTTACGAGTAATTGCAAATTAAGATTATAAGCTTTCGGCCACCGCGCCAAGTCTGCTCGATTGTCCAATATCTGCTTAATCAATCACAGTTTAACGCTCATTTTAAAATTCGCTTAAAATTAATTACATTTTACAAAAAGAGAAACAGCATGAATACAAAACGTAATAAGTATAATATTCGGATTATGAAACATAAATTAAAATTTAAATTGTCAAAACATGAATGATTTGTTTTTCAATTTTTTTATTTTAAGACTTCGTAATTTTATATTCGGTAGAAATTGATTTTATTTCGTTTTACCGGTACCTACGTAACTTATATTTTGTTACACAAATTACATAATTTTATGTTATCTGTCTGAATATCTTTAATTAAAGTCTCTTTCAAATCTTACAATTCTCTCTCTCCTTTGCTATCCATTTTTTTGTAATATCAGTTAGTAAATTATTCTTAACTGTCTTATGAAAACTTGTTTATTTTTACTCGCATTTTGGAATGGTTCAGCTCAACAACAAGTTTCAAATATAAAAGCATCGGTATTATCATGATAATCATAATCGAATGCACAAAACTTTTGAATAGGTAGGTACATAATATCTAATATTATGTCAAATTTCATTATTTTTTGTGCAATCATGTTGTACGTACGATTATTTTGCACATCATCAAGTCACAGTGAATATTTTTACGTTCCATAATCGGTTGTACTGACATAAAAACTAGTTATATCATATTTCGTAAGGTGGTTTTTTTGGCGCGTGCTGTGATCGCATGCGGCCTGCCTAAATTCAATTACTTGCTCATTCCAGTGTGGCTAAGGAGCGTTAAATTTGCATGAAAATAACTTCTTGTATCTGACTAAGAGTTTTGAGTAGTGGGTCAATTGAGGTCGGATTAGCATTTATATCTGATGTAAACCATTTAGCGGGTATTACCTTTGATTGTAAACAACTATTTTATTGTATGGGAATGAGTGCCGTCTAATATTTTAACTACTATACTCTGTTTTTTATTAGAGATACTAAATTGACAAGTGCAAATGTCAAACTGTGGAATAATGATACCAGCCTTGTGTTTAGTGGTGTACTCGAAACTATCGGCAATGTTTGTTGCCTGGATACAAGTGGTTTGGGCATAATATATTTTAAGAGAAAAGTTAAATATAAGATGTTTATAAGTTTCTTTTATTTAAATTACAGTACACATATATAACTACATACAGTATACCTATATAAATTTGGTTTTATTTACCGAATTTCAAATTAGTTTTTTATAAATTATATAGGATTAGCTACAAATATCTGTACTTCTTCTTCTTTCTTGTCAATGATTCGCTTCAAATTATTCGATCATAAATATCTTTACTTTATTTAATTTATCGATAACATTCGATACTGGTGGCACATTTTTGAATTGCAAAAAACCGGCAACACAGATAATGTCAATTTAGTATCTCTAATTAGGAAACAGAGTATAATGTATTGCTGTCCACCGCTGGCCCTATGTTTATTAAGGAACACTATTAAATGATATGAGTATATGTAGGTATGTATGTATGAAACTATAAAAGGAAGATAAAGCTAGGTATCTATAACCTAGATTCGCTTAGTGCCAAGCTACCTGAATACGAGTTGGTAATTGCTGCCGACTCAGACAATTTATGGCCTACTGCTAATTATATCTCACGACATAAATTATAATGCTGGATAATAATAATAGTCTTATTATCGCATTATAACAATAATTTCATGTAACTCAGGTTCTACTAGCAGATGAAGAGTTTCGCACTCTTGTATGAGTATGTAGTACGTAATTTTATATGCTTTTGTTAAAAAAGAGTTACACTATAAAGATACGTAAAAATCTATCTGTATATACAATTATACAATTTTAAAGTAGCAGTATTTTTTGTACATTGGAAAAATTCATAAAAATACTTGGATTATGTTAGGTAGGTATGTGTTTGATTCTGCACACCATTTTTTTTAAATTCTCATGTACCTGTTTGTTCTGTACGCAAATAATACTGAACGGATTTTGTGTGGTTCTTTTATTTGTAAGGTCTTGGCAAAAGCCCCCCCCCCCCCCCTCTTCCGGGGGCGTGACGGGAACACCGTGGTTCCCAAACCCGAGGTCCGGGTCAAGCCGGTGTGGGAAGTGCTTCTTGGGCCACCTTACACCCTGGCATCAGAAGACCCCAGACGGCGTGCAGTTTTAGTCGGTAAGAGTCCGACATAGCCTGCGTTGCTGGCTGCGCGGTGGGTACCCATGAGGATTTCTGCACAAAAAAAAGGACTTGGCAAGACTTATAATTTTAAGCATGTTTGATTACAAGTGGTTAAGTTGGAACGCAGATATACTTAGGTAGTCAAAAAATGCGAAAACCGATGGCTATGCGGTTGGAGCCGCGGGCATAGCCTAGTTCAGTAATACTAATTGCTTCAAAATTGCATTGCATTTTATAATGGTTATAATCGCTTAAAAGCAAATCGCACCAAACAATTAATATAAACGACGTCCATAATTAAAGAAAATACAAACTGATAGGCTATATTAATCCAGCTATCGACGGCTTATTGTATAGATTAATCTTGCAACAAACCACAGTGTTCTACAGTAATAATAAAGAGTAATAAATGGTCCCCCGTTTCGCCTCCCAACGTTTATTATTATCGCTAGTCAGTTAGGCCAGAGGCGGTACACGGAGACCAGACCACGACAGAGCTACCGTATAATGCCCTGCGAAATTACTCCTAGCTACTACCTCACCAAAGAAAATTGCCACTCACTGCACGCTGTAACAAGGCTGCACCTACATTGTAAATAATGTTAACAAAAAAATATTATAAGTCCATTTACGTCATATTCTAAATACCCTCGCGCCGAGAATAGTGAATGAAACCACCATTCAATTGAAACTTGACGTAGTAATTTGTACTTTAATTGAAGGAGTGAAAGGTGTACAATAGGTTATTGTATGTAGTTGACAGATGGGCTAGGTAGCATACCATCTCAATAGCAATACAAACATTGTGAGGTGCACAAAAACAACATTGGAGGCTGGGTGCTCAGCTACCAGGCGCTCAGCGGAGTGCGGCGGTGGCCGGTAGCCGACCGGTCTGGTAATGATACCAATGCCTTTTAGGGCGCGTGTTATGACGGCCCAGCAGCTTAGTGTGGATACGCTAGCCATGTAACTGTAAATTCACAATAAATATTGCGATGGTAGGTTTACTACCTTTTTTAACTTCAAAGTCAGGTGTGATTGCGATAATTTTATGAATAAGTAAAAATTCATATTTTAGACATTTATGTTACCTATTTTTTTATTTTTTTTTCCAAAAAATGGGGGATTGAGGCATAGTTTTAGTTGATTCCAAAATGTATCCTTCACAAAGTCAAAGGACGAAAAACCTAAACATATTATATGACACAGCATAAAGTTTTACCCCTCCCACAAAAAGTAATAAATATTTATAATTTTTATCTTATCGTGGAAAATAAATCCTTAATAAGTAATAAAGAATGTCATCACAAATCCAACGTGCAAGCCCTTCGCAATCCAGTTTGTCGACTCTCATTAAGACCGCAGTTAGTACATCTGAGTTTTTCCATCAGATGACAGCACAACGAGACCTCTTCGATATTTCTGTAAGCCTAGTACTCAGGCTTATCTATTCTATAGCTATGATCATAGATAACTTGTACAGTTTAAAAGCAAAAGAGCATAAGTCAACTTATTAAGTATTTATAGGTAAACAGAAACGATTAAACATCAAAAAAATATAATCGAATAGTTAAAAAACTAATCGTTTGGTTTAGATAGAAGCAATTGTCTCTGGCTACCCCCTAGAAAAATAGGCTTGAGTATAATAAGTATGATGTACCCAATTCTATGATGAAATTTATGATAGAATAGTAATAGTTTCAAGTATAATATTTAGAGCGAGCATTTATCGAGAATGAGAATACTGTCGAATGTGACGTCATAATACATGACACGTACTACAAGGAAGGCCATGAACGTATTCCAACTGACAATGGACCTCGAATTGTTTTTATATAATTTATTTTTATTTTGTTGATTGTGCTTATGTCGGCTGTTAATGATTTGATTTGTTAATTTAATTGGAATAATTGGAGGAATACAATACGCTGTACTACGTTACAATTAAATTAAAAAATTAAACGTAAAATATTAGATGAACTTGAAATAGTATTGAATTCTTATAAAAATTACACAAATTAACACGGTGGGTTTTCTGATGTACGTAATACCTTTGTCAGCTTTTTTCACATAGATTTGGGTTATTTTTTTATTATATCATCATCATCCAAGCCTTTGCCCGACTCAGTTGGGAAAACTACGAAGTCTAATTTCGAAGCGGCCAAACTTCGATATTTTTCGTGAAGCGACTGCCATCTGATCCAATGGTGATATCGAAGTTTTATAGTTATTTTTATAGGGCTTCTACCTGTATTGACTGCCAAAGATGTTCGTATGGCAACCAAATTTTGTCATCAAATTAAAATTGATTTATTTCTATGGTCCACAGTGTATTAAACTTTGCCATAAAAACGCTTTTTCTTATTATAAAAGTTCCGGTCTTCATTACGAAACCAGCCCTGTTTAACATTTCATTGGAAATCTGAGGTTTCTAATCCTTGGACCTGCTTGCATAATCTGCTACGTCGATATGAAGTGCTCATAACGTTAACAATTTACAGCAGCATTTTATGGAATTGCTATTGTAAGTACTGCCGGTGAAACTAGCAGAGCTCTTCGCTGTTACTGGTATCCTGGTAGATTCGTTTGATATTTTACACATAAGATGCTTTAAATGGGTACAGTAGGCACATTTAATCATCTAGAAAAATGCATGTACACGTTCACCGGTAGTGAGTGCGATTGCTGAGTTACAACAATCGCACTCTCTACCGATTTCCTGAGTTCGATTGCCATTTCGTACAAAGTGTTATTGAGTTTTTCGAATAGGTCCAATAAGTGCCGGTGATACAGGATATTAGGCCACATAATGTCTCCCCATGGATTCGTATAAGTCCACTAAGAAAAATAGTTTTTTTTTTCATCCAACTGGTACATGAAAAATTACTTGTAAGGCAAAGGGCAAAATATGGTCTGTCCATCCTAGGAAAATAATTAATGATAGCCCTTAATAGTCACTAACTTACTTCATTCTGACAAAAAATTCATGAAACGCTCATTACAGATACTGCAACCGAATTAAAAGTCAATAAAACTCGGGCAAAATATATTAGTTGTAAACCTTTCACCGCATCTTGTGCATTACCGACACTCCCACGCACCTGCTTTATCTTACCATCGTGTGGGCCTCTATCGGCCTGCGCCGGCGCACCACACCGCTCCGATAAATGGGTTTCCCTTGTTCACTCTAATAAGTTGACCTTGACAGTGAACATCTGAATTC